>JALXJV020000065.1:0-32247 GCA_024633595.2 Lepomis macrochirus | reverse complement strand
AAGCGTCGTTAAGCCAGCGAGTGCGATCTGCTGATCAGGTCCACGGCCATGTTCTGTATCACCCGATGACATTTTCATCCCTCACACTGTGGGCCAGGTGAGCGTTGACTTGCTCCTCTGTAAAACGCGGTCGATGGTAGAGTCGAGTAGAGCCTTCACCTGCGTGGGGCTTGAGCACTTTGACCGAGTCCAGAGTGTTTCTGTCTAATTGTTACGCTGCGGGACAGCGGGCGCTGCCCTCGGCGTGCACGTCGGCTATAGAGAGTGCTTCGCGAGCGTTAAAGGTTCATGTACAGCATCGGGTACTGTTTTTTGTATGAAGCGTCGTTCGCCGATGCTGCACACCTCGCGATCCGCCGCTCCGCCCGGGTTCGGGGTACATACGGAATATAGCGTCCGCGACTATGGCGGAGAATAGCCCAGCTTCGGCGGCTCGATCGGACGAGGTGCCGGGAGACTCTGCGTTACTACGCTGAGCGAGGCGGCGCCAGCGGAACTCAGCGTGACCCAGGTCGACTCCGACTTCGGGTCTTACTAGGAAGCCGGCCGGTCGCCTCGTCCGGATCGCTTCTTGCCCTCGCCCTCTTCTGTCAGCGGCTCTCCGGGTGGGCTGGCGCGAGACTCCTCCAGCGAAGCGATGAAAGGCAGCGGAGGGCCGGGCGGAGACAGACAGCGAGGGATGGGCGTCGCAGCTCATCGTCCGATGGAAGCCGTGACTTTCCTAACGGCGCTGTGGCTGGGTTTTATCGAGGCCGACAGGTCCACCGTGGCGGAGGGCTTCAGCGTCGTGCTGCGGCATACGATCAGGCTGACGCTGCGTATTCCGCTACCGGTATCGAGCACGTGATTGCGATGATGCGCAGGGAACACTGTAAATGGTGCAAAAGGCTTAGCGTGCACCCGGCGAGAGCGACTTTGGCGAAGCCAGGACCGTGGCGTACTTACAGCGGCGTGTTGAGCTCGCGGTGTCGGACGCCCGGTAAGCTCTCGAACTGATATCTGAGCTCCGCAGCGCACCGGACGGTGGCGATCTTTCGCGGTTTCCGTTTGCGGGCACCCTCCTATTACCGCGGTGGAGAGCGTGATGCACATTTCGGTCGGCGCTGCAGAAGGTGATCGACTTTGGCGAGCGAGTTTGTCTGGGGAGACAATCTGATCTTCAACCACGAAGGCGGAGCGGTCGAGTAGGTCGGTGTCGCGCCGAAGAGATCAGAGTCGGTCTAGCGTCCACCGGCGAGCCACAGAGCACGCCATGTGCTTTCGGCGGTAAAGCCCTTGGTGAGCGGGGTCCAGGGTAGGACCGTGTTCAATGCAAGCGAAGACTCGGCGTTTGTGAAACTGTCGCAGCGGAGATGACAAGAGAGCGTGGTAAACATGACCAGCATGACTCTAGTGGAATATCGCCGACAGGCGATTACCGAAAGGGCCTCTGCGTTCGGACCAGTGTCTATTCGTGCCCATCTTCTGCAACGAGTGCTACGGTACCGGCGAGGGCGACTACGCCCGGCGCTGACGGTCTCAGCTCGATGCGGTGCCGGAAGTTCCTCGTCGGGCTGTGCAGCGTGTTGGAACAGCTCCGTGTGAGGTTTACCCTGACACCAGGAAGGATTTCATCGTGGGGAGCGAGGTGTGCAGTACTCGGGCGTGTCACCCCAGCCGGAAAGTCAGTCTTCCTACACAAGAGGCGACAGGGACATTGGTCGAGTCAAGTGTTACTAGCGCGTGCACAGCAGGTCCGTGGGCAAATCCTTCCTGTACTGCTGTGTGGCGTCGCGGCGACAACGAATGCGCCAGCGGGGTCCCTGGCAGCGTGACATGAGCATGGGTTTCAGCTTAGGCGCGGTGGGGACAACAAAGGCGGGACCCATCACGGAGGAGTGTAGCTTGGTCCCGTGCCCATGAGACCCGGCTGCTTTTGCACCCTGGCGACAGACAAGGAACTGGCCCAGATCATGACCAGGCTAGGGTTTTCCACTCTGAAGCACTTTCGGTCCTCGGCGGGCGTCAAGGAGTGAGCGGCGTCGAGGAGAGCGGGTGTCGTCGGCGCTTCGGATCGAAACTATGCGCCGCCGGCGGCGGCGTCTCCTACGAGGACCGTCAGAGTATCAGGGAGACCGTCGAGTCCCTCAGGAAGGCGTGTTAGACCAAGCCGTCGAAGTCGGCGTGCTCAAGGATGTATTAGAGGCCATCAGAGTTCAGAACAGCGTATTAACTCAGAGGCTGGAGCGTCCTCCACGATCCGGACCACGCTCTTCCGCGGTGCAAGGAGCTAAGGATTTCACCAAGCGTGCGAGTCAAGACTAAACTCTGTGCGGAAACTTCGCCCGGTGAAGATACTAACGTCCTCGGTAGCGACAGGAGCGCCAGCGGCACCTGCACCGAACACACAATGTCCGCCACCCAGGCCCAAATGGATACTCTGATTACACTATTGCAGCAGCAGCAGCAGCAGCAGCCTCTGATTCAACAGCAGCCCCTGAGCCAACAGCACCCGCCTCAGCAACAAACATATCAACAGTTGCAAATGCAGCTACACTCGTTGCAGACACAGCTGGCCCCCTACTTCAAAGCTCACGCATCCCCAAGCTCCAGATATGTGGAATCCGAACAGCGGCATGCCGGGCAAAGGGTTCCTCGGCGAACCGCGCTCTCCAGAGCCTGGCATCGAACCACGGTGACAAACCGTTTGGTCGAGAGTCTGGCGGGGAGCAAAGGAGGATGATAGCGATGGAGTACAACAAGGAGGAATCCGAGAGGCGGACTACGTCGCAGAAAGAGCACGAAGATGCTGGATTCCATCAAGACCAGCGTGAGAGGCGTCATGCTAGAACAACAAGCGCAGCTTGGCGTCGCAAGAGTCCTTCTCCGGCGACCGGTCTGACCGCGGATACGTTGCAGAGGTTGGCGAGGACCGACCGTACAAGCGTGCGCTCAAAGCAAGCCGAAGGCGATCGAATCCCGGGGCGTACTGGCCGAGCTTCTGCGAGCTCCGCGAAGCTGATCGCCTAGCGGCGGACCGAGTGGCGAAGCGAAGCAGCGCCGATGGACACCGAACAAGTGGAACAATGCCTGTCCGCTAACCGACAACCACGAGCCACCAGCTCAGGGATCCGGCAGCTTCAGCGGCGATCAAACAACAAGCGGGATACTCCGTACCCTGCCAGAACATTTCAAGGCCCGTGGAGGATTTCATCTCGGCGGTCAGTAGTGAAGAAGTAAAGGAAAGCCGTGTATTCGTCCGGACGAGCGCACCGTGTCCCCTGTGTAATTGGTGTATTTTTCCGCGTATCATGTATGGCATAGTGTGTCCCCCTGTGTATCTGGTGTATTTTTCATGTATGCGTGTGTAGCCCGCCAAAGAAATGAATAAAAAATCTTACACTCCAACATACTCTGTCTACGTCTCTTTGGGTCCACGCTCACTACGGATTGTACAGGAAGCGGCGTCGCGGTAGTCACGCAGTTGCATATCACAGTTAGCGAGCCACTAACGAGGCGTCGCGGTTCGAGGGTATCGCGCGCTCTCGCCATAAGACCGTAGCGCCCACATGTACTTCATAAAACTCACTGTGCGCCATGCTCCAGCGAGCAGGCCGTCAGACCGACCGTGCAGCAGCAGCAGCAGCAGCACCAAGAGCGGCGAGGATCGCGTCCGGACACGCTTGGTGAAAGAGCGAGTGCGCGGATGGCGGCGTGGTGCTATCGCGGATTGATCGGTGTAAGGCGAGTGGAACAACTTGGCCCTGGGCAGTCTTGATTTCAAACGCGTGCCTTCTCAACTGATCGACCGGTAGCAAGTGCAGTCCTCGAGTTGGGGGCGTGTGCGTCAGACTCATGCCTATCGCCCGGCAAGTCCGAGGAATGCAGCTCGATCGTCGACCTGTACAACCGATGCGTCGCGAAGGGAGCTCTCTGATAGCCAAGGCGTGCATACACAGCTTCTGGCGGGTACAGAGGAGCTGTACATACCCGCGATCCCTATACACACGTTTGTCTCCGAGTGGAACAAATCCCTTCAACAGTTTCCACGACATGATCCGGTCGCGAAGGCGGCTTGGGTCAAGATGAGACTTCGGCTTCGCTCAAACCGGCGGCGTTAAGCCCGGCTTAGCCGTGGTGTCCAGCGTGACAGAGATGGCTCTCAAGAGCGTGCCCATCGTCAGTGACCATTTGTGGTTAGGTGTTACCGCCGTCGTTTCCAAACCGTGCCTGGTGAAGCGCGTTGTGCAGCTGGTGGGCTCCGTCGCCTCGAAATCCAGGCGCGGTGTACCACCTGGCGAGGTGGAAAACACCACGGTGCCGAGCGCCGGCAGCGGCATGCGCTGTGAAGTTAGTACCTCGTAGCGAAATCCGTGCCAGCGAAGGAAACCGCCTCACCGTGCTGGGAGGCGAAGCGGCGCTACGCTGGGTCTCGTCTGGAGTGCGCCCGGCGAAGCCGAACTGCCGAGTGCCTGAGAAACAGCGAAAACTGCCACTACGTGCACATAGAGTGCGCAGGCGGGGAACACCTTCAGATGCAGCGGGGTTTCGCGAGTGGCGCTATTTCGACTACGTCGTGTTCGACAGGATGACGCTGATCGGACAGCGCGTCGCATCCGGTTTAGCAACACTGCGCTGGCGGGAACACGGGTGACTTCGGCCAGATGTCTGAACCGATGCGTAGCAGCGGTCCGACTATTAAAAGCATAAAAAACAAACAACAAAAAAACAAAGCCGTCACCGGCGGGGGGACATGTTGCCCAGAACATATGTACCCGATCGAGGTTTGATCCTAATGCGCTTCTCTGAACCGCACCGTGATGATTCTGACGTTCACCCTCTGTACCTGCCTCCCGTCGTGTGCTGGCTCAATCAGACCTGCTGGCGTCAGTGCGGCGCATCAGAATTACCGTCATCGGGCGCTTCGAGGTCCTCTCGGCGTGCTAGTTCTGACCACTCTCCTTTTCCGCAGCGATCAGATTGTGGAACCTGTCAGCGTGGGGTTTACTGGGTACCCTGTGGTCTCTCTCGGTGTGCGTCACCTTGATCGGAGGTTTGACTCTGACCCTCCTGAGCTCGGAGAGACGAAGGAGCGGTCATGGTGACGCCGACGCGATCGCGGACGCGATGTCGGGCGTATCCCTGTCCCAGAAACTCGTCACGTTTGTCCTCTTCTCGGTCAGCTACATTTGCACCTGGCTATACTACGAAACGTGCGGCGCGACAGAGCACGCGTTCTCGCGGATCGCCTGCTCGGGCCGGCGAGGTCCGTCTCTGTTGCCGATACTACGGTGGACCACCTTAGCGTTACGTCTGGATTAACGCGATGCGGCTCGATGAAACTACTCGGTTCAATTGAACTCATGTCATCAGCGCCGAGGTACTTTCGGTTGTACCTTCTCTCCGTCTGCATCGCGTACCTCTCGTACGACCTGGCGCTGGGGGCGTGTCTGGCGCGTCAAAGGAACTTCGATCTGGCTCGCGGGCTACAAGGTGATCTTCTTGGTCGCGGCTGTCAAATCTCATGTATCTTACGTGCAGCTTGCGACTGAACATCCTGCTGGGCCGGGACCAGGCGGCTGCAGTGCTTCGGCCCTGTCGACCACTAGCAAAGGCGAAGTGCTACGCTCTGTACAGGGAGGAGAGGCAGGCGGTCCCGAGAACTCCGAGCTTCCGGACGCTGGCTGACGCCGTTCGACCTCATGAGCGGCACAGGCGGCGTCGGTGTTCTGGTGCAGTCTCGTGGCATTCTCCATCCTGTACAACCACGGCTCATCTCGCCCTCGTTCCCCTCTCGGACACATCGCCTCTGTTCTTCGGGACACCAGCTTACGTGCTGTACTGGGGGCGCTGAGAACGAGCAGCGTGATAGCGATGCTCACCGAGTCGGCGTTGAGCGTATTTACCGCAGAGAGAGAGAGGAAACTTTGGGTGCGATAAAAGACATGGTTGTACACTGGCGTGCCAAGAGAGCAAAGCCACAAGAGCAGCTTGAGGAATTCAGCGTCGTGTGTGGATCAGTGTATCGGCGTGATATTATGCACCCTGGTGCTGGTAAGCGTTGGACTGTGGTTACGCTAGACTGTGTTTCCACGCCAGCGCCGTAGTCGAGAGTAGCGGCGGCGAGAAGTCAGAAGAGGGATGGCTCGTCCACGAGGAGGACAGGTGGTGGATCGCACTTTTGAAAAGCTCCGCTCACAGAGGCGCAAGGATCGCGGGACCACGAAGTCACCAGAAGGCGGCCAGCGGTCTCGTCGATGGTGGATGGCGCTAGGACTCGGGAAGGAAAATGGCGGCGCAGCCACCACAGCGTCTGCCGATGTCGACCCACCGAGGCGGGCGGTACAAGTCATAGCGCCTCTGCGGTGCAGGCGCCGCCCGGCGCCGTCAACACCAAACCGTCTGTCGAGGCCGTGGTGGAAATGCTGTATGCTAAAGCTACCAGCGTCAAACCACGCCTGTCGCAACCAGCGGGTGGCGTGCAATTCAAAGGAAGATCCCCATTCGAACCCGGCTACTTCGAAATAAACAATGTATTTGATATTTGTTCAATGTGGTTTCACTCATTCTTGTGCACTCTGTATGTTGTGAGAACAAATAAAGGCGTATGAAAGACAGCAGATTCCTTTAGTCATTCTTTATTATGATATACACAAGCGCTACACCTCGCACAAACAAACACAATGTCACACAAACACGAAGCGTAAGCGACCGCGTCCACGAAAGCCATCTGTTCCGTCGGTCGAGGCCGTGGTGGAAATGCTGTATGCTAAAGCTACCAACGTCAAACCATGCCTGTCGCAACCACGCGGGTGGCGTGCAATTCAAAGGAAGATCCCCATTCGAACCCGGCGCTAATTGAAATAAACAATATATTTGATATTTGTTCAATGTGGTTTTCACTCATTCTTGTGCACTCTGTATGTTGTGAGAACAAATAAAGGCGTATGAAAGACAGCAGATTCCTTTAGTCATTCTTTATTATGATATACACAAGCGCTACACCTCGCACAAACAAACACAATGTCACACAAACCGCAGGCGAAGCGGCCGCGTCCACGAAAGCCATCTGTTCACGTTGAGCTGGGCCGCGAATCTGTCCCGGTCTTGGCGGAGCTGTAATTGTAACCGCTGCAGGCCCGCACCACCTGGCCTCCAGCGAAGCCTTACGCGCTTTCCACAATGTTCATCGGCGTGCCTGATCACGGTCCTCAGGAATCCCTTGACACTTTCGTCCTCTCGACCGAAGGGCGTGCGCCGCGTCGAAGTCTTGGTTTACTGACGCCCGCCGCTGTTTCTTATCGACTGAGAGATGTCGCCGTAATCTGCCCGTTGGCCACCAGCGTCATCATCGACGAATGCGGCTCTGAAGCGTGTACGGTGAAATCAGTTGAAACACGTCAAAGTCGGACTCGTGCTTAACGGCGTGTATCGCCTCCTCCACGGGGTCTCCGTCAAACTTCGCCAATTCACTTTCGTCTGGTAGCCAGAAGTCCGCCCCAGATGCCCTTGTTCACGTTCGCGTTGTAACCTAAGTACGCCCGGTCACGTCCTGTTGCGCCGCGACGTCCTGCCTGTCGAGGGAGCTGCACATGGCGATCCCTACCTCAGGGACTTCGTGTCCCGTGTTGATCAACTCCACCTCGTTACAGGTGCGGGCTGTTCAGGAACGACCTGTTGGCAGCGGAGCTGCTTCGCGGCGCTACCGCCACTTCCTTCAGGCGGCTCCTTATGTACTCTGCGCTCAGCCCGTGCAGCGTAGGGTGAATGCGTGTCGGGTTTTCTACAAAATGGAACAGGCGCGGGAAAGGTGCTGCAGTAGCGAGTGGTATTTGTAGCTCCCGTAAAGGCGCGTCAGCGGTGCCGAGCTTCGCTTCGCTCAGACTGTGCGTTAATGCGTCGAATCGGTCGGTGTACTCTGGTGGGCGACATAGCCCGATGCTTTCGAGGGCTAGCGCGAGGGGCGTAAGTCAGTCCAGGAATAGGAACCTCTCCAGCGTGAGTACGGATCCTGACAGGTGAGGCGATGCGGAGCGTTAGGCAGCGAGAACAAGCGAGGCCGCCGCCAGCAGTTCTAGGAGAATAGGCGTTGTCGGCTGTCGAGCCTGAGCAACGGACCGTAAGCATGTTAAGATTCGAGTCGAGAGCACGCCGAGCGTCACGCGAAAACCAAGGGCACCACCTCAACGCGATGTAGGAATTGAGATGCGTCTTGCTAGCGCCCGCCGGTGACGTGAAACCCTCGTCCGCTTAGCTTCGTGGAACCTGCGTCAGCTTGTTTTTGACAAACAGCGGCATTTCGGTTAGAGCATAGTCATCGTACTCTTGGGCCGAGTTCCTTTAGAGACCTGGAAGAGGTGAGACACAGCAACTCTTCCAGTGTCAGCTCGTGCCACGTTAGCCAGAGCTCATGGTCCCGCCGTCTGGTTTTGGTCTCGAGGGTGAGTGAGGGCGGTGATGATGGCGGCGCCAGCTAGTTTCGCGTGTAGAGAGGTGCGTGGCGTGTCTGTTCTCAAGATGAATAGTTCATCTCCACCCTCTTGCGATAAGCCACCAGTCTCCGTCGTAAAAGTCAGCGGCGCCGATCTGCTCCGCAAAGTTACAGTTGGTCATTTGTAGATTCTCTCTGCGCACCACTCTAGTGGTAGCGGCGTACACCGAGGGCTTTATCGGTGACATGGCGAAATGCCTGGGCGGGTGGTACAGCACTTGACCGTGCGCGGTGCACCCTTGACAATCGATGCGTGTTCATGGCCACCATACAGGCCAGCGGGTGCGTGGTCACTGTCCAGTTCTGGTAGGTCCACCTGGAAGGGCGACCTTGTACAGGGTGCGGTCTGAGCCCCTTCACGTAGAACTTCGTTGAAGCGGCCCTCACGCATGTAGCGATGCCTGTCACAACACCCTCGAGTCTGCGGCGGAAGGACCTCGCCACTGTCCCTCTCCCCTTGGCCGGTAGCGGCATCGAGTCGGCGTCGAAGCCCGATTGTTATTAAGTAACCGTTATGCCGTTGGAGTCCATGTGCCAGAACATTCGCACCTTGCAACCTACCCAGAGCTTGTCCCCTTCAGATAATCTCTCTCTGTGGAGCGGACCCCTCTGCGGTATTTGGGCATGGAAAACAGCTAGGCAGAGTCTGAGCGGCCTGCTTCAGCCGCGTCATTACCAACGCGAGGACCCTCGCGAGGCGGCTTCGGTCGCGAGACACGCTCAGAAACTTGTCCCCGGCGGGCCTTTTCCCTCGTCATCACGTTCCGCGTACGCCGCGGTATCACAGCGGCCTGCTGTTCGTCCGGTGGAAGATCCGCAGCTTCACCGGGTTACGTCAGCGGGGTCCATCCACGTCGAGCTTCGTGAGCGGACACCTGGCTCCTGAAAATGCGCCCTAGACTCTCGGCGTGACCGTGTTGAACTGAAGATGCGTCAGGGCCTCCAGCGTAACTTCAGCGTCCGCCAACTGCCGCCTGTTGACAAAGGCGAGTCGAAGAAGAGAGAGCCCTTCGGCTTCCGGTTTCCCACGCAGCGGACTAGATCCAGCGGGCTGCAATTGCGACCACGCTGCCGAAGACTATCAGAGGCCCCTTTCGGGTCCGTAGAAGAGAACATGCAGGACATCATCCGCTCTAACAGCGCCACGGTCATCAGAGCCGTACTTCGTCGACGATCAACACGTTACGCTCCCAGGAGCGGCGCATCCTCCATGGGGGCGGTTCCGCCGGGTTCCCGGACACCCTCAGCCGTCGGAACATTTCACTGCACACCGCGCAGGACTCGGTCTCGCTTCGTCTACACGAGTGCCGTACGCTTCGCATCGTTTAGCCGGGGGGCAGGTCGCACTAGGCGCAGTTTAGCGAAGCGGGATATCGGCGTTCCAATGCGTTTTGCAGTACTGCAGCGTAAAGTCGATCCGGCTAGCGTCTCGTCCAGCAGTTCCCTTTTGAAACCCATCATCTTGTGGAGCGTGTAGACCGGTCCAGCGACCGCGATTCCATCAGCGTGCCAGCGGCCTTGTTTGTCAGAGCTCCACGGCGGCGCTGATGTTCATGCTCCTCAGCTTATTCTCCAGCAGCGATATGGCGTGCGACTTGCGCAGCCGGCATCTCCGCTGAGCAGAGCCAGTTTCATACGCTTCGCCTCGGCACATGTGCAGCTTTACCATGTCCCTCACCCACGGTGCTGGCGAGTATCTAGACATGGCCAGCGTGGCTTTCGTTCTCATGTCCCCCTCGTCGAGACGCCGCGTTTTCTTGCTCTCGGGCTCCCTGGCCGCCATCTCGTCGTCCCGTCGCTCCGCGGACCCGCTCATGTCGCTCCGCGGCACAACTCTCAGCCCTTAAGCGCCGCTATAGAGGCCGATCGTATGACCACGGCGAATCGAACAGCACCCGCTTTTCAAGGGGCCCCGGTGGAAACCGCCTACGCCGCCCGTAAAGGCGCGTCTTCCGCTTCGCTCCGACGAACGGCGGACCCGGCCTCGTTAGCCCGCGTCTCCAGACCTCTACGTTTCATGAACTCAGAGAGGGACCGCTCCACGCGAAGCGGATCGTCTCCGTCCACCTCGCCGCTTCGGCGCTTCAGCTGGCGTGAGGGAGCTCGATCCCTTCCAGGATGGAGCGCAAGGCGGTGCTCGGACAGAGTGGGAACCAGCTCCTTGAGACTCCTCCGTCTGAACCGCGCCAAGCCAGCGGTGAGAGCGCGTAAGGCGAGGCCTTGCGCTTGCGCACCCTCTGAGCTCTCAGCGCACCCGTAGAAGCCCTCGTAGGCCCTCGAAACCGTGTCTCTGAACAGCGTCGCGTTATGAGCTGTACACGGTCTTGCTGCGTGTACAGAGCGCGGTGGTCACCCTCCTTTCCCAGCGCCGTTGAGCACATTCAGGAGCCCGGCCAAAACTTCGATCAGCGGCGTGCGCCCGATACTCGAACAACTGCCGCGCAAAGTCCTCCGTGTCCGCCCTCTCCGCTGATCTGTATCCGTTGCCGTGCTTTCGCGAGCCGTACCGAACCCAAAGTGTTTAGCGTACCACTTTCGGGCTCCAGCTGCGATAGCATGATGTTTATGTTCTCTACGAGCACGCCCGAACCCAGCGGCCAGTTTGTCACCCACCCTCGTCTCAAAGAGCTTCTGTAACACCCGGCGGGTGGCGGACTGACCGGGTTTGAACATCCGATCCTCCGGAGGCGAGGCGGCGAGTAGCGTCTCCCTACCCAGTCTAAGCGAGGGTGCGCAGACTCGTCGCGGCTCCCGTGCGTTACGCTGCTCGCGTCCTCGGCCTCTGCGAGCTTTGAGGTCCGGCTCTCCGACAGCTCGATCCTCAAGGCCTCTCGCTCTTCGCACGCGTTCTCCAGAGCCCGTCTCGTATCTTCCAGCTCCCTTGTGCACATTTGGAGTTCGTATACCGCGCGCCTGTGGACGTCGCTCGAGTTTTGGTCCGGCGCAGGCGTATCGCTCGCTCCCGCCGCCCGCCGCATCTTCTCCTCCCGGTCGCGGCGCGCGCCGAACACTGACGGCGACCTGTCGCGGAGAGCTTCAGCGTCTCCGGCGCTTCGTCCTCCAGCGACTTCCTCAGTTCCAGGACCTCGCGCTTCAAGGCCGATATCGTCTCTACGCAGGCGGTCTCGCCGCGTGATCGCATGACTCTTCTCTGGGTCTTTTCTACACAGAGACGAGCGTCGCGGTGGAAGACATGGCTCGGCTCACCCGTGTCCCGGCGGCGAGGATGAGTCGGCGATACGGCAACCCGGCGTTGGAATGATAAGCGGGGATTCAGACCGCGTAAAAGCGACACCGCGGCGGGTTTCAGACAATAACGGCACACTAACCCGGTCTACGTTCCTCTCTGGCCTATGTCCTCCGGCTCAGTTGGGAACAAACATTCGCGACAATCGTCTCGGGGTTCTGTAAGGTAATCCGATGAATATGTCATACGCTCGATCACATTCCAAGACCTGACCGACTTGATCCGCGGGTACCAACGTGTGTCCGGATATAAGGTGAGTGTAGCGACCCTCGACCGCTTCTGAACTAAAGCGACCGTCGCGTCTTAAAGATTCCCTTATGGTCTCGGCGGGGTCCACAGCGACAAGCAATGTTGAAGGCGTCAAGGCCGTTCTTGAGCGTTGAGTGCCGTGAGCGCCTCCAGACCCTGCTCTACGTCTATCCATTATACTGAAGAGTCCGCTTCTATGCGTGCCTAGGATACTCTGGTTGGCGCGTAGATGCGGATTGCACAATGATGCTAGGTACATCTTGATGCTTCGGGTTTCATTTTAGACAGAAGCGACCAAGGGAAGTTGTTAGGTAGCCAGGCGCGGTCTGGATATCTCAGAATACTGAATGTTACGCACAAGTACCTTGTCCAACGTGTCATATAGCGGACAACGGGCAAGAAGCGTCCTTGATGTCACCAGCGATCCTCAGCTACATAGTATGAAGAAGCCCGTGAGACCTTCTACCGGTACTGGAATACGTTCGGCGTCATCGGCGGGATTGGGATGCTGTTTCGAGCTTCGAGAGGTGACGGTGTGTCGAGAAGATAGGGCCATGGCAGCGTCAGGAGTCTATTCTGGTGGTGTTTCTGATAGCAGGCGGGGACAACCGACCGACAAGGTTGGAAATAGCTTCCGTGGTTGGTACGTTGCAGAAATGTGCCGCGACGAGCGTAGGAACAAATTCTGTGGCCTCAAATGTCCAACTGGTAAACACATATAAGGGGAACTAGGGCAATCGATCAAGCTAGTTACCGGTAGCGCCTCTTCAGCGAATCACCTCACCGCCAGTCGCAATCTGAACAATCTGAGAATGCACAAGAACCAGGGATCCGATTCGGCTGATCAGCCGGCGGAGGAAACAAGTCTGTCAAGTCTGTCTGTGCCGCTGAGAAATGAGCCCCTCTCACTTATATCTCTGGAGCTTTTGAAGCGTTATCGTGAGTGGCTGGAGCGAGCCCCTGACACACCGGCAGCTGTATCGCGCGTGGCTGGAGACAGCTCCCACGTACTCACGGTGTTAAGCGTGAAGCGGAACAACGGAGAGACCGAGGAACTGTTCCGTTACAATATTTGAACAGTGGCAAGCCGACCAGGGCTTGTCTGCTGGAACATCTTTGAAGCGATTTCCTGAGTGGCGGAGAAAGCCCGAAGGATCCAAACTTCTATTGCGAGTGGCTGAGCAGCTCCGTGGTTTGAAGCGGCGTGAAAAGTGAGCAGGCCGAGGGTCGATTCTGTCCAACGGGTGAAACCCGTGCAAGCTTTGAAATCGCGAGGCGATGAGCGGGGGTTATCCATTCCGCAGATCTATCACAAGCGATATTGTGAATGGATCGCGGCTGGGCGCATCTTATCCCTGTGACCTTCGAGTGCGATCACGATGAACGTGACTTATCCCAGTCGGAGATATTCAGCAAGCGAATTGCTGAGTGGCAGGACAATGCCAAAGAGACCCGGCACTTTACCATAAGTGGCTGGCTAAACGGTGTCCCCCCTACCGGCAACACGGCCATCGAAATCAGCGAAGATGCGCCCGTGAAAACAAGGCTCCGATTGTATGGGAGAAGCATGGTACAGGGGCTACTGTGGGCTATTGTACGTTGTAAGCTTGTCGAACAAATAAAGAAATATATACAAAAGCACCGTCTCTGTAATGTATTTTCAAGTACATGTATAGTATGCTATTTTGAGGGAGGGTGAACAGAACATTTCCACGCAGGTGAGCAAACTGAGAGATCCTGAGGATGCGCTCATAGGAGCGCCGCGGTCCTGGAAATCCAGGACAACCGAGTGCATCGGGCGATATAGCAACGAGCGTGGTATACCGAGGGGTTTGTGTGATGTTTTATGTGGATGCCTGTCATGAATGAATGAATGAATGAATATCCATATCATGGATAAAGACATCGCGGGAAAGCAGAAGTCTCCCCTAGTCACTAATGAAATGTACGGACACGATTTTCACTGTGTTTCATTGAAGCGGTGTCATACCAAATGAACTGAGACTTATGGAGTGTTACGTCCACCGATTGGCTCAAGCCCATAGGTGGAGAGAGGACTAACAGATAAAAATGAAAACCCGATGTAAAGAAATTGGGAAACAGAATGGCGTGCCGACATAGAGATATTTATTAACAAACATCTTACAGAGGAACAGAAAAGACACAAACGCAGAACTAGAATACTTGAAAAAAGGTGTTGATATAGCTTCTAACCATGAAAACACATTTATCGCCCACAGCTCCGCCAGCCCCAAGCACACAGCTCCACTCAACGCAGCTCCACTCACACAGCAGCCAAACATGCAGCTCCACAAAGCACAAAGCCAACTGTCAGAAGCACGTTCAGGAGCATTTAAAGACTCCCTTCCAAGGCCAGGTGGACCTTGATAAGCTCCAGCTGGAGCAGAACCAGAAGGACACAAAGAACATGGACGCAGCACAGGGAAATGCACACAGCCATTAACATCAGTAGAACACTGCATAACATTGTGTGGTATAAGAATGAACATTGTGATTCTCGGTTGACACCCAGACTCCTAAAGCTTGTCAATGTTACAGGTTTCACAGAGATGGAGCCTAAGGTGTAACACTTGCGCGTGCGGTGAGGGAATGTGAACAAGTGTCTGAATGAGATAAGGATCTCTCATCCAGCCACGGTCTCTTGCTGCCTCACAGTACCTACAAGTGGATCTGAGCCAACCGCAGTTTTGTGGTGTCAAACGGCTAGTAAACTCAATCTGAAGCGTCCGTCCAGAAGACAGACATATCCTAATATACTAATGGTGTGGGTAGTATGTTCAGTGAAGGTTCCAACCTGGTTTCTGATCGTTTACACATAGACAGGCCTGAACGTCCACCTAGCGGACCTGCACATCACAATGGTGGACCAGACTGGGAACAGTAACAGGTGGCTTCCCGAGAAAGACCACTGGCCTGAGCTTGTGTCGATAGTGGCTGTGATTATGGGTTTTGGGTTGGTGCTGATCTTTTACAAGATCTGTAGCAAACGCACCTCATCTATTTACAAACCGTGTTATCATCTACATTCGTCTGCGTACAAGCCTGGTAATGCGTTCCCACGACTCCGCGACAACCCCGTGCCATGTTAACAACCCGTGGCGACCATGCCACCAATGTGACGAACGCTTCATTGATCAAAGTTGTGGAAAGAGGTAACTATAACAGTTTGCGTAGATAAGTTCACAACTGTGCTGCACCGGCTTTGGTCTCATGTCCTTTTCCATGTCAAACAGAACCCGGTACATTCATTGAGACCGTGTGACAAACCTCCGTGACCCCGCGAGGCGGCGTAAACAACGCCGTGGAACCTGAGACTACCTTCGTGTCAACACCGTCGTGGCTCACATCAGCCTGAATTATACACTAATACCCCAGTTCCGTAATTCTCCATTATATACCCGACTGTGTGTAAGACAATAATGTGTACACCGGCATGCAAAATAAAGCATTACACAAACGTCGACAAGGCCTGTGAATGTTTACTGGCAGATGCGATGACTACACATGAAGCGAACCACGATACGCGCTGTGGTCCATTATATACCCGACTGTGTGTAAGACAATAATGTGTACACCGGCATGTGAATGTTTTCTGAGCAGCGTTTTGCAAAATAAAGCATTACACAAGCGTCGACAAGGCCTGTGAATGTTTACTGGCAGATCGCGATGACTACACATGAAAGCGAACACAATACACGCTGTGGTCAAAAACATTCTGACTTTCCTTGCGCTCCTGTCACAGAGCACATACTTGTAATACAACAAGTTGCATACTGTATACATGACAGTGTAGCCAATAGCGAGATCAGTAGCCATGCTCAATCTGCACAGCTCCTCTGTGTCAGTGCAGAATGTGATAGCGTGCTTTCACAGCAAAGGCAATGACACACATTAAACAAACCACAAGATGCGCGGTGAAGCAAGGCGTAAGGTAGGTAATGGAACATGTAAAACTCCACAGGAAGGCCGGCGATCCCTGAAGCTCGACCACTTTTCATACTCATGACAGCACGATACAGTTTGGGTAGAGACAGCTGAGCTTCCAGCGCCACATTGTTTTCATCACTGACCTGATGAAGATCACCACAGAAGAGCTCTTCCACCGCTGGATGGTCTGCCGGCTCGGCTCCTGTACAGGTCTTTGAAGAAACTGGCTGCGTGTTTTCTCATCTCAGAGGAATCGGAGATGGAGTGAATGGTCTTCCTCTGCCCATTTTACTTCTCCAACTCAAAGAAGAAATTGACAGAAGCGTCCATCTGTGGGACACCCAGGAATCAAGACCTCACAAGAGCCCGGGAACTGTCAGACCCAGCAGGTTGGCAAAAGACACAGAGAGAGAGAGAGAGAGAGAGAGAGAGTAGAGTAGAGTAATTAATAAAATAAATAAAGGGGCAGAAAAGATTGTTTCATGTTACAATCACTTTAAATCTGTTCACCCCAGAGTCCCCTCAACTAGCTGGTCCTGAGGCTCTCTGCGGTAACAAGTCTCCAACAGCCTCTGGAGAGTAACACCAACTCAAACAGACCAAACCAACTGTCAGCAAGCAGAAAGAAAAAAATATTCAATACTGGAGAGACATGGCCAAAACACAAATCACAAAGTTATCTGACCCCAAAAAGATAATTCACACTGATAAATTACCTGAGCACAATAAAATGTCCAAAACCAAGAAAAATGTTGACAACATACAGACTGAGTGAACACAGACTGGCCACAGACAGAGCTGGCTACCACAGGAGGACAGAGGACAGGTAGAGACACAGGGCAGGTAGAGACAGAGCGGCACTGTCTAACCTCATGCCCTAAGACAACAACACATTTCCCAAATATAACCCAAATTCGAATTTATATAGACACACAGAAACTCCCCTGTTTACTGGGAGAAATGCCAGAATGTCAAATAATTGCCGCAAAATAGGTCTCCTCATGCCACAGAGGACAACCAGTGGAAACTCAGACCGATACTTTTTATTATTATTATTATTATTTAGTTGGATTGATGGTGTTTGATTATGGTGTTTAAAGTTCACATTTGATAGTGATTGCTTATTGTTATTTTAAATTTATATTATTTATATTTAATATTGAATCATTCAGCAGACAACACAGACACACGCACATTCGTTTAGAGCTACATTTGTAACATTTGTAACATTAAAATCATATTGAATGTGGTTTCCAACATAATGGGTGCAGCTGTGTCTCCTTTATACCAGCAGACGGCAGTAAATGACTACCTCTATTAGGTCATTGGGTTTACATCCAGGTTACGAAATCACTGTAATAAACAACTGTTGCACGGTCCATGTAAATATAGGCCTACTTGCTATTTTATTTATTTCTTCAAACCTTACCCTGGTATAGCGTTAGTTAAAAGCCTGGCTTTTTATTTTAATCAGCAGTAGGCCTATAGCCTATAGTAGCCGACTTCCGGGTCTCTTCGCACACCAGCGCATCGAATTTCTTTTAATGCAGGTATTTAAACGGAGAAATGAAATGGGGACCGTCATATTTGAATTTAGTTTAGTCGTTTTATTGTTTTGGATTTGGATTCTTGTTTCCGTTTCTTGGTGACCTTCGTTTCTTTGTTTTGTGGTTCAAACGAAAAAACAAACTACATGGACCTATGTGAAAGCCAAGATTAATTTTAGATTTGTTTATGGACTCGTCGCTATAAACAAATAATATGGCTCAGGGTATCTGTGGATAATCCGTAATTCGTTTGTAATACAAAAACAAAAAATACCCTTTATTCGTTTTTTGTTTCAAAACGAAAACCAAATAACCCTTTTGGTTCAGAATCCAAAAGCGGAAAACCAACTAAAACGGCCCGTCGCCGTTTTTGGCGATTCATTTTATCGTTATTCCTTTTGGAACAAATAATGAAGACAGTCTGTGAACTTTAGTCAATTCGTGTGTCGTTCTAAACCAAAAACGGAAGTCACGTGGTCTGTTCCTTTTTTGGAAGGGATAGTAACTGGCAAAGCCTTCAAAATAAAGGTAGCCCATGTACCATGCAGGTAGAAAGGTGATTTTAGACTAAAACTAAAATAACGTTTTTTAGTAAAACTAAAGTAGCACTGGGTGTAAAAAAACACTTTAGTTAACTGAAATAAAAACAATAAATAATAAAATAACTGTTAAGCTGTTAGGAGAATTAAACATTTGCAAGACCATTTGGTGACCTGTAACTTCAGATTACGACAATCGAACTAATGTTATATGTAGCTTAGGATCGCAGTTTGCCTGTTTATTTAAGTTTATATTATTTAATTCATATTTTAGTGTCTTATACCCAGGGCGTTTGAAGGAATTTGGGGCCCTAAGCAAAATGGACATGGAGGCCCCCCAACCCCGCATTACACGCATGCTAAAGCCTACAGGAACAGTTCACCCACACTTTATATAAATAATTTTTTTTTTACAGTGCAAATACTGCTCTTGCAGTATCCTGTTTCCACCTTGTTCCACTCTGACCTCCTGTCCATTAACAGTTTATTGTAACACACATTATATATATATATATATATATATATATATATATATATATATATATATATATATATATATATATATATAATGTCTTGACACTCACTAGCCGAGGGCTAGTGAGTGTCAAGACTCACTGTCCAGGATGAAACAACGAAGATCCAGGAGTACATCAGGAAGATGGCCCCAAGGATGAAGGGCTTAGTGAACACCTCAGGCAGCAGAAACCTGAAAGTGAGGACAAGGAAGATGAAGAACCGTCATGGAGGGACAAGCAGCTACACGGAGTGTACCACAGACAAATAGAAGAAGTGGCTGATATCAAGAAATCCTACCAGTGGCTGGAAAAGGCTGGACTGAAGGACAGCACAGAAGCACTAATCATGGCTGCACAAGAACAGGCACTCAGTACAAGATCAATAGAGGCTGGGGTCTACCACACCAGGCAGGACCCCAGGTGCAGACTGTGCAAGGATGCCCCTGAGACAGTGCAGCACATAACAGCAGGGTGTAAGATGCAGGCAGGAAGTGCGTACATGGAACGCCATAACCAGGTAGCTGTCATAGTGTACAGGAACATCTGCCACGCAGTATGGGCTGGAAGTCCCAAGGTCAAAATGGAAGACACCTCCTAAGGTAGTTGAGAATGACCGAGCTAAGATCCTGTGGGACTTCAAGATCCAGACTGACAAACTGGTGATGGCTAACCAACCAGACATCGTGTTGATCGACAAACAGCAGAAGAAGGCAGTAGTGATAGATGTGGCAATACCAAGCGACAGCAACATCAGGAAGAAGGAACACGAGAAACTTGAGAAATACCAAGGGCTGAAAGAGGAGCTAGAAAAGATGTGGAAAGTAAGAGCAACAGTGGTCCCAGTGGTAATTGGAGCACTGGGGGCTGTGACCCCCAAACTGGGAGAGTGGCTACAGCAGATTCCAGGCAAAACATCAGAGGTCTCTGTCCAGAAGAGTGCAGTCCTAGGAACAGCTAAGATACTGGCAGAGAACCCTCAAACTCCCAGGCCTCTGGTAGAGGACCCGAGCTTGAGGATGACACATACCACCCCGCAAGGGTGAGAGGGAGATTTTTTTTTTTTTATATATATATATTATATTATATTAGCTATTGGGTAATGATTAAAAAATGTTTTAGAAACCATTTTTAAAGCATCTATAAACGATAGACGGACCAGATATTCCTAACACTTTGTTAAGGGTTACTGACTAGTTGGTTTGTAAACTGTCTATAAACTATAAACATTATCTGGATGTTATGTTATTATAAAGTTGCAACAGATGACTATATATCTTGTAAAATAGATAATAATAAACAGTACCAGTAAAACGTGGGTTGTCCTGATACTGTAGTAGCCTACTTCAAAATGTAAAAGTTTAAAATTGCCACACAGAATAAAGTTACTGTTCAAGATCCATTGATATGATAACTTAGAAAAATAATGTCATATAGATTATCACGGTGGAATAGTTAGCATGCTATGCCACTTTCATCAAAACCTACAAAGCTATAGCAATGTCATGTCATTAAATACGATAAACAGTGATTCTGGAACAGATCTGCGTCTTCCTTATCCCGTTAAAAAAACATAGATATTACTGTATGTAACCATATAATCCGTATCCGTTCGTTCGAAAAAAAAAGTTGCACTAACTAACTGTTCGTTACAACTAAGCAGCATTTACCGTCAGGCAGGTAAAGTTACGTTAGCTAACAAATAAACATATTTTTGCTAGCCTAACATCATTAAAGTTACCTGCTGCAAAATTACACCATTTGTACAAGACAAGTAGAGCTATTTTTATCCAGTGTAATTTATAACTTACCACTGTTTTTTCTTATCCTCTTCATCCTTTCTCTTCTTTCTGTTTTGGCTTCCCGAGGCATAGTTCTGCTTCATGACTGCCGACGAGGAGGTTTGTATTTTGCCGGCAGCAGAGATAACGTGTCGGCGCTGTTCTCAGCCTATAGCTGTCAGCGACTACTGAGAGGGGCCCCCTTCAGGAGGATTCCGATAACAGTGTCATTGCACTTTGCTGCATTGACTATCTATCAAAGGGCGCTCACAGTTTGTCGTTGCATTTTATTCTTAAACATTCGTTGTCTTGGGGCCCTAGTCCAGCTCGGGGCCCCAAGCAATTGCTTGGTTTGCCTGTCCTGTCGCGACGGGCCTGCTTATACCCATATAACATAATATTTTTAAGCCTTCTTGCTGTGTGTGAGCATCACCAGCAGAGGGCACTCTACCCCCTTGAGTGCTTCTGTGGCGCCAACAAGCCCTTTTGAAGTATTTATATCCAACAGAAGGCCGCACTGCGACTAGAGGAAGCTGATCACTGAGTTTGAAGGCTGTGCAGAACTTCACCTGGCTCCGGCTTCTCTTTCTATGGAGCTGCTGAAAACTCTCAGCTTCCACCATCTGCTGTTATGAGTCAGAACAAAACAGATCTGTGGAGTTCTAAACTTTTTTATTTTCCTTTGCTATTTTCGCCAGTGTAAACTACTGATGTTAGTTAAGTAGATAAAATATTTATAATGCAGCCTGTAGTTCTCATGAGTTAGGCAGACTTATGTGTGAAACCTGGTGAGCATTAACAGCTCTGGGGCTTTTTAATGCTTTTTTGGGTTTAATTCTGTTTGGTGAACCACCAGATAAAGGCCGTGCTCTGTCCTGTTTGTAGGCTACTTGTGTACAAATAATAAAAGTGAAGTTGAGTCATTTAGTTTTTCTCCCTGGTCCTCATCTCAGGACCTCCCAGATTTTCCCCAGAACCTGGAGGATGTGAGCCTGTGCAGCCTACCATCACTCTCTGTTCAGAAAAATGCTGGACTGTCAGGACAAAGCAGACACATCACAACAAGAAAATGGACCACACAGGCTGACTAAGTCAGTGATAGACAAGCTTCAATTTAAACAGCTACCTTGTTATCAAACTGCAACCATCGGTTAATATTTAGTTTTATCAGAGTTATTAAGCAGCTAGCAATAACACACAAACACTTTTACTAAGGGGCCGGGGCCAAACTCACCTAAACAGATGAGAAAGTCTGAGCCCATTGTTCATTGTTCTGCAGAGCAGCAGCCTTTACTGCCAGTGACAATCTGAGGAGTCATCAGTCGGATGGACACCGAACTTTATTTGGACTTTAGGCCATTAATTCAGAATTCTATGAAGATTCTCACTGGACATGGTTAAAGATCTTCTTCTGGACATACTTTGGAAAACAAATTGCAACAAACACAGAACCCACCAAATGATCAGGAACATTAACTCGATCCAGTTACCATCACATATCACACTCAGCCTCCAGGAACCCGACAGGAAGATCATGTAAAGAGACTTTTAAAAGCTTTAGAAACAATTATTTTCTTTTAATGCTGAAAGCCTCAAGTATCAGGCTCCACATGTGAGACGCTGTCTGTAAAGAGGGTGAAGGTGATTGGTCCTAAAAGAGGGTGACCTGGGTAGGGTGGACAGGTTGGAGCTGGGTCTACAGGTCACCATGAATTTACAATTCCTTATGCACAAAGGCAGAACCACAGTTACAAGGTGTTGTTACCATAAATCATGTAAATAGTGGAGTGATGTCCTGCTTTGTCCTACCAGTCCAGCATTTATCTGAACACAGAGTGATGGTAGGTGATGGGACCAGATACTATCATCAGTCCTCAAACCTGCACAGGCTCATATCACCTGTCTTGGGACTCAGTTTCACTTTTATTTTTTTTCACAGGTTCAAACTGTGCAGAACTCTCATTAATGCTCACCAGGTTTCACCAAGCGGCAACCTTCGGCTCTTCACACATAAGTCTGCCTACATAACTAATGACAACAACAGGCTGCATTAAAATATTTAATCTACTTAAGTAACATAATAGGCTAAGTACATTACACTGGAAAAAATGCAAAGGAAAATAAAAATTATTCATCTTTATAGATTTGTTCATAACTCATAACAGCAGATGGTGGAAGCTGAGAGTTTTTAGCAGCTCCATAGAAAGAGAAGCCGGAGCCAGGTGAAGTTCTGCACAGCCTTCAAGCTCAGTGATCAGCTTCGTCTGGTCGCAGTGCAGCCTTCTCTGTGATATAAACACAAGTCAAAAGGTCAGAATCAAAGACTGCTGGCGCCACAGAAGGACTCGTGCACAGAAGGGGGCAGAGAGCTCTTTGCTGGTGGAGATCACACACAGCAAGGCTAAAAAATATTATATGTCACATATGTTAAGAAACTAAAACATGAATTAAATATAATATAAACTTTAATAAACAAGCTAACTGCGCATCCTAAGCTACATATAACATTAGTTAAATTGTCCTAATCTGAAGTTACAGGTCACCAATAGTCTTACAAATGTTTAATTCTCCTAACAGCTTAACAGTTATTATTTTATTAGTTATTGTTTTATTACTGACGTTACTTGGAAAGTGACTGAGTGCAAGAGGCTGCAAGGGCTCAAGATGCTGTAACTAGGAACGGGACGGCCCTTTCCCACTTTATCACGTTACCTTGACAACGTTGCACCCTTTTTATTTTATGCTTTTGCCTGATTAATGAAGTCCTGCAGGCTCTTATAGTGACATCCACTCTACAGAGTGGAGGAGCGGTAAATGTCAATATATTTGTCAATAATCATGAATAGGCCGAAACTATTGTTGATCAAAACAGCATCATTAAGCAAAAACTAAAATAAATAGTTAAATAAACAAAGTGTGTGGGCTAATAAGGTGTATTCCTCTGACTTCATGTGTTCTATGCACCATCTTAAGTTCAGAAAAATTCTAACAATGTTAACATCAGCGTAGGTGTCAATGCTTGTTTGTTACCGTTTTCTTCGTCTTCTCCTTTATAGGCGTATTTGCCGTGATTTTTCTCTCGCTTCCGGGGTTCCCCGGACATTTTGTTCCCTAAAGGGCACAAAATGTCCGCGAGAGCCCTCGAGGACTTGACGATTTGACAGTGGGACGGCCCTAAACCCTCACGGACTTACCGGGAAGGCGAATAAACGGTATTTTCGTTTTAGTATTACAAACGAATTACGGATTATCCACAGATACTCAGACCTGGCACCCAGGTCTTCATTTGCTCCTCAGAGAATAAATAGACTTTTATACGCTCTTAATAGAAAATATATGTGTTTAAAGAGCGACGCAGGCTGATGAACACGACTCATTTTAGATTTTAGTTGTATTAGCGTAACAATAAAGGCATCTGCCCAACAGTGTCACAAGCCGTCCGACAGAAGGGCTCTTATGCGTAAATGCGCACAGCCTGGATGACTCGGTTCAGTCGATGACGCGAAACGCAGATTACATACTGATAAAGTATAGATGGAACATGTATTTAAAGTATTACTGGCTCCTACACTTTGCAAAATATATAGATTGAGGAACGACGACAAGTCTCTATCACATAAAAAAGTTTTGTACTCACACAAATGTCCTGTTCTCCTGCGCGTCCTCTCCCCTCGTGTCCCGTGTGTAGCATTGGAGAGGAGCGGAGACTGCACCGCCATATATACAGTGTGGTCGGAGGAAAGCCCGGCGGTCAGTAAGACAGAAGGTCAGTGACCCTCTACGGGAAGAGTATGATTGATAGATCACTGCGTTCCATCATATCAATACAACGATGTCTTTAGCGGACTTTAACAGAGGAGACGCCGGCTAATTTATGTAGGCTGTAAGTAACACTTGCACAAGTGTGTCTGCACTTTGCCGCAGCTGTCTCCAGCGAAGTCATAAAACTTTAGTGTCTGAATGTGCAGAACTTTGAACATGAGCAGAAAACCAAAAATATCAAACTGTTTCTAAATATTCACCTAAATTCAGCAACATGGACGATCAAAAGAGCAATCACTCCTAACATCTGAAGGCAGAATTGCACCAAATCTGACCAATGGTTACTTAAAAAAATTATGGCAACAAAGTGACAAGTAATATAATTGAATAGATTTTAAGTACTACAAATTTGATTAAAAAGTATTGAATAATTTAACTAAGTTTAAACCAAAAAAATAAGTAGATGTTAATAAAAACAACAGTTAAAATGTGTTGGATTTATTAATAGCATGCCAACTAATGAGTTATATAGCTAAAAAATATTTAGTAAATCCAAATCAATTTTACAAGAAAATTTGATTTAGATTTACTAAGTTTCCAAGCAATAGTGAGTTAGATTTTCTAAATATCTGGGGAAAGTGATTTAGATTTACCAATTATCTGGGATAAATTGATTTTTATTTAGTAATTATCTGGGTGAAATTGTTTTGAATTCTCTAAATAAAATAAATGAGATTAACTCATATTATAGCACATTGTAGCACAAATCTATTCAATTATGTTGGATGTCACTTTGTTGCCATAATTTTTCTATGTGCAATTTACTCAATATGACGTAGTCTTAGTTTGGGTCAACAGATCACCAGGCATGCAAAGAACAACAGGTAAACATTTATTTGTGCAACCTTTTGTGTATCCAACATTTTTCAATTTGTTTAGTGTTTAGTTTAAGTGCAAAATGGCAAAATTAAACACAGAGAGAGGGTTATAATAAATGAAAGACAGAAACCATCTATGTGTCTAATAGGGATACAATAAACTGACATTTTTGATTCATGTTAATACAGGTTTCATCATTTAATGGTGTTTAATCAGGGCTACATCAGTGGCTTAAATTGTACACAATGATTTAGTACCTGACAAATTTAGCTATATATGACTACTAAGTATGTCATGTTCACTTGAAATTATGAAAAGACCCAGTAAATTTACCAAAACTGCACAATGACCAATAACCTTAGCCCATCACCAGGTACAAATTATTTATACATGATTCAAGGTCTAGTCCTGTTGCATTTAAAGTAAAACAATGTTTTCAGACTGCAAAATTCTTTTTTTACATTTTCAATTCAGTATTTTATTTATTACATGCTGTGCTAATTGAAACCATCAGGGCCATTCTAATTTTCAAATAGCTAAAAATTAAAATTAGGGATTAGGTAGGTACTTCCATTTGCCTGTCTTCTTCACTGCTCGCTATAATGGGACTCACTTGAACAATCGCCTATGTAAAATTTGCATCCCTTGTGTACACAGTGGAATCACAACCGACAATCACAACCTACACTACTGCCTGGGACATATTAAGTCAAAAACACAACACCATACCCATCAAATGACTATGGCCCTCTGACGCAGTAGTCTTGTATGATGTATGTGATGTTGATTTTCCTCCTTTTTCCTCCAAGGTCCTGTGACACACTGTCTTCATCAGCATCCTGAAATAGCAAGAACATTGTGTATTTAATACTGCACAACCAAAGAAGAAGGTCCTAACTGAACAACTACTAAATTGCTTCCAACCCTTTGACAGAAAAAAAATCTAAGCTAATGCACTTGCAAAATAATATTTTCATGCCAGGTGAGTTAAAAAGCAGTCATTAAGATCACTAACAAACAAAAAATGGTCAGTTGTAAATATTTGTATAAAATCTTTGGAGATTAAATCAATCCTTATATTTTAACGTGTTCATCAACTTACATCATGCTTTTTTAAAAGTTGATCTGTAAATTCCCAAGGTACAACATCAAACACTGAACAGCATCTATGGTCACGTTGATGCTTGGATTGCTTGGAGTCTGAAATCACAAACAAGCATAATTCAAGTTCATGGTGTAAAAATCATCCACGGTCCTAAAATGTGTTAAAGCTGCAATTTTAGACTAGGTGTCTGATACTACTGCTAAATAAACCACAATCAAGAACCCTTGATGTGCTGTCCCAAGGACCATTCTATTTAAACAATTCCTGCCATTACCCAGGAGGTGGTCCCAGTTAAGAAATAATGCATAGCACATAAACTCTAATAAAATCACAACATTTTACTTCTTCTCTTTTACATGCTTTACATGTGCTGGTAGGCACATTATTTTACCTTTCAACAAAGTCAGAAAATCCACTTCCACTTTTTACGACAAGCTGGTTTTAGCTTCACATTGCACATTGAGGCACTTTGCAAAATATACTGAGGAACGACGACAAGTCTCTGTAACATAAACTTACAGCAGTTCAAAGTGGCACCTGTATCAGCAAGGGGTCGGTGGCCTACGGGGAGAGTAGTGGTTTATGGTTCTGAAATTTGACTTTTAACCACTTGTTTTACAACTTGAGTGCTGCTGCACCCTCACCTTGCAGACCCAAACTTTTCTTTTGTGCTGCTGTTACTTCTAGCTGATGGGTAGGTACATCTAATGTACTTTTAATTTCGCTACATTTTCCATTCATACCTTTTATAACTGAACCTGTCTGTAATCTGGATTTTACTTCATTAACCGAAATGAGCTCATTCAGGCTGTGTGCGCACAGTTACGCAGTAAAGCGCTGGTCGGGCGCTTGTCACTCAGAGCTGGGCAGATGCAAACATTTACAAGATCAGGCAAATATCTTTTCAGTTTAAGGCTTTAATGTTCTGCTAATACAACTGAAACCCAGTGAGCCACACCATGGACCTGTGACCGTGTTGGAAAGCAGCCTGAGTCTCTTTAACAGGTCGGCAAGTGTTAACTTTCACTTTCCATTAACGGCGCATTAAAAGCGTCTTTAGTCTCTGCAGAGCAAATAAGTCTACACACCGTAAGATCTGTGTCAGATGATCACTGCATTGAGATATATTAAAAGTGTCCTGTTGTTGAACAGGGCATCGCTTTGGACATCAGCCTGTTTCTTTTCTTTAATACAAATCGGTTACTATTTGTTTTATAGCGATTTCCGGCGGTGAGTCCCTAAACAGAATGTCGCCGGTGAAACTGATCTTTTACTCAGCAGAGAGAGAGAGAGATCGAGCAAATGGATGGATAAAATAGTCCTGTTGGGCTTTACGCATGACGCACAGCTTCCTCTGTATGCAGGTTTACTTGCTTCAACAACGAGCTGCTCTGAACGGTGTTACTGCCAAAATAATTCACAGGGACACACACGCAACAAAGAGTATATCATCCGAGTGAGCTGCAGCGTCTCCCCGCATGCAGCTTTTACCTCCCACTCAGGGTCAGGTCTTATCTCCCCAGAGAACAGAGTGTATTTTACGATTCTCTAAGAGACACTAAATCTGAGTCTGTGAAAAGGCACTCAGGTCTGAGGAATGCGGGAGATGTGTCTTGACCTCTTCGGACCTGGGCATAAAACATCACATCTCTGATCTCCCTTTAACCCCATACCATGTCCTCAGTGATAAGTTACAGAGCAGTGTCTTAAAAGGTGAATTTGGAATTCCCATTACAGCAGCATGTGCTGCTGCAGAACAATAGGATTGGTTGGCTACATCTCCATAATAAAAGGCACAGGTACTAAAAGTTGGCTGGGCAGCAAAAGTGATATTTTAAAGTGATCTTATAAACGCCTTCATGGAGATTTACAAAGGAAAACTCTTGTAGAAATAGCTAAATTACAGATAATCAGCTTCTTCATTGCATTTGCAGGAATATTTTAATGGGCTACTTAAAAAATAAACTCATCAAGTTGCCTAGTCTGATGTAATAGACAGTCCATTTTTGCTCTGATAGCCTATCTTGACCTTTCCTCATGTGGACACATCAGGGCTGCATGCATTCTGAACATTCATCTTGCACTTCCTCTCAGCAATGCCACCTGCACCTATAGAAAATTGACCAGTGACTCTTTACCATACCAGGACATCAGAAAAGAAAGAGCTTTCATTTCTAACATGCGTCTTGGCCCGTTAGATGTTCAGCATCTATTTGATGAATAATCTTATATATTATGGACATGAAGTAAACCAAACCACTTGCTTTGCAGTGCAGTCAGCCCATACCATCTGATTATTCCTACATTTCCTGTAAAAACTATCTTTACAAGGCAAATAATTATTGTTGCAGTCACGAGAGCAACTCCTTGTTGAAGCAGTACAACCGAAAAGTGCTATATTGAGGCACTTTGCAAAATATATAGATTCCGTGTGTAGCAGGAATCTATATATAGAAGGAGCGGAGACTTGACCACTTTACATAGACACAGGGTCAGAGAACCTACCCGTTCATTCATTAACATTATATGACATTATGAGATCGTCCAAAATGTAGGTCGGTTGACGCGGGGCGCGTCAACACGGTGTTCACTAAATGTTTCTATTAATATCTCCGCGATCATGCAGCACACAGAAAAGGTTCAGATATTGCCTTAATCAGATTCAGCTTCACAGTGCTTATACTCGCGAGATTGTACGTGACTCACACGTCGAGCTACGGGGAAGACAAGATGGCCTTTCACCTTGCGTAATTGGTGGGTTAGCCTGTCTGTCTGCATTTTGCATGAAGCTAACCAATAGACGCTCTCAAAATCCCTAAGGACCCACCCATCACCTCGAAGTGGGGGAAATACAAAGATGATGAGAAAGGGAGGAAAGTCTGCGCGAAAAAAACATGGAGAAAACATGTACAAAGAAGCGGAAAAATAATAAGACGCGGACAGAAAATGGCGAAGACGCCTGCATTGAAAGAAGTTGTTGCAGCGGTCTTGGAGAGCAGCGACGAGGATGAGGGACGAGTTTCGGGGCCTCACTGTTTTGATTCCTACGATGAGGAGGATTACAAAATGAGATCCATTTGACGCCGGGCAAGCCTATTTATTTTATAAAACCTTGTTTGCAATGGTGCACTTAGTGCTTAACTAACTGTGACCATCGCGACTAAAACAAGCTGCGTCTGTGCGGCTTTCTGTTTCAGTAAGTTATGAACTTTGACAAACTGACTGCCCCTTTAGTTTACTTTGTGTAAAAGTTATTTTCTTGTGTAAAACTGGGATACACTTTCAAATCGTAACGTTGCAGGCATGTCGGCTGTTCTCTGTGATATCCTTTTGATAACTCATGTGATATATCTTCACCTCCATTCACAATTTGAGTTATTTCTTGTAATGATGAGTAAATGTTTTGTCCATTGACTATTTTATTATAGTACTTGTACAGATGTGGTCTTTCATATCATTTTATCCAGTATATAAATACTAAGTGAGTGTAAATAGAAGGGACAGTATTCCCACATCTCATTCAGGTGTTACTTGCTTTGATTTGGGGTGGACAGGGCGGGCAGCACAGAGAATAGAATTGGACTAGATACAGAGTACAAAGATTAGCTGAAGGGAAATCTGTCAAAGCCTCACACATCCTCCACGTTGTTGTTAGGTGTAAAGTGATGTGTGTGTGAGGGTGACCTAAAGGACGACCAGAGAGGATGTGTAAACTTTCTTTCAATGAAACTGAAAATGCAAGCCCTAATTTGTTTTTTGTTTTTTTGAGAGGATTCCCAGCTGCCCAGGGCCCAGTGAAACACAGGCACCATGACCTGTGCCTGCCACCAGGTCACCACCAGGATCCCAACATCAACCTGCGCCTCCATCTACTCAGCAGCCAGCTCCAAGAAGATGGACAAAGACCTCCACCATCGCTCTCCATCTCCAGGTTTGAACCAACTCGGACACAGGGCTATGCTCATAACATGCAAATTATGTAAATAGTGGGGCTTTTCTGTGTTTTTTTTAATGCATAATTAGTCTTAATAAAGTTAAAACTTGACAATTTGTACATTATGTAAATATTGTCAGTTGTGTGTTTTACTTCTGTGTGGCTTTTATATACACAGTAAACCTTTTGCTTGAATTAAAGACCTGTTGTAATGCTTATTTTTATTTAGACACATCCCCATGAAGCTTGATGTGTAGTAGGAAGTGATTATACAGTCCTGTTTTATTTCAGTCCCTCTAACGTTAGGCGCAGCAGAGGGGACCTGTGTGGCAAGTGTCTCGTTGTGTGCATAGGACCGGCAGAGTGGAGCTGCGTGCTCTGAGCAACAGAGTGGAACAGTGTGCTGTGAACATCACAGTTGAGCTGTGTGCTCAGGACCAGCAGAGGGGAGCTGCGTGCAGTGAGCAGTGGAGTGGGACAGCACACTCGGGTGCAGCAGAGTGGAGATGTGTCTGGTTGTGTACATAGGACCGGCAGAGGGGAGCTGTGTGCAGGGAGCAGTGGAGTTGAGCTGTGTACTGGCAGCAGATGAGTGGAGCTGTGTGCTCCGGAGCAGCAGAGTGGAGCGGTGTGATACTGTGTCTCGTTTTGTACATAGGACCAGCAGATGGGACCTTTGTCCTCGGCAGCAGTGGAGCTTTATGCTGAGAACAGATGAGTGGTGCTGTGTGCTCTGGAACAGCAGAGGTGAGCTGGGTGGCCCTGTGTACATGGGACCAGGAGAGTGGAGCTGCGTGCTGGCAGCAGCAGAGGTGAGTTTTTTTGCATTGAGTGGTGTAGTGGAACTGTGTACTGACAGCAGATGAGTGGAGCTCTGTGCCCGGAGCAGCAGACTGGAGCGGTGTGATACTGTGTCTCGCTGTGTACATAGGACCGGAAGATGGGAGCTGTGTGCAGGGAGCAGTGGAGTTGAGCTGAGTACTGACAGCAGATGAGTGGAGCGGTGTGATACTGTGTCTCGTTGTGTACATAGGACCGGAAGATGGGAGCTGTGTGCTCTGAAGCAGTAGAGGGGAGCTGCATGCAGGGAGCAGTGGAGTTGAACAGCACACTCGGGTGCAGCAGAGTGGATATGTGTCTGGTTGTGTACATAGGACCGCAAGATGGGAGCTGTGTGCAGGGAGCAGTGGAGTTGAACAGCACGCTCGGGAGCAGCAGAGGGAGTGGTGTGATACTGTGTCTTGTTAGTGGACATACGACCAGCTGTGTGCTCTGGAACAGCAGAGGTGAGCTGGGTGGCCCTGTGTACATGGGACCAGGAGAGGGAGCTGCGTGCTGGCAGCAGCAGAGTTGAGTTTTTTGCAGTGAGTGGTGTAGTGGAACTGTGTACTGACAGCAGATGAGTGGAGCTGTGTGCTCCGAGCAGCAGAACTGGAGCGGTGTGATACTGTGTCTCGTTGTGTACATAGGACCAGCAGAGAGGAGCTGTGTGCTCTGAAGCAGTAGAGGGGAGCTGCATGCAGGGAGCAGTGGAGTTGAACAGCACACTCGGGTGCAGCAGAGTGGAGATGTGTCTGGTTGTGTACATAGGACCGCAAGATGGGAGCTGTGTGCAGGGAGCAGTGGAGTTGAACAGCACGCTCGGGAGCAGCAGAGGGGAGCGGTGTGGCACTTGTGTCTCGTTGTGGACATACGACCAGCTGTGTGCTCTGGAACAGCAGAGGTGAGCTGGGTGGCCCTGTGTACATGGGACCAGGAGAGTGGAGCTGCGTTCTCCGGAGCAGCAGACTGGAGCGGTGTGATACTGTGTCTCGTTGTACATAGGACCGGAAGATGGGAGCTGTGTGCTCTGAAGCAGTAGAGGGAGCTGCATGCTGGGAGCAGTGGAGTGGAACAGCACACTCGGGTGCAGCAGAGTGGAGATGTGTGGCGCTGTGTCTTGCTTGTGTACATAGGACCAGCAGAGGGAGCTGTGTGCAGGGAGCAGTGGAGTTGAACAGGGCCTCCGGGGTGCGGCAGAGTGGGAAGCGCTGCATAGGACCCACAGGGGACCTTTGTCCACCAGACGGCAGTGGGGCTTTATGCTGAGAACAGAGGTGGTGCTGTGTGCTCTGGAGCAGTAGAGGTGAGCTGGGTGGCCCTGTACATGGGACCAGGAGAGTGGAGCTGCGTGCTGGCAGCAGCAGAGTTGAGTTTTCGCGGTGACTAGTGTAGTGGAACTGTGTGCATGGGCAGTGGAGTTGAGCTGTGTGCTGACAGTATATGAGTGGGCTT
>JALXJV020000064.1:0-32273 GCA_024633595.2 Lepomis macrochirus | reverse complement strand
TAGCCACAGGGGGGGGCTTAAGTTTGGGTTCCCAAGGTTCGACCCGGAGGTCAAGGTGCCGGAGGAGGCCTTTTCACTGAAGCGTGTACCCGGGAGGTGAAGCCCCTTGTGGTAGCGGCGGGTGTCTCCAGGGGTGGAGCCTTGTAAAAGCGGATTAGCAGGACATCTAGCCAAGCGGCCCATGAAGTCGACAGTAGCAAACCTTGTAAAAGCCGGCCGCAAGGTTGAAGCGGTGTACCAGGGAACACGGCCGCCTTGGTAGCGGCTTTGCAGCCACAGGGGGGGGGCTTAAGTTTGGGTTCCCAAGGTTCGACCGGAGGTCAAAGGTGCCGGAGGAGGCCCTTTCACTGAAGCGTGTACCGGGGATGAGCGCCTTTGTGGAGCGGCGGGTGTCTCCCGAGGGTGGGCCTTGTAAAGCGGATTGGCAGGACATCTAGCCAAGCCGGACTTCGCAGAAGTTACGACGTGGCAAAACCTTGTAAAGCCGACCGCAAAGGTTACAGCAAGTGGCAAACCTTGTAAAGCCCGGCCATGCAAGGTTACAGAAGTGGCAAACCTTGTAAAGCCGGCCGCTAAGGTTACAGCGTGGCAAACCTTGTAAAGCGGCTTCGCCAAGGTTACAGCCGTGGCAAACCTTGTAAAGCCGGCCATGAAGGTTACAGCCGTGGCAAACCTTGTAAAGCCGACTATGCAAGGTTACAGCCGTGGCAAACCTTGTAAAACCGGCCGCAAGGTTACAGCCGTGGCAAACCTTGTAAAACCGGCCATGAGGTTACAGCGGTGGCAAACCTTGTAAAGCCGGCCGCAAGGTTACAGAAGTGGCAAACCTTGTAAAGCCGGCTACGCAAAGGTTACAGCCGTGGCAAACCTTGTAAAGCCGGCCATCAAGGTTACAGCAGTGGCAAACCTTAGTAAAGCCGGCCGCAAGGTTACAGCAGTGGCAAACCTTGTAAAGCCCGACCGCAAGGTTACAGCAGTGGCAAACCTTGTAAAGCCGGCCATGAAGGTTACAGAAGTGGCAAACCTTGTAAAGCCGGCTCGCTAAGGTTACAGCCGTGGCAAACCTTGTAAAGCCGACCTCGCAAGGTTACAGCCGTGGCAAACCTTGTAAAAGCCGGCCGCTAAGGGACTGGCATTTTGACACTTTGAAAATGTACATCCACAAAGGCTGGTTAAGCGGAACTAGGTAAGGGGTAATAGCCCACGATCATCACATGATGATCCTGGCGGCAGGATTATACTTTGTAATATCTCTTGACAGGAAGGTCGGTAGAGCCCGCGGGAGTGGTACCGTTGGACTTCGAGGGAGGATTTGCAGTCGATCTGAGGCGTCACCCGGCCAGTTGGAGCCAAGTTGAATTTTCATAGGTAAAGCTTATGGGCCCCTCCGAGGTCAGGAGCAGGACAGGCAGCTCAGAGGAGGCCGGGACAGCAATCCCAGCCGTCTCCTGCACGGAGGTGGACTCGAACCGGGATGCGTCTGGTGTCAAAGGGAGGCAGCACGTCCAGTGGACCACAGTGCAGCGCCTCCCAGCAGGTGAGCGGAGGTGGTACTTGGCGTGGGATTCAGACAAAAGGCAGTTGAAGGAAGCGTCGTGAGGTGCAGAGGGGACTTGAACCCGCGCCTTGCGGACTCAAAGGCAGGGCGCTGACCAGCGCGCCACAGGCGGATTCTGGGCTAAGCATCCCCACTTGGGGGACCTCTGCCACAGAGACCTTGGCGAACTTGCTTCCCGAGTGGTTGTGGTTAGTGGAAACCCACTGGTGAGGCTGTAAGAAGCAGGCACAGCAGCCACAGGCAGAAAGCCGTGCTTTCATGGCTGAATAACTTTGACAGGAAGGCGGTGGAGCCAAGCGGTTGTCGCGGCGTTGGACTTCGGGGTGGAATTTCCAGCAAGACTGGTGCGTTTCGGGGAAAATTTGAGAGTAGCTGTCAGAGGCCGTCCGGGCCGCGGCATATATGCCGCATTGCGGACTGAGAATAACAACCAGATTCAAAGTGTCACTGGTCGGGCGGGTTTTGGGGAATAACTTTTGACAGGAAGGAGGTAGAGTAGTGCAACCGGCGTCTACCCCACATTTGTGATGATTCCGCATCCAACGGTACCAAGCCGGTCCCCGTACGACGTTCGTAGGCGGAGTTACCGTCAGGCCCGCCCTCCTGAGGAGTCTTTGTGGATAACTCTTGACAGGAAGGCGGTAGAGCTGCGGGGGTGGCACCGTTGGACTCGGGGTGGAATTTCCAGTGGGACTAACGTGTTTTGCAGGATTTTGGAGGCAGCACGTCCAATGGACCACGGTGCAGCGTCTGCTGGCAGGTGAGCGGGCTATGCATCCCCACTTGGGGACCTCTGCCACAGAGACCTTGGCGAACTTGGTTCCCGAGTGGTTGTGGTTAGTGGAAACCCACTGGTAAGGCTGTAGAAGCAGGCATGGCAGCCACAGGCGAAAGCCGTGCTTTCATTCTGAATAACTTTGACAGGAAGGCGGTGGAGCCAAGCGGTTTCGCGGCGTTGGACTTCGGCCTTGAATTTCAAGTTGGAGCGATGTGTTTTGGAGACAATTGGAGAGTAGCTGCCAGAGGCTGTCCGCTGGCAGCATATATGCCGCATTGCGGACAGAACATGACAGCTAATTTCTAAGTGTCAAAAGTCGAGTGAGTTTCTGACAAATGATTTTGATAGGAAGGTGCTAGAAAAAGCGCTTTGCACCGTTGGACTTCGAGGTGGAATTTCAAGTTGAACTGACCTCTCTCGGATGGGAAGACCTCGCGAAAATGACTCCCTCCCAGCAGACATCCACGGCCCCAACAGGCTCTGTGACCTGGGGAGAGAACCAAAAGTTTCAGTTATCTGTTGTATTAAACACGTTGAAGCGGTTGTACCAGGGGCACGACGCCTTGGTAGCGGCTTTGCTTAGCCACAGGGGGGGGCTTAAGTTTGGGTTCCCAAGGTTGACCCGGAGGTCAAGGTGCCGGAGGAGGGCCCTTTTCACTGAAGCGATGTACCGAGGAGGTGAGCCCTTTGTGGAAGCTGGCGGGTGTCTCCCGGGGTGGGCCTTGTAAAGCGGATTGGCAAGGACATCTAGCCAAGCGGCCGCATGAGATACGGCCGTGGCAAACCTTGTAAAGCCGGCCATAAGGTTGAAGCGGTGTACCAGGAGACACGGTCAGCCTTGGTAGCGGCTTTGCTTAGCCACAGGGGGGGGCTTAAGTTTGGGTTCCCAAGGTTCGACCGGAGGTCAAAGGTGCCGGAGGAGGGCCCTTTTCACTGAAGCGATGTACCGGGGAGGTGAGCCTTTGTGGAAGCGCGGCGGGTGTCTCCCGAGGTGGAGCCTTGTAAAGCGGTTGGCAGGACATCTAGCCAAGCCGGCCACAGGTGCGACGTGGCAAACCTTGCAAAGCCGGCCGCAAGGTTACAGAAGTGGCAAACCTTGTAAAGCGGCCGCATAAGGTTACAGAAGTGGCAAACCTTGTAAAGCCGGCCGCAGCAAGGTTACAGCCATGTAGCAAACCTTAGTAAAGCCCGGCCGCAAGGTTACAGCCGTGGCAAACCTTGTAAAGCCAGGCTTCAGCTAGAGGTTACAGCACGTGGCAAACCTTGTAAAACCGGCTAAAGGTTACAGCGTGGCAAACCTTGTAAAGCGACCGCAAGGTTACAGCCGTGGCAAACCTTGTAAAGCCGGCCGCAAGGTTACAGCCAGTGAGCAAACCTTGTAAAGCCGGCCGTAAGGTTACAGCCGTGGCAAACCTTGTAAAAGCCGGCCGCTAGAGGTTACAGCCGTGGCAAACCTTGTAAAGCCGGCCGCAAGGTTACAGCCGTGGCAAACCTTGTAAAGCCGGCCACTGAGGTTACAGCAGTGGCAAACCTTGTAAAGCCGGCCGCAAGGTTACAGCAAGTGGCAAACCTTGTAAAGCGGCCATGCAAGGTTACAGCCGTGGCAAACCTTGTAAAGCGGCCGCCAAGGTTACAGCAGTGGCAAACCATGTAAAGCGGCCGCAAAGGTTACGCGTGGCAAACAGCAAAGCGGCCATGAGGTTACAGCAGTGGCAAACCTTGTAAAGCCGGCCGCTAAGGTTACAGCAGTGGCAAACCTTGTAAAGCCGGCCATGCAAGGTTACAGCAGTGGCAAACCTTGTAAAGCCGGCCATAGAAGGTTACAGCCGTGGCAAACCTTGTAAAGCCGGCCTCAAGGTTACAGCCGTGGCAAACCTTGTAAAGCGGCCGCAGGGACTGGCATTTTGACACTTTGAAAATGTACATCCACAAAGGCTGGTTAAGCGGAACTAGGTAAAGGGGTAATAGCCCACGATCATCACATGATGATCCTGGCGGCAGGATTATACTTTGTAATATCTCTTGACAGGAAGGTCAGTAGAGCCACGGGAGTGGTACCGTTGGACTTCGGGGAGGATTTGCAGTCGATCTGAGGTGTCACCCGGCCAGTTGGAGCCAAGTTGAATTTTCATAGGTAAAGCTTATGGGCCCCTCCGGGTAGGGAGCAGGACAGGCAGCTCAGAGGGAGGCCGGGACAGCAATCCCAGCCGTCTCCTGCACGGAGGTGGACTCGAACCGGGATGCGTCTGGTGTCAAGGGAGGCAGCGCGTCCAGTGGACCACAGTGCAGCGCCTCCCAGCAGGTGAAGCGGAGGTGGTACTTGAGGCGTGGGATTCAGACAAAGGCAGTTGAAGGAAAGCGTCGTGAGGTGCAGAGGGGACTTGAACCCGCGCCTTGCGGACTCAAGGCAGGGCGCTGACCAGCACGCCACAGGCGGATTCTGGGCTAAGCATCCCCACTTGGGGGACCTCTGCCACAGAGACCTTGGCGAACTTGCTTCCCGAGTGGTTGTGGTTAGTGGAAACCCACTGGTGAGGCTGTAAGAAGCAGGCACAGCAGCCACAGGCAGAAAGCCGTGCTTTCATGGCTGAATAACTTTGACAGGAAGGCGGTGGAGCCAAGCGGTTGTCGCGGCGTTGGACTTCGGGGTGGAATTTCCAGCAAGACTGGTGCGTTTGGGGAAAATTTGAGAGTAGCTGTCAGAGGCCGTCCGGGCGCGGCATATATGCCGCGTGCGGACGGGAAATAACAACCAGATTCAAAGTGTCACTGGTCGGGCGGGTTTTGGGGAATAACTTTTGACAGGAAGGAGGTAGAGTAGTGCAACCGGCGTCTACCCCACATTTGTGATGATTCCGCATCCAACGGTACCAAGCCGGTCCCGATACGACGTTCGTAGGCGGAGTTACCGTCAGGCCCGCCCTCCTGAGGAGTCTTTGTGGATAACTCTTGACAGGAAGGCGGTAGAGCTGCGGGGGTGGCACCGTTGGACTCGGGGTGGAATTTCCAGTGGGACTAACGTGTTTTGCAGGATTTTGGAGGCAGCACGTCCAATGGACCCACGGTGCAGCGTCTGCTGGCAGGTGAGCGGGCTATGCATCCCCACTTGGGGACCTCTGCCACAGAGACCTTGGCGAACTTGGTTCCCAGTGGTTGTGGTTAGTGGAAACCCACTGGTAAGGCTGTAAGAAGCAGGCATGGCAGCCACAGGCAGAAAGCCGTGCTTTCATTCTACGAATAACTTTGACAGGAAGGCGGTGGAGCCAAGCGGTTTCGCGGCGTTGGACTCGGCCTTGAATTTCAAGTTGGAGCGATGTGTTTTGGAGACAATTGGAAGTAGCTGCCAGAGGCTGTCCGCTGGCAGCATATATGCCGCATTGCGGACAGAACATGACAGCTAATTTCTAAGTGTCAAAAGTCGAGTGAGTTTCTGACAAATGATTTTGATAGGAAGGTGCTGAGAAAAGCGCTTTGCACCGTTGGACTCGAGGTGGAATTTCAAGTTGAACTGACCTCTCTCCCGGATGGGAAGACCTCAGCGAAAATGACTCCCTCCCAGCAGACATCCACGGCCCTAACAGGCTCTAGTGACCTGGGGAGAGAACCAAAAGTTTCAGTTATCTGTTGTATTAAACCGTTGAAGCGGTGTACCAGGAGACGCGACGCCTTGGTAGCGTGACTTTAGCTAGCCACAGGGGGGGCTTAAGTTTGGGTTCCCAAGGTTCGACCGGAGGTCAAGGTGCCGGAGGAGGCCCTTTTCACTGAGCGATGTACCGGGGAGGTGAGCGCCTTTGTGGGAGTGACGGGTGTCTCCCGAGGTGGGCCTTGTAAAGCGGTTGGCAAGGACATCTAGCCAAGCGGCCTATGAGAATTACGGCCATGGCAAACCTTGTAAAGCCGGCCGCAAAGGTTGAAGCGGTGTACCAGGAACACGGCAGCCTTGGTAGCGACTTTGCTCAGCCACAGGGGGGGGCTTAAGTTTGGGTTCCCAAGGTTGACCCGGAGGTCAAGGTGCCGGAGGAGGGCCCTTTTCACTGAGCGATGTACCCGGGGAGGTGAGCCCTTTGTGGAAGCGGCGGGTGTCTCCCGGGGTGGAGCCTTGTAAAGCGGATTGGCAAGGACATCTAGCCAAGCCGGCTCGCAGAATGCGGCGTGGCAAACCTTGTAAAGCCGGCCCATGAAGGTTACAGAAGTGGCAAACCTTGTAAAGCCGGCCGCCAAGGTTACAGCAAGTGGCAAACCTTGTAAAGCCCGGCCAGGAGGTTACAGCGTGGCGAACGACGTAAAGCCGGCTTCACAAGGTTACAGCAGTGGCAAACCTTGTAAAGCGGCCGCAAGGTTACAGCAGTGGCAAACCTTGTAAAGCGGCCTGCAAGGTTACAGCGTGGCAAACCTTGTAAAGCGGCCGCAAGGTTACAGCAGTGGCAAACCTTGTAAAGCCGACCTGCAAGGTTACAGCCGTGGCAAACCTTGTAAAGCCCGGCCGCAGAGGTTACAGCCGTGGCAAACCTTGTAAAGCCGGCCCATAAGGTTACAGCCGTGGCAAACCTTGTAAAGCCGGCCGCAAGGTTACAGCAGTGGCAAACCTTGTAAAAGCCGGCCGCATGAGGTTACAGCCGTGGCAAACCTTGTAAAGCCGGCACCGCCAAGGTTACAGCCGTGGCAAACCTTGTAAAACGACCGGCCATAGGTTACAGCAGTGGCAAACCTTGTAAAGCGGCCGCAAGGTTACAGCAGTGGCAAACCTTGTAAAGCCGGCCGCTAAGGTTACAGCCGTGGCAAACCTTGTAAAGCGGCCGCTGAAGGTTACAGCCGTGGCAAACCTTGTAAAGCCGGCCGCATAGGTTACAGCCGTGGCAAACCTTGTAAAGCCGACCGCTGAGGTTACAGCAGTGGCAAACCTTGTAAAGCCGGCCGCGAAGGTTACAGCAGTGGCAAACCTTGTAAAGCGGCCGCAAGGTTACAGAAGTGGCAAACCTTGTAAAGCCGGCCATAAGGTTACAGCCGTGGCAAACCTTGTAAAGCCGGCCTCGCAAGGTTACAGCCGTGGCAAACCTTGTAAAGCCGGCCATGGGACTGGCATTTTGACACTTTGAAAATGTACATCCACAAAAGGCTGGTTAAGCGGAACTAGGTAAGGGGTAATAGCCACGATCATCACATGATGATCCTGGCGGCAGGATTATACTTTGTAATATCTCTTGACAGGAAGGTCGTTAGAGCCACGGGAGTGGTACCGTTGGACTTCGAGGGAGGATTTGCAGTCGATCTGAGGCGTCACCCGGCCAGTTGGAGCCAAGTTGAATTTTCATAGGTAAAGCTTATGGGCCCCTCCGGAGCAGGAGCAGGACAGGCAGCTCAGAGGGAGGCCGGGACAGCAATCCCAGCCGTCTCCTGCACGGAGGTGGACTTCGAACCGGGATCGTCTGGTGTCAAGGGAGGCAGCGCGTCCAGTGGACCACAGTGCAGCGCCTCCCAGCAGGTGAGCGGAGGTGGTACTTGGCGTGGGATTCAGACAAAGGCAGTTGAAGGAAAGCGTCGTGAGGTGCAGAGGGGACTTGAACCCGCGCCTTGCGGACTCAAGGCAGGGCGCTGACCAGCACGCCACAGGCGGATTCTGGGCTAAGCATCCCCACTGGGGACCTCTGCCACAGAGACCTTGGCGAACTTGCTTCCAGTGGTTGTGGTTAGTGGAAACCCACTGGTGAGGCTGTAAGAAGCAGGCACAGCAGCCACAGGCAGAAAGCCGTGCTTTCATGGCTGAATAACTTTGACAGGAAGGCGGTGGAGCCAAGCGGTTGTCGTGGCGTTGGACTCGGGGTGGAATTTCCAGCAAGACTGGTGCGTTTCGGGGAAAATTTGAGAGTAGCTGTCAGAGGCCGTCCGGGCGCGGCATATATGCCGCGTTGCGGACCGAGGAAATAACAGCCAGATTCAAAGTGTCACTGGTCGGGCGGGTTTTGGGGAATAACTTTTGACAGGAAGGAGGTAGAGTAGTGCAACCGGCGTCTACCCCACATTTGTGATGATTCCGCATCCAACGGTACCAAGCCGGTCCCCATTACGACGTTCGTAGGCGGAGTTACCGTCAGGCCCGCCCTCCTGAGGAGTCTTTGTGGATAACTCTTGACAGGAAGGCGGTAGAGCTGCGGGGGTGGCACCGTTGGACTTCGGGGTGGAATTTCCAGTGGGACTAACGTGTTTTGCAGGATTTTGGAGGCAGCACGTCCAATGGACCCACGGTGCCAGCGTCTGCTGGCAGGTGAGCGGGCTATGCATCCCCACTTGGGGACCTCTGCCACAGAGACCTTGGCGAACTTGGTTCCCGAGTGGTTGTGGTTAGTGGAAACCCACTGGTAAGGCTGTAAGAAGCAGGCATGGCAGCCACAGGCAGAAAGCCGTGCTTTCATTCTGAATAACTTTGACAGGAAGGCGGTGGAGCCAAAGCGGTTTTCGCGGCGTTGGACTTCGGCCTTGAATTTCAAGTTGGAGCGATGTGTTTTGGAGACAATTGGAGTAGCTGCCAGAGGCTGTCCCGCTGGCAGCATATATGCCGCATTGCGGACAGAACATGACAGCTAATTTCTAAGTGTCAAAAGTCGAGTGAGTTTCTGACAAATGATTTTGATAGGAAGGTGCTAGAGAAAAGCGCTTTGCACCGTTGGACTCGAGGTGGAATTTCAAGTTGAACTGACCTCTCTCCGGATGGGAAGACCTCCGTGAAAATGACTCCCTCCCAGCAGACATCCACGGCCCCAACAGGCTCAGTGACCTGGGGAGAGAACCAAAAGTTTCAGTTATCTGTTGTATTAAACGCGTTGAAGCGGTGTACCAGGGACACGGCACGCTTGGTAGCGGCTTTGCCCAGCCACAGGGGGGGCTTAAGTTTGGGTTCCCAAGGTTCGACCCGGAGGTCAAGGTGCCGGAGGAGGGCCCTTTTCACTGAAGCGTGTACCGGGGAGGTGAGCCCCTTTGTGGAGAGCTGGCGGGTGTCTCCCGGGGTGGGCCTTGTAAAGCGGATTGGCAGGACATCTAGCCAAGCGGCCCATAAGAGTACGACGTGGCAAACCTTGTAAAGCGGCTCGCAAGGTTGAAAGCGGTGTACCAGAGGACGCGGTAGCCTGGTAGTGACTTTGCTTAGCCACAGGGGGGGGCTTAAGTTTGGGTTCCCAAGGTTCGACCGGAGGTCAAAGGTGCCGGAGGAGGGCCCTTTTCACTGAAGCGATGTACCGAGGAGGTGAGCCCCTTTGTGGAGCGCGACGGGTGTCTCCCGAGGTGGAGCCTTGTAAAGCGGTTGGCAGGACATCTAGCCAAGCGGCCGCAGAGTTACGACGTGGCAAACCTTGTAAAGCGGCCTGCAAGGTTACAGAAGTGGCAAACCTTGTAAAAGCCGGCCGCAAGGTTACAGAAGTGGCAAACCTTGTAAAGCCGGCCCATAAGGTTACAGCCGTGGCAAACCTTGTAAAGCCCGGCCATGCAAGGTTACAGCAGTGGCAAACCTTGTAAAGCCGGCCGCAAGGTTACAGCCGTGGCAAACCTTGTAAAGCCCGGCCGCAAGGTTACAGCCGTGGCAAACCTTGTAAACGGCCGCAAGGTTACAGCCGTGGCAAACCTTGTAAAGCCGGCCATAGAGGTTACAGCCGTGGCAAACCTTGTAAAAGCCGGCCGCATAAGGTTACAGCAGTGGCAAACCTTGTAAAGCGGCCGCAAGGTTACTGCCGTGGCAAACCTTGTAAAGCCGGCCGCAAGGTTACAGAAGTGGCAAACCTTGTAAAGCCGGCCGCAAGGTTACAGCCGTGGCAAACCTTGTAAAGCCGGCCATGAGGTTACAGCCGTGGCAAACCTTGTAAAGCGACCGCAAGGTTACAGCGTGGCAAACCTTGTAAAGCCGGCCCATGAGGTTACAGCCGTGGCAAACCTTGTAAAGCCGGCCGCAAGGTTACAGAAGTGGCAAACCTTGTAAAGCCGGCCGCAAGGTTACAGCAGTGGCAAACCTTGTAAAGCCGGCTCGCAAGGTTACAGCCGTGGCAAACCTTGTAAAGCCGGCCGCATAAGGTTACAGCCGTGGCAAACCTTGTAAAACCGACCATAGGGACTGGCATTTTGACACTTTGAAAATGTACATCCACAAAAGGCTGGTTAGCGGAACTAGGTAAGGGGTAATAGCCACGATCATCACATGATGATCCTGGCGGCAGGATTATACTTTGTAATATCTCTTGACAGGAAGGTCGGTAGAGCCCGCGGAGGTGGTACCGTTGGACTTCGGGGAGGATTTGCAGTCGATCTGAGGTGTCACCCGGCCAGTTGGAGCCAAGTTGAATTTTCATAGGTAAAGCTTATGGGCCCCTCCGGGTCAGGAGCAGGACAGGCAGCTCAGAGGGAGGCCGGGACAGCAATCCCAGCCGTCTCCTGCACGGAGGTGGACTCGAACCAGGATGCGTCTGGTGTCAAGGGAGGCAGCACGTCCAGTGGACCACAGTGCAGCGCCTCCCAGCAGGTGAGCGGAGGTGGTACTTGAGCGTGGGATTCAGACAAAAGGCAGTTGAAGGAAAGCGTCGTGAGGTGCAGAGGGACTTGAACCCGCACCTTGCGGACTCAAGAGCAGGGCGTGACCAGCCGCACACGAGGCGGATTCTGGGCTAAGCATCCCCACTTGGGGACCTCTGCCACAGAGACCTTGGCGAACTTGCTTCCAGTGGTTGTGGTTGAGTGGAAACCCACTGGTGAGGCTGTAGAAGCAGGCACAGCAGCCACAGGCAGAAAGCCGTGCTTTCATGGCTGAATAACTTTGACAGGAAGGCGGTGGAGCCAAGCGGTTGTCGCGGCGTTGGACTTCGGGGTGGAATTTCCAGCAAGACTGGTGCGTTTGGGGAAAATTTGAGAGTAGCTGTCAGAGGCCGTCCGGGCGCGGCATATATGCCGCGTTGCGGACGAGGAAATAACAACCAGATTCAAAGTGTCACTGGTCGGGCGGGTTTTGGGGAATAACTTTTGACAGGAAGGAGGTAGAGTAGTGCAACCGGCGTCTACCCCACATTTGTGATGATTCCGCATCCAACGGTACCAAGCCGGTCCCCGATACGACGTTCGTAGGCGGAGTTACCGTCAGGCCCGCCCTCCTGAGGAGTCTTTGTGGATAACTCTTGACAGGAAGGCGGTAGAGCTGCGGGGGTGGCACCGTTGGACTCGGGGTGGAATTTCCAGTGGGACTAACGTGTTTTGCAGGATTTTGGAGGCAGCACGTCCAATGGACCACGGTGCAGCGTCTGCTGGCAGGTGAGCGGGCTATGCATCCCCGCTTGGGGACCTCTGCCACAGAGACCTTGGCGAACTTGGTTCCCAGTGGTTGTGGTTAGTGGAAACCCACTGGTAAGGCTGTAGAAGCAGGCATGGCAGCCACAGGCAGAAAGCCGTGCTTTCATTCTGAATAACTTTGACAGGAAGGCGGTGGAGCCAAGCGGTTTCGCGGCGTTGGACTTCGGCCTTGAATTTCAAGTTGGAGCGATGTGTTTTGGAGACAATTGGAGTAGCTGCCAGAGGCTGTCCCGCTGGCAGCATATATGCCGCATTGCGGACAGAACATGACAGCTAATTTCTAAGTGTCAAAAGTCGGTGAGTTTCTGACAAATGATTTTGATAGGAAGGTGCTAGAGAAAGCGCTTTGCACCGTTGGACTCGAGGTGGAATTTCAAGTTGAACTGACCTCTCTCCCGGATGGGAAGACCTCCGCGAAAATGACTCCCTCCCAGCAGACATCCACGGCCCCAACAGGCTCTGTGACCTGGGGAGAGAACCAAAAGTTTCAGTTATCTGTTGTATTAAACTACGTTGAAAGCGGTGTACCAGGAGCACGCGCGCCTTGGTAGCGTGGCTGCTTAGCAGCCACAGGGGGGGGCTTAAGTTTGGGTTCCCAAGGTTCGACCGGAGGTCAAGGTGCCGGAGGAGGGCCCTTTTCACTGAAGCGATGTACCGGGGAGGTGAGCCCCTTTGTGGAGGCGTGACGGGTGTCTCCCGGGGTGGAGCCTTGTAAAGCGGATTGGCAGGACATCTAGCCAAGCGGCCGCAAGGTACGGCCGTGGCAAACCTTGTAAAGCCGGCCGCCAAGGTTGAAGCGGTGTACCAGAGACACGGCGACGCTTAGGCAGCGGCTTTGCCAGCCACAGGGGGGGCTTAAGTTTGGGTTCCCAAGGTTGACCGGAGGTCAAGGTGCCGGAGGAGGCCTTTCACTGAAGCGTGTACCGGGAGGTGAGCCTTTATGGAAGCGGCGGGTGTCTCCCGAGGTGGGCCTTGTAAAGCGGATTGGCAAGGACATCTAGCCAAGCCGGCCGCAGAGATACGACGTGGCAAACCTTGTAAAGCGGCCGCTAAGGTTACAGAAGTGGCAAACCTTGTAAAGCCGGCCATGAAGGTTACAGAAGTGGCAAACCTTGTAAACCGGCCGCAAGGTTACAGCCGTGGCAAACCTTGTAAAGCCGACCGCAAGGTTACAGCCGTGGCAAACCTTGTAAAGCCGGCCGCAAGGTTACAGCCGTGGCAAACCTTGTAAAGCCGGCCGCATGAGGTTACAGCCGTGGCAAACCTTGTAAAAGCCGACTACGCAAGGTTACAGCCGTGGCAAACCTGTAAAGCCGGCCGCAAGGTTACAGAAGTGGCAAACCTTGTAAAGCCGACCGCTAAGGTTACAGCCGTGGCAAACCTTGTAAAGCGGCCATGAAGGTTACAGCCGTGGCAAACCTTGTAAAGCCGGCTCGCAAGGTTACAGCCGTGGCAAACCTTGTAAAGCCCGGCCGCTAAGGTTACAGCCGTGGCAAACCTTGTAAAGCCGACCGCCAAGGTTACAGAAGTGGCAAACCTTGTAAAGCCGACCGCGAGGTTACAGCCGTGGCAAACCTTGTAAAGCCACGATACGCCATGAGGTTACAGCCGTGGCAAACCTTGTAAAGCCGGCCGCAAGGTTACAGCCGTGGCAAACCTTGTAAAGCCCGACTCGCGGGACTGGCATTTTGACACTTTGAAAATGTACATCCACAAAAGGCTGGTTAAGCGGAACTAGGTAAGGGGTAATAGCCACGATCATCACATGATGATCCTGGCGGCAGGATTATACTTTGTAATATCTCTTGACAGGAAGGTCGTAGAGCCCGCGGGAGTGGTACCGTTGGACTTCGGGGAGGATTTGCAGTCGATCTGAGGTGTCACCCGGCCAGTTGGAGCCAAGTTGAATTTTCATAGGTAAAGCTTATGGGCCCCTCCGAGGCAGGAGCAGGACAGGCAGCTCAGAGGGAGGCCGGGACAGCAATCCCAGCCGTCTCCTGCACGGAGGTGGACTCGAACCCGGGATGCGTCTGGTGTCAAGGGAGGCAGCACGTCCAGTGGACCACAGTGCAGCGCCTCCCAGCAGGTGAAGCGGAGGTGGTACTTAGGCGTGGGATTCAGACAAAGGCAGTTGAAGGAAGCGTCGTGAGGTGCAGGGGACTTGAACCCGCGCCTTGCGGACTCAAGGCAGGCGCTGACCAGCCGCCACAGGCGGATTCTGGGCTAAGCATCCCCACTTGGGGACCTCTGCCACAGAGACCTTGGCGAACTTGCTTCCAGTGGTTGTGGTTAGTGGAAACCCACTGGTGAGGCTGTAGAAGCAGGCACAGCAGCCACAGGCAGAAAGCCGTGCTTTCATGGCTGAATAACTTTTGACAGGAAGGCGGTTGGAGCCAAGCGGTTGTCTGGCGTTGGACTTCGGGGTGGAATTTCCAGCAAGACTGAGTGCGTTTGGGGAAAGATTTGAGAGTAGCTGTCAGAGGCCCGTCCGGACGCGGCATATATGCCGCATTGCGGACTGAGGAAATAACAACCAGATTCAAAGTGTCACTGGTCGGGCGGGTTTTGGGGAATAACTTTTGACAGGAAGGAGGTAGAGTAGTGCAACCGGCGTCTACCCCCACATTTGTGATGATTCCGCATCCAACGGTACCAAGCCGGTCCCGTACGACGTTCGTAGGCGGAGTTACCGTCAGGCCCCGCCCTCCTGAGGAGTCTTTTGTGGATAACTCTTGACAGGAAGGCGGTAGAGCTGCGGGGGTGGCACCGTTGGACTCGGGGTGGAATTTCCAGTGGGACTAACGTGTTTTTGCAGGATTTTGGAGGCAGCACGTCCAATGGACCACGGTGCACGCGTCTGCTGGCAGGTGAACGGGCTATGCATCCCCACTTGGGGGACCTCTGCCACAGAGACCTTGGCGAACTTGGTTCCCGAGTGGTTGTGGTTAGTGGAAACCCACTGGTAAGGCTGTAAGAAGCAGGCATGGCAGCCACAGGCAGAAAGCCGTGCTTTCATTCTGAATAACTTTGACAGGAAGGCGATTGGAGCCAAGCGGTTTCGCGGCGTTGGACTCGGCCTTGAATTTCAAGTTGGAGCGATGTGTTTTGGAGACAATTGGAGTAGCTGCCAGAGGCTGTCCCGCTGGCAGCATATATGCCGCATTGCGGACAGAACATGACAGCTAATTTCTAAGTGTCAAAAGTCGAGTGAGTTTCTGACAAATGATTTTGATAGGAAGGTGCTAGAAAAGCGCTTTGCACCGTTGGACTCGAGGTGGAATTTCAAGTTGAACTGACCTCTCTCCCGGATGGGAAGACCTCCCGAAAATGACTCCCTCCCAGCAGACATCCACGGCCCCAACAGGCTCACGTGACCTGGGGAGAGAACCAAAAGTTTCAGTTATCTGTTGTATTAAACGCGTTGAAGCGGTTGTACCAGGGACACGGCAGCCTTAGGTATGCGGCTTTAGCTAGCCACAGGGGGGGGCTTAAGTTTGGGTTCCCAAGGTTCGACCCGGAGGTCAAGGTGCCGGAGGAGGGCCCTTTTCACTGAAGCGATGTACCGGGGAGGTGAGCCTTTGTGGGAGCTGACGGGTGTCTCCCGGGGTGGAGCCTTGTAAAGCGGATTGGCAAGGACATCTAGCCAAGCGGCCGCAGGATTACGACCGTAGCAAACCTTGTAAAGCGGCCGCAAAGGTTGAAGCGAGTGTACCAGGAGCACGGCAGCCTTGGAAGCGTGGCTTTGCTTAGCCACAGGCGGGGGGCTTAAGTTTGGGTTCCCAAGGTTCGACCCGGAGGTCAAAGGTGCCAGGAGGAGGGCCCTTTCACTGAAGCGTGCTACCGGGGAGGTGAGCCCTTTGTAGAAGCGGCGGCAGGTGTCTCCCGGGGTAGAGCCTTGTAAAGCGGATTGGCAAGGACATCTAGCCAAGCCGGCCATAGAATTACGGCGTGGCAAACCTTGTAAAGCGGCCGCATAAGGTTACAGAAGTGGCAAACCTTGTAAAGCCCGGCCGCCAAGGTTACAGAAGTGGCAAACCTTGTAAAGCCGGCCATAGAGGTTACAGCCGTGGCAAACCTTGTAAACCGGCTCATGAGGTTACAGCAGTGGCAAACCTTGTAAAGCCGGCCATGAGTTACAGCGGTGGCAAACCTTGTAAAGCGGCCGCCAAGGTTACAGCCGTGGCAAACCTTGTAAAGCGACCATGAGGTTACAGCCGTGGCAAACCTTGTAAAGCCGGCCATAAGGTTACAGCAGTGGCAAACCTTGTAAAACCGGCCATGAAGGTTACAGCAGTGGCAAACCTTGTAAAGCCGGCCATGAGGTTACAGCCGTGGCAAACCTTGTAAAAGCGGCCGCCAAGGGTTACAGCCGTGGCAAACCTTGTAAAACCCGGCTTCGCAAAGGTTACAGCAGTGGCAAACCTTGTAAAGCCGGCCGCAAGGTTACAGCCGTGGCAAACCTTGTAAAGCGGCCGCATAAGGTTACAGCCGTGGCAAACCTTGTAAAGCCGGCCATGAGTTACAGCCGTGGCAAACCTTGTAAAGCCGGACCATGAAGGTTACAGCCGTGGCAAACCTTGTAAAGCCGACCGCCAAGGTTACAGCAGTGGCAAACCTTGTAAAGCCGGCCATGAGGTTACAGACGTGGCAAACCTTGTAAAGCCCGACCATGCAAGGTTACAGCAGTGGCAAACCTTGTAAAGCCGGCCGCAAGGTTACAGCGTGTGGCAAACCTTGTAAAGCCGACCTCGCAGAGGTTACAGCCGTGGCAAACCTTGTAAAACCCGACCGCAAGGACTGGCATTTTGACACTTTGAAAATGTACATCCACAAAGGCTGGTTAAGCGGAACTAGGTAAGGGGGTAATAGCCACGATCATCACATGATGATCCTGGCGGCAGGATTATACTTTGTAATATCTCTTGACAGGAAGGTCAGTAGAGCCCGCGGGAGTGGTACCGTTGGACTTCGGGGAGGATTTGCAGTCGATCTGAGGTGTCACCCGGCCAGTTGGAGCCAAGTTGAATTTTCATAGGTAAAGCTTATGGGCCCCTCCGGAGTCAGGAGCAGGACAGGCAGCTCAGAGGGAGGCCGGGACAGCAATCCCAGCCGTCTCCTGCACGGAGGTGGACTCGAACCGGGATACGATCTGGTGTCAAGGGAGGCAGCGCGTCCAGTGGACCACAGTGCAGCGCCTCCCAGCAGGTGAAGCGGAGGTGGTACTCAGGCGTGGGATTCAGACAAAGGCAGTTGAAGGAAAGCGTCGTGAGGTGCAGAGGGGACTTGAACCCGCGCCTTGCGGACTCAAGGCAGGAGCGTGACCAGCACGCCACAGGCGGATTCTGGGCTAAGCATCCCCACTGGGGACCTCTGCCACAGAGACCTTGGCGAACTTGCTTCCAGTGGTTGTGGTTAGTGGAAACCCACTGGTGAGGCTGTAGAAGCAGGCACAGCAGCCACAGGCAGAAAGCCGTGCTTTCATGGCTGAATAACTTTGACAGGAAGGCGGTGGAGCCAAGCGGTGTCGGCGTTGGACTTCGGGGTGGAATTTCCAGCAAGACTGGTGCGTTTGGGGAAAATTTGAGAGTAGCTGTCAGGAGGCCGTCCGGGCGCGGCATATATGCCGCGTGCGGATGAGAAATAACAGCCAGATTCAAAGTGTCACTGGTCGGGCGGGTTTTGGGGAATAACTTTTGACAGGAAGGAGGTAGAGTAGTGCAACCGGCGTCTACCCCACATTTGTGATGATTCCGCATCCAACGGTACCAAGCCGGTCCCGATACGACGTTCGTAGGCGGAGTTACCGTCAGGCCCGCCCTCCTGAGGAGTCTTTTGTGGATAACTCTTGACAGGAAGGCGGTAGAGCTGCGGGGGTGGCACCGTTGGACTCGGGGTGGAATTTCCAGTGGGACTAACGTGTTTTGCAGGATTTTGGAGGCAGCACGTCCAATGGACCACGGTGCAGCGTCTGCTGGCAGGTGAGCGGGCTATGCATCCCCACTTGGGGACCTCTGCCACAGAGACCTTGGCGAACTTGGTTCCCGAGTGGTTGTGGTTAGTGGAAACCCACTGGTAAGGCTGTAGAAGCAGGCATGGCAGCCACAGGCGAAAGCCGTGCTTTCATTCTGAATAACTTTGACAGGAAGGCGGTGGAGCCAAAGCGGTTTCGCGGCGTTGGACTTCGGCCTTGAATTTCAAGTTGGAGCGATGTGTTTTGGAGACAATTGGAAGTAGCTGCCAGAGGCTGTCCCGCTGGCAGCATATATGCCGCATTCGCGGACAGAACATGACAGCTAATTTCTAAGTGTCAAAAGTCGAGTGAGTTTCTGACAAATGATTTTTGATAGGAAGGTGCTAGAAAAGCGCTTTGCACCGTTGGACTCGAGGTGGAATTTCAAGTTGAACTGACCTCTCTCCCGGATGGGAAGACCTCCGAAAATGACTCCCTCCCAGCAGACATCCACGGCCCCAACAGGCTCTCGTGACCTGGGGAGAGAACCAAAGTTTCAGTTATCTGTTGTATTAAACACGTTGAAAGCGGTGTACCAGGGGACACGGCCGCCTTAGGCGTAGCGACTTTAGCTAGCCACAGGGGGGGCTTAAGTTTGGGTTCCCAAGGTTCGACCCGGAGGTCAAAGGTGCCGGAGGAGGGCCCTTTCACTGAAGCGATGTACCGGGGAGGTGAGCCCTTTGTGGGGAGCTGACGGGTGTCTCCCGAGGGTGGAGCCTTGTAAAGCGGATTGGCAGGACATCTAGCCAAGCGGCCGCAGAGATTCCGACCGTGGCAAACCTTGTAAAGCCGGCCGCCAAGGTTGAAAGCGGTGTACCAGGGAACACGCGACAGCCTTGGTAGCGGCTGCTTAGCCACAGGGGGGGGCTTAAGTTTGGGTTCCCAAGGTTCGACCCGGAGGTCAAGGTGCCGGAGGAGGGCCCTTTCACTGAAGCGATGTACCGGGGAGGTGAAGCCTTTGTTGAAGCGCGGCGGGTGTCTCCAGGGGTGGAGCCTTGTAAAGCGGATTGGCAAGGACATCTAGCCAAGCCGGCCGCAAAGTTACGACGTGGCAAACCTTGTAAAGCCGGCCGCAAAGGTTACAGAAGTGGCAAACCTTGTAAAGCCGGCCAAGGTTACAGAAGTGGCAAACCTTGTAAAGCCGGCCACAGGGTTACAGCAGTGGCAAACCTTGTAAAGCCGGCCATGCAGGTTACAGCCGTGGCAAACCTTGTAAAGCGACCGCAAGGTTACAGCCGTGGCAAACCTTGTAAACCGGCCACGAGGTTACAGCGTGGCAAACCTTGTAAAACCGGCCGCAAGGTTACAGCAGTGGCAAGCCTTGTAAGCGGCCCAGGTTACAGCGTGGCAAACCTTGTAAAGCGGCTCGCAAAAGTTACAGACCGTGGCAAACCTTGTAAAGCCGGCATGGTACAGCGTGGCAAACCTTGTAAACCGGCCAGGGTTACAGTGGCAAACCTTGTAAACCCGGCCACAAGGTTACAGCCGTGGCAAACCTTGTAAAGCCGGCCATGGAGTTACAGCGTGGCAAACCTTGTAAAGCCGGCCGCAAGGTTACAGCAGTGGCAAACCTTGTAAAGCCGGCCCATGAAGGTTACAGCCGTGGCAAACCTTGTAAAGCGGCCGCCAAGGTTACAGCGTGGCAAACCTTGTAAAGCGGCCTCATAAGTTACAGCCGTGGCAAACCTTGTAAGCGGCCGTGGGACTGGCATTTTGACACTTTGAAAATGTACATCCACAAAAGGCTGGTTAGCGGAACTAGGTAAGGGGTAATAGCCACGATCATCACATGATGATCCTGGCGGCAGGATTATACTTTGTAATATCTCTTGACAGGAAGGTCGTTGAGAGCCGCGGAGTGGTACCGTTGGACTTCGGGGAGGATTTGCAGTCGATCTGAGGTGTCACCCGGCCAGTTGGAGCCAAGTTGAATTTTCATAGGTAAAGCTTATGGGCCCCTCCGGGTCAGGAGCAGGACAGGCAGCTCAGAGGGAGGCCGGGACAGCAATCCCAGCCGTCTCCTGCACGGAGGTGGACTCGAACCGAGGATGCGTCTGGTGTCAAGGGAGGCAGCTGCGTCCAGTGGACCACAGTGCAGCGCCTCCCAGCAGGTGAGCGGAGGTGGTACTTGAAGCGTGGGATTCAGACAAAGGCAGTTGAAGGAAAGCGTCGTGAGGTGCAGAGGGGACTTGAACCCGCACCTTGCGGACTCAAAGGCAGGGCGCTGACCAGCACGCCACAGGCGGATTCTGGGCTAAGCATCCCCACTTGGGGACCTCTGCCACAGAGACCTTGGCGAACTTGCTTCCCAGTGGTTGTGGTTAGTGGAAACCCACTGGTGAGGCTGTAGAAGCAGGCACAGCAGCCACAGGCAGAAAGCCGTGCTTTCATGGCTGAATAACTTTGACAGGAAGGCGGTGGAGCCAAGCGGTTGTCTTGGCGTTGGACTTCGAGGTGGAATTTCCAGCAAGACTGGTGCGTTTGGGGAAAATTTGAGAGTAGCTGTCAGAGGCCGTCCGGGCGCGGCATATATGCCGCGTGCGGACGAGGAAATAACAACCAGATTCAAAGTGTCACTGGTCGGGCGGGTTTTGGGGAATAACTTTGACAGGAAGGAGGTAGAGTAGTGCAACCGGCGTCTACCCCACATTTGTGATGATTCCGCATCCAGCGGTACCAAGCCGGTCCCGTTACGACGTTCGTAGGCGGAGTTACCGTCAGGCCCGCCCTCCTGAGGAGTCTTTGTGGATAACTCTTGACAGGAAGGCGGTAAGAGCTGCGGGGGTGGCACCGTTGGACTCGGGGTGGAATTTCCAGTGGGACTAACGTGTTTTGCAGGATTTTGGAGGCAGCACGTCCAATGGACCACGGTGCAGCGTCTGCTGGCAGGTGAGCGGGCTATGCATCCCCGCAGGGGACCTCTGCCACAGAGACCTTGGCGAACTTGGTTCCCAGTGGTTGTGGTTAGTGGAAACCCACTGGTAAGGCTGTAAGAAGCAGGCATGGCAGCCACAGGCGAAAGCCGTGCTTTCATTCTGAATAACTTTTGACAGGAAGGCGGTGGAGCCAAGCGGTTTCGCGGCGTTGGACTTCGGCCTTGAATTTCAAGTTGGAGCGATGTGTTTTGGAGACAATTGGAAGTAGCTGCCAGAGGCTGTCCCGCTGGCAGCATATATGCCGCATTCGCGGACAGAACATGACAGCTAATTTCTAAGTGTCAAAAGTCGAGTGAGTTTCTGACAAATGATTTTGATAGGAAGGTGCTAGAGAAAGCGCTTTGCACCGTTGGACTCGAGGTGGAATTTCAAGTTGAACTGACCTCTCTCCCGGATGGGAAGACCTCCGCGAAAATGACTCCCTCCCAGCAGACATCCACGGCCCCAACAGGCTCTAGTGACCTGGGGAGAGAACCAAAAGTTTCAGTTATCTGTTGTATTAAACACGTTGAAGCGGTGTACCAGGGGCGCGGCACGCCTTGGTAGCGGCTTTGCTTAGCCACAGGGGGGGCTTAAGTTTGGAGTTCCCAAGGTTCGACCGGAGGTCAAAGGTGCCGGAGGAGGGCCCTTTCACTGAAGCGTGTACCGGGGAGGTGAGCCCTTTGTGGAGCGCTGACGGTGTCTCCCAGGGTGGAGCCTTGTAAAGCGGATTAGCAGGACATCTAGCCAAGCGGCCGCAGAATACGACCGTGGCAAACCTTGTAAAAGCCGGCCGCAAAGGTTGAAAGCGGTGTACCAGAGACACGGCCATAGGTAGCGACTTTGCTTAGCCACAGGGGGGAGCTTAAGTTTGGGTTCCCAAGGTTCGACCGGAGGTCAAAGGTGCCGGAGGAGGCCTTTCACTGAAGCGTGTACCGGGGAGGTGAGCCTTGTGAGAAGCGGCAGGTGTCTCCCGAGGTGGGCCTTGTAAAGCGGTTGGCAAGGACATCTAGCCAAGCGGCCGCCATGAGAGTTACGAGCCAGTGGCAAACCTTGTAAAAGCCCGGCCGCATGAAGGTTACAGCAGTGGCAAACCTTGTAAAAGCCCGGCCGCGCAAGGTTACAGAAGTGGCAAACCTTGTAAAACCCGGCCATGAGGTTACAGCCGTGGCAAACCTTGTAAAGCCGGCTTCGCAAGGTTACAGCCGTGGCAAACCTTGTAAAGCCGGCCGCTAAAGGTTACAGCGTGGCAAACCTTGTAAAGCGGCTTCATGCAAAGGTTACAGCAAGTGGCAAACAGCTTAGTAAAGCCGGCCCGCCAGAGGTTACAGCCGTGGCAAACCTTGTAAAGCCGACCGCAAGGTTACAGCCGTTGGCAAACCTTGTAAAGCGACCGCAGAGGTTACAGCAGTGGCAAACCTTGTAAAGCGGCCATGAGGTTACAGCCGTGGCAAACCTTGTAAAGCCGACCTGCAAGGTTACAGAAGTGGCAAACCTTGTAAAGCCGGCCGCTAAGGTTACAGCCGTGGCAAACCTTGTAAAGCCGGCCGCAAGGTTACAGCCGTGGCAAACCTTGTAAAGCCGGCCACGCAAGGTTACAGCCGTGGCAAACCTTGTAAAGCCCGGCCGCATGGGACTGGCATTTTGACACTTTGAAAATGTACATCCACAAAGGCTGGTTAAGCGGAACTAGGTAAGGGGTAGTAGCCACGATCATCACATGATGATCCTGGCGGCAGGATTATACTTTGTAATATCTCTTGACAGGAAGGTCAGTAGAGCCGCGGGAGTGGTACCGTTGGACTTCGGGGGAGGATTTGCAGTCGATCTGAGGCGTCACCCGGCCAGTTGGAGCCAAGTTGAATTTTCATAGGTAAAGCTTATGGGCCCCTCCGGGTCAGGAGCAGGACAGGCAGCTCAGAGGGAGGCCGGGACAGCAATCCCAGCCGTCTCCTGCACGGAGGTGGACTTCGAACCGGGATGAGTCTGGTGTCAAGGGAGGCAGCCGTCCAGTGGACCACAGTGCAGCGCCTCCCAGCAGGTGAGCGGAGGTGGTACTTGAAGCGTGGGATTCAGACAAAGGCAGTTGAAGGAAAGCGTCGTGAGGTGCAGAGGGACTTGAACCCCGCACCTTGCGGACTCAAGGCAGGAGGCGCTGACCAGCGCGCCACAGGCGGATTCTGGGCTAAGCATCCCCACTTGGGGACCTCTGCCACAGAGACCTTGGCGAACTTGCTTCCAGTGGTTGTGGTTAGTGGAAACCCACTGGTGAGGCTGTAAGAAGCAGGCACAGCAGCCACAGGCGAAAGCCGTGCTTTCATGGCTGAATAACTTTGACAGGAAGGCGGTGGAGCCAAAGCGGTTGTCGTGGCGTTGGACTTCGGGGTGGAATTTCCAGCAAGACTGGTGCGTTTCGGGGAAAATTTGAGAGTAGCTGTCAGAGGCCCGTCCGGACGCGGCATATATGCCGCATTGCGGTGAGGAAATAACAACCAGATTCAAAGATGTCACTGGTCGGGCGGGTTTTGGGGAATAACTTTTGACAGGAAGGAGGTAGAGTAGTGCAACCGGCGTCTACCCCACATTTGTGATGATTCCGCATCCAACGGTACCAAGCCGGTCCCGTTACGACGTTCGTAGGCGGAGTTACCGTCAGGCCCCGCCCTCCTGAGGAGTCTTTGTGGATAACTCTTGACAGGAAGGCGGTAGAGCTGCGGGGGTGGCACCGTTGGACTTCGGGGTGGAATTTCCAGTGGGACTAACGTGTTTTGCAGGATTTTGGAGGCAGCACGTCCAATGGACCCACGGTGCAGCGTCTGCTGGCAGGTGAGCGGGCTATGCATCCCCACTTGGGGACCTCTGCCACAGAGACCTTGGCGAACTTGGTTCCCAGTGGTTGTGGTTAGTGGAAACCCACTGGTAAGGCTGTAAGAAGCAGGCATGGCAGCCACAGGCAGAAAGCCGTGCTTTCATTCATGAATAACTTTTGACAGGAAGGCGGTGGAGCCAAGCGGTTTCGCGGCGTTGGACTTCGGCCTTGAATTTCAAGTTGGAGCGATGTGTTTTGGAGACAATTGGAAGTAGCTGCCAGAGGCTGTCCCGCTGGCAGCATATATGCTGCATTGCGGACAGAACATGACAGCTAATTTCTAAAGTGTCAAAAGTCGAGTGAGTTTCTGACAAATGATTTTGATAGGAAGGTGCTGAGAAAAGCGCTTTGCACCGTTGGACTCGAGGTGGAATTTCAAGTTGAACTGACCTCTCTCCGGATGGGAAGACCTCCATGAAAATGACTCCCTCCCAGCAGACATCCACGGCCCCAACAGGCTCACGTGACCTGGGGAGAGAACCAAAGTTTCAGTTATCTGTTGTATTAAACACGTTGAAAGCGGTGTACCAGAGACACGGCAGCCTTGGTAGTGACTTGCTCAGCCACAGGGGGGGGCTTAAGTTTGGGTTCCCAAGGTTCGACCCGGAGGTCAAGGTGCCAGGAGGAGGGCCCTTTTCACTGAAGCGTGTACCGGGGAGGTGAGCCTTTGTGAGAGCGGCGGGTGTCTCCCAGGGTGGAGCCTTGTAAAGCAGTTGGCAAGGACATCTAGCCAAGCCGGCCATAGAATTACGGCCGTGGCAAACCTTGTAAAGCCCGGCCGCAAAGGTTACAGAAGTGGCAAACCTAGTGGTACACGAAGCAGCCAGGCTGTAAGTGGCTTAGCAGCCACAGGCGGTGGCAAACCTTGTAAAAGCCACGGCGTAAGGTTACAGCCGTGGCAAACCTTGTAAAGCCGGCTCAGTACCTGGAAGCGTTACAGGCCGCTGGCAAACCTTGTAAAGCCGGCTTACACTGGAAGGTTACAGCCAGTGGCAGAAGGCACCTTGTAAAGCCCGACTGCAAGGTTACAGCAAGTGGCAAACCTTGTAAAGCCGGCCGCAAGGTTACAGACGTGGCAAACCTTGTAAAGCGGCTTCGCAAAGGTTACAGCAAGTGGCAAACCTTGTAAAGCCGGCCATGAGGTTACAGCCGTGGCAAACCTTGTAAAGCCGGCCTCGCAAGGTTACAGCCGTGGCAAACCTTGTAAAGCGGCTTCGCATGAGGACTGGCATTTTGACACTTTGAAAATGTACATCCACAAAGGCTGGTTAAGCGGAACTAGGTAAGGGGTAATAGCCCACGATCATCACATGATGATCCTGGCGGCAGGATTATACTTTGTAATATCTCTTGACAGGAAGGTCGTAGAAGCCGCGGGAGTGGTACCGTTGGACTTCGGGGAGGATTTGCAGTCGATCTGAGGCGTCACCGGCCAGTTGGAGCCAAGTTGAATTTTCATAGGTAAAGCTTATGGGCCCCTCCGGGCAGGAGCAGGACAGGCAGCTCAGAGGGAGGCCGGGACAGCAATCCCAGCCGTCTCCTGCACGGAGGTGGACTCGAACCGGGATGGATCTGGTGTCAAGGGAGGCAGCACGTCCAGTGGACCACAGTGCAGCGCCTCCCAGCAGGTGAGCGGAGGTGGTACTTGAAGCGTGGGATTCAGACAAAGGCAGTTGAAGGAAAGCGTCGTGAGGTGCAGAGGGGACTTGAACCCGCGCCTTGCGGACTCAAGGCAGGGCGCTGACCAGCATGCCACAGGCGGATTCTGGGCTAAGCATCCCCACTTGGGGACCTCTGCCACAGAGACCTTGGCGAACTTGCTTCCAGTGGTTGTGGTTAGTGGAAACCCACTGGTGAGGCTGTAGAAGCAGGCACAGCAGCCACAGGCAGAAAGCCGTGCTTTCATGGCTGAATAACTTTGACAGGAAGGCGGTGGAGCCAAGCGGTTGTGCTGGCGTTGGACTTCGAGGTGGAATTTCCAGCAAGACTGGTGCGTTTGGGGAAAATTTGAGAGTAGCTGTCAGAGGCCGTCCGGACGCGGCATATATGCCGCATTGCGGACGAGGAAATAACAACCAGATTCAAAGTGTCACTGGTCGAGGCGGGTTTTGGGGAATAACTTTTGACAGGAAGGAGGTAGAGTAGTGCAACCGGCGTCTACCCCACATTTGTGATGATTCCGCATCCAACGGTACCAAGCCGGTCCCGATCACGACGTTCGTAGGCGGAGTTACCGTCAGGCCCGCCCTCCTGAGGAGTCTTTGTGGATAACTCTTGACAGGAAGGCGGTAGAGCTGCGGGGGGTGGCACCGTTGGACTCGGGGTGGAATTTCCAGTGGGACTAACGTGTTTTGCAGGATTTTGGAGGCAGCACGTCCAATGGACCACGGTGCAGCGTCTGCTGGCAGGTGAGCGGGCTATGCATCCCCACTTGGGGACCTCTGCCACAGAGACCTTAGCGAACTTGGTTCCCAGTGGTTGTGGTTAGTGGAAACCCACTGGTAAGGCTGTAAGAAGCAGGCATGGCAGCCACAGGCAGAAAGCCGTGCTTTCATTCTGAATAACTTTGACAGGAAGGCGGTGGAGCCAAGCGGTTTTGCGGCGTTGGACTTCGGCCTTGAATTTCAAGTTGGAGCGATGTGTTTTGGAGACAATTGGAGTAGCTGCCAGAGGCTGTCCCGCTGGCAGCATATATGCCGCATTCGCGGACAGAACATGACAGCTAATTTCTAAGTGTCAAAAGTCGGTGAGTTTCTGACAAATGATTTTTGATAGGAAGGTGCTAGAGAAAGCGCTTTGCACCGTTGGACTCGAGGTGGAATTTCAAGTTGAACTGACCTCTCTCCCGGATGGGAAGACCTCAGCGAAAATGACTCCCTCCCAGCAGACATCCACGGCCCCAACAGGCTCTAGTGACCTGGGGAGAGAACCAAAAGTTTCAGTTATCTGTTGTATTAAACACGTTGAAAGCGGTGTACCAGGGGCACGGCCGCCTTGGTAGCGGCTTTGCTTAGCCACAGGGGGGGCTTAAGTTTGGGTTCCCAAGGTTCGACCGGAGGTCAAAGGTGCCGGAGGAGGGCCCTTTCACTGAAGCGTGTACCGGGGAGGTGAGCCTTTGTGGAGGCGTGACGGGTGTCTCCCAGGGTGGGCCTTGTAAAGCAGTTAGCAAGGACATCTAGCCAAGCCCGGCCCATGAGAGTACGACCGTGGCAAACCTTGTAAAAGCGGCCGCATAAGGTTGAAGCTTGGTGTACCAGGGAACACGCGCAGCTTGCAGTAGCGAGCTTTGCTCAGCCACAGGGGAGGGCTTAAGTTTGGGTTCCCAAGGTTCGACCCGGAGGTCAAGGTGCCGGAGGAGGGCCCTTTTCACTGAAGCGTGTACCGGGAGGTGAGCCTTGTGGAAGCGGCGAGTGTCTCACCGGGGCTGGAGCGCTTATAAAGCGGATTAGCAGTGGCAAACATGCAAGCCTGGCTGCAAGCTAACGAATGGCAAAGCTAGCCAGCGACAGAGTTACAGCCGTGGCAAACCTTGTAAAGCCGGCTTCGCAAGGTTACAGAAGTGGCAAACCTTGTAAAGCCGGCCGCATAAGGTTACAGCGACTTGCAAACGCATACGGTCAAACCGGCATGAGGTTACAGCCGTGGCAAACCTTGTAAAGCCGGCCGCTAAGGTTACAGACGTGGCAAACCTTGAAAAGCGGCCCAAGGTTACAGCGTGGCAAACCTGTAAGCGGCCGCAGGTTACAGCAGTGGCAAACCTTGTAAAGCCGGCCATGGTTACAGCCGTGCAAACCACGGCCATGAGTTACAGCGTGGCAAACCTTGTAAAGCGGCTTAAGGTTACAGAAGTGGCAAACCTTGTAAAGCCGGCCGCATGAGGTTACAGCCGTGGCAAACCTTGTAAAAGCCCGGCCCATGCAAGGTTACAGCCAGTGGCAAACCTTGTAAAACGGCCGCAAGGTTACAGCGTGGCAAACCTTGTAAACGGCCAAGGTTACAGCCGTGGCAAACCTTGTAAAGCCTGGCCGCATAAGGTTACAGCCGTGGCAAACCTTGTAAACCGGCCGCAAGGACTGGCATTTTGACACTTTGAAAATGTACATCCACAAAGGCTGGTTAAGCGGAACTAGGTAGGGGGTAATAGCCCACGATCATCACATGATGATCCTGGCGGCAGGATTATACTTTTGTAATATCTCTTGACAGGAAGGTTCGTAGAGCCACGGGGAGTGGTACCGTTGGACTTCGGGGAGGATTTGCAGTCGATCTGAGGCGTCACCCGGCCAGTTGGAGCCAAGTTGAATTTTCATAGGTAAAGCTTATGGGCCCCTCCCGAGTCAGGAGCAGGACAGGCAGCTCAGAGGAGGCCGGGACAGCAATCCCAGCCGTCTCCTGCACGGAGGTGGACTCGAACCCGGGATGCGTCTGGTGTCAAAGGGAGGCAGCTGCGTCCAGTGGACCACAGTGCAGCGCCTCCCAGCAGGTGAGCGGAGGTGGTACTTGAAGCGTGGGATTCAGACAAAGGCAGTTGAAGGAAGCGTCAGTGAGGTGCAGAGGGGACTTGAACCCGCACCTTGCGGACTCAAAGGCAGGGCGCTGACCAGCCGCGCACAGGCGGATTCTGGGCTAAGCATCCCCACTTGGGGACCTCTGCCACAGAGACCTTGGCGAACTTGCTTCCCAGTGGTTGTGGTTAGTGGAAACCCACTGGTGAGGCTGTAGAAGCAGGCACAGCAGCCACAGGCAGAAAGCCGTGCTTTCATGGCTGAATAACTTTTGACAGGAAGGCGGTGGAGCCAAGCGGTTGTCGCGGCGTTGGACTTCGGGGTGGAATTTCCAGCAAGACTGAGTGCGTTTGGGGAAAATTTGAGAGTAGCTGTCAGAGGCCGTCCGGACGCGGCATATATGCCGCATTGCGGACCGGAAATAACAACCAGATTCAAAGTGTCACTGGTCGGGCGGGTTTTGGGGAATAACTTTTGACAGGAAGGAGGTAGAGTAGTGCAACCGGCGTCTACCCCACATTTGTGATGATTCCGCATCCAACGGTACCAAGCCGGTCCCGATACGACGTTCGTAGGCGGAGTTACCGTCAGGCCCCGCCCTCCTGAGGAGTCTTTTGTGGATAACTCTTGACAGGAAGGCGGTAGAGCTGCGGGGGTGGCACCGTTGGACTCGGGGTGGAATTTCCAGTGGGACTAACGTGTTTTTGCAGGATTTTGGAGGCAGCACGTCCAATGGACCACGGTGCTAGCGTCTGCTGGCAGGTGAGCGGGCTATGCATCCCCACTTGGGGACCTCTGCCACAGAGACCTTGGCGAACTTGGTTCCCGAGTGGTTGTGGTTAGTGGAAACCCACTGGTAAGGCTGTAGAAGCAGGCATGGCAGCCACAGGCAGAAAGCCGTGCTTTCATTCTGAATAACTTTTGACAGGAAGGCGGTGGAGCCAAGCGGTTTCGTGGCGTTGGACTTCGGCCTTGAATTTCAAGTTGGAGCGATGTGTTTTGGAGACAATTGGAGAGTAGCTGCCAGAGGCTGTCCGCTGGCAGCATATATACCGCATTGCGGACAGAACATGACAGCTAATTTCTAAGTGTCAAAAGTCGAGTGAGTTTCTGACAAATGATTTTGATAGGAAGGTGCTGAGAAAAGCAGCTTTGCACCGTTGGACTTCGAGGTGGAATTTCAAGTTGAACTGACCTCTCTCCGGATGGGAAGACCTCGCTTGAAAATGACTCCCTCCCAGCAGACATCCACGGCCCCAACAGGCTCACGTGACCTGGGGAGAGAACCAAAAGTTTCAGTTATCTGTTGTATTAAACACGTTGAAAGCGGTGTACCAGGGACACGCGCCGCCTTGGTAGTGACTTTAGCAGCCACAGGGGGGGGGCTTAAGTTTGGGTTCCCAAGGTTCGACCCGGAGGTCAAAGGTGCCGGAGGAGGGCCCTTTTCACTGAAGCGATGTACCGGGGAGGTGAGCCCTTTGTGGAAGCGGCGGGTGTCTCCCGGGGTGGGCCTTGTAAAGCGGTTGGCAGGACATCTAGCCAAGCGGCCGCCAGAGATACGGCCGTGGCAAACCTTGTAAAGCGGCCGCAAGGTTGAAGCGATTGTACCAGAGAGCACGACGCCTTGCGTAGCCGGCTTTGCAGCCACAGGGGGGGGCTTAAGTTTGGGTTCCCAAGGTTCGACCGGAGGTCAAGGTGCCGGAGGAGGCCCTTTTCACTGAAGCGTGTACCGGGGAGGTGAGCCTTTGTGGAAGCGCGGCAGGTGTCTCCCGGGGTGGAGCCTTGTAAAGCGGATTGGCAAGGACATCTAGCCAAGCGGCTTAAGGTCGACGTGGCAAACCTTGTAAAGCGGCCATAAGGTTACAGAAGTGGCAAACCTTGTAAAGCCGACGCCAAGGTTACAGCAGTGGCAAACCTTGTAAAGCCGGACCGCAGAGTTACAGCCGTGGCAAACCTTGTAAAGCGGCCGCAAGGTTACAGCAGTAGCAAACCGTAAAGCGGCCATGAGGTTACAGCAGTGGCAAACCTTGTAAAACCGGCCATGAAGGTTACAGCCGTGGCAAACCTTGTAAAGCCCGACCGCAAGGTTACAGCCGTGGCAAACCTTGTAAAGCCGACCGCCAAGGTTACAGCCGTGGCAAACCTTGTAAAGCCGGCCGCAAGGTTACAGAAGTGGCAAACCTTGTAAAGCCGAGCCGCGAGGTTACAGCCGTGGCAAACCTTGTAAAGCCCGGCCCATAAGGTTACAGCCGTGGCAAACGCTTGTAAAGCCCGGCCATGCAAGGTTACAGCACGTGGCAAACCTTGTAAAGCCGGCTTCATAAGGTTACAGCCGTGGCAAACCTTGTAAAGCCGGCCCTAGCAAGGTTACAGACAGTGCGCAAACGCTTGTAAAGCCTGACGCCGCCATAAGGTTACAGAAGTGGCAAACCTTGTAAAGCCGGCTTCGCAAGGTTACAGAAGTAGCAAACCTTGTAAAGCCGGCCGCAAGGTTACAGCCGTGGCAAACCTTGTAAAGCCGGCCTCATAGAGGTTACAGCCGTGGCAAACCTTGTAAAACCCGACCATGGGACTGGCATTTTGACACTTTGAAAATGTACATCCACAAAAGGCTGGTTAAGCGGAACTAGGTAAGGGGTAATAGCCACGATCATCACATGATGATCCTGGCGGCAGGATTATACTTTGTAATATCTCTTGACAGGAAGGTCGTTGAGAACCCGCGGGAGTGGTACCGTTGGACTTCGGGGAGGATTTGCAGTCGATCTGAGGTGTCACCCGGCCAGTTGGAGCCAAGTTGAATTTTCATAGGTAAAGCTTATGGGCCCCTCCGGGCAGGAGCAGGACAGGCAGCTCAGAGGGAGGCCGGGACAGCAATCCCAGCCGTCTCCTGCACGGAGGTGGACTCGAACCGGGATGCGTCTGGTGTCAAGGGAGGCAGCACGTCCAGTGGACCACAGTGCAGCGCCTCCCAGCAGGTGAGCGGAGGTGGTACTTGAAGCGTGGGATTCAGACAAAGGCAGTTGAAGGAAGCGTCGTGAGGTGCAGAGGGGACTTGAACCCGCGCCTTGCGGACTCAAGAGCAGGGCGCTGACCAGCACGCCACAGGCGGATTCTGGGCTAAGCATCCCCACTTGGGGACCTCTGCCACAGAGACCTTGGCGAACTTGCTTCCAGTGGTTGTGGTTAGTGGAAACCCACTGGTGAGGCTGTAGAAGCAGGCACAGCAGCCACAGGCAGAAAGCCGTGCTTTCATGGCTGAATAACTTTGACAGGAAGGCGGTGGAGCCAAGCGGTTGTCTGGCGTTGGACTTCGGGTGGAATTTCCAGCAAGACTGGTGCGTTTGAGGAAAATTTGAGAGTAGCTGTCAGAGGCCGTCCGGACGCGGCATATATGCCGCATTGCGGACGAGGAAATAACAACCAGATTCAAAGTGTCACTGGTCGGGCGGGTTTTGGGGAATAACTTTTGACAGGAAGGAGGTAGAGTAGTGCAACCGGCGTCTACCCCACATTTGTGATGATTCCGCATCCAACGGTACCAAGCCGGTCCCGATACGACGTTCGTAGGCGGAGTTACCGTCAGGCCCGCCCTCCTGAGGAGTCTTTGTGGATAACTCTTGACAGGAAGGCGGTAGAGCTGCGGGGGGTGGCACCGTTGGACTCGGGGTGGAATTTCCAGTGGGACTAACGTGTTTTGCAGGATTTTGGAGGCAGCACGTCCAATGGACCACGGTGCAGCGTCTGCTGGCAGGTGAAGCGGGCTATGCATCCCCGCTTGGGGACCTCTGCCACAGAGACCTTGGCGAACTTGGTTCCCAGTGGTTGTGGTTAGTGGAAACCCACTGGTAAGGCTGTAAGAAGCAGGCATGGCAGCCACAGGCAGAAAGCCGTGCTTTCATTTCTGAATAACTTTGACAGGAAGGCGGTGGAGCCAAAGCGGTTTCTGCGGCGTTGGACTTCGGCCTTGAATTTCAAGTTGGAGCGATGTGTTTTGGAGACAATTGGAGAGTAGCTGCCAGAGGCTGTCCCGCTGGCAGCATATATGCCGCATTGCGGACAGAACATGACAGCTAATTTCTAAGTGTCAAAAGTCGAGTGAGTTTCTGACAAATGATTTTTGATAGGAAGGTGCTAGAAAAGCGCTTTGCACCGTTGGACTTCGGGGTGGAATTTCAAGTTGAACTGACCTCTCTCCCGGATGGGAAGACCTCCGCGAAAATGACTCCCTCCCAGCAGACATCCACGGCCCCAACAGGCTCTCGTGACCTGGGGAGAGAACCAAAGTTTCAGTTATCTGTTGTATTAAACGCGTTGAAG
>JALXJV020000063.1:2500-32374 GCA_024633595.2 Lepomis macrochirus | reverse complement strand
CAAACACCGACAGGTTACCCAATCAGGGGTAGAAAAGGGCGAGCCTTGGCAGAATGCAGGTGGGCTGATTTGCATGGGATGCTGCATTAAAGACAACAGGGAAATCACGAGGCAAACAGCGTCCCGTTCCGTAGTTTAAGGGTTGGTGGCAACCCTGCAGCCATTAATTTGCCAGCTCTGTGGCCAGTACTCCCCATTCACATGTCGGTCGCGTGTATTCCGCGGGTGTTACTGATCTATAAAGAGCCTTTTGAGGCAGCTTCTCTAAGCTTACGGCCATACCACCCTGAGCTACGCCCGATCTCGTCCGATCTCGGAAGCTAAGCAGGCGTCGGGCCTGGTTAGTACTTGGATGGGAGACAGCCTGGGAATACCAGGTGCTGTAAGCTTTTCATTGGATTATTGCTGGTACATTATTATGTCACCACATACTGATTATTTACAGATAATTTAAAGTGATGTCATTGGCGGAACACAACAGGAAATACTGAGGCAAACCAGCGTCCCGTTCCGTAGTTTAAGGGTTGGTGGCAACCCTGCTGCCATTAATTTGCCAGCTCTGTGGCCAGTACTCCCCATTCACATGTCGGTCACGTGTATTCACGGGTGTTACTGATCTATAAAGAGCCTTTTGAGGCAGCTTCTACAAGCTACGGCCATACCACCCTGAGCACGCCCGATCTCGTCCGATCTACCGGAAGCTAAGCAGAGGTCGAGGCCTGGATTAGTACTTGGATGGGAGACGCCTGGGAATACCAGGTGCTGTAAGCTTTTCATTGGATTATTGCTGGTACATTATTATGTCACCACATACTGATTATTTACAGATAATTTAAAGTGATGTCATTGGCTGAACACAACAGAAATCTGAGGCAAACCGGCGTCCCGTTCCGTAGTTTAAGGGTTGGTGGCAACCCTGCGCCATTAATTTGCCAGCTCTGTGGCCAGTACTCCCCATTCACATATCGGTCCGCGTGTATTCACGGGTGTTACTGATCTATAAAGAGCCTTTTGAGGGCAGCTTCTCTAAACTACGGCCATACCACCCTGAACGCGCCCGATCTGCGTCCGATCTCGGAAGCTAAGCAGGCGTCGGGCCTGGTTGAGTACTTGGATGGGAGACCGCCTGGGAATACCAGGTGCTGTAAGCTTTTCATTGGATTATTGCTGGTACATTATTATGTCACCACATACTGATTATTTACAGATAATTTAAAGTGATGTCATTGTGGAACACAACAGGGAATCTGAGGCAAACTGGCGTCCGTTCCGTAGTTTAAGGGTTGGTGGCAACCCTGCGCCATGAATTGCCAGCTCTGTGGCCAGTACTCCCCATTCACATGTCGGTCCGTGTATTCACGGGTGTTACTGATCTATAAAGAGCCTTTTGAGGCAGCTTCTCTAACTACGGCCATACCACCCTGAGCACGCCCGATCTCGTCCGATCTCGGAAGCTAAGCAGGGTCGGGCCTGGTTAGTACTTGGATGGGGAGACGCCTGAGAATACCAGGTGCTGTAAGCTTTTCATTGGATTATTGCTGGTACATTATTATGTCACCACATACTGATTATTTACAGATAATTTAAAGTGATGTCATTGGCCGGAACACAACAGGAAATCTGAGGCAAACCGGCGTCCCGTTCCGTAGTTTAAGGGTTCGGTGGCAACCCTGCGCCATTAATTTGCCAGCTCTGTGGCCAGTACTCCCCATTCACATGTCGGTCGCGTGTATTCCGCGGGTGTTACTGATCTATAAAGAGCCTTTTGAGGCAGCTTCTCTAAACTACGGCCATACCACCCTGAGCACGCCCGATCTCGTCCGATCTCGGAAGCTAAGCAGGGTCGGGCCTGGTTAGTACTTGGATGGGGAGACGCCTGGGAATACCAGGTGCTGTAAGCTTTTCATTGGATTATTGCTGGTACATTATTATGTCACCACATACTGATTATTTACAGATAATTTAAAGTGATGTCATTGGCCGGAACACAACAGGGAAATCACGAGGGCAAACCGGCGTCCCGTTCCGTAGTTTAAGGGTTGGTGGCAACCCTGCTGCCATTAATTTGCCAGCTCTGTGGCCAGTACTCCCCATTCACATGTCGGTCGCGTGTATTCACGGGTGTTACTGATCTATAAAGAGCCTTTTGAGGCAGCTTCTCAAGCTACGGCCATACCACCCTGAGCACGCCCGATCTCGTCCGATCTCGGAAGCTAAGCAGGCGTCGGGCCTGGTTAGTACTTGGATGGGAGACCGCCTGGGAATACCAGGTGCTGTAAGCTTTTCATTGGATTATTGCTGGTACATTATTATGTCACCACATACTGATTATTTACAGATAATTTAAAGTGATGTCGTTGGCCGAACACAACAGGAAATCTGAGGCAAACCGGCGTCCCGTTCCAGTAGTTTAAGGGTTGGGTGGCAACCCTGCGCCATTAATTTACCAGCTCTGTGGCCAGTACTCCCATTCACATGTCGGTCCGCGTGTATTCACGGGTGTTACTGATCTATAAAGAGCCTTTTGAGGCAGCTTCTCTAAACTACGGCCATACCACCCTGAACACGCCCGATCTCGTCCGATCTCGGAAGCTAAGCAGGGTCGGGCCTGGTTAGTACTTGGATGGGGAGACAGCCTGGGAATACCAGGTGCTGTAAGCTTTTATTGGATTATTGCTGGTACATTATTATGTCACCACATACTGATTATTTACAGATAATTAAAAGTGATATAATTCAAAGTCCAGGTAGAAGCTGATGTGTTTTTCAGAGCTCTATCTACGCTGAAGCAGCAGAAGCAAAAGCAGCAGCAGCGCCCTCTGCTGTTCCTAAAGAGAAGGAGAAAGCTTACAGAACCTGGTATTCCCAAGCGGTCTCCCATCCAAACACCGACCAGGTTACCCAATCAGGGGTAGAAAAGGGCGAGCCTTGGCAGAATGCAGGTGGGCTGATTTGCATGGGATGCTGCATTAAAGACAACAGGGAAATCACGAGGCAAACCGGCGTCCCGTTCCGTAGTTTAAGGGTTGGTGGCAACCCTGCTGCCATTAATTTGCCAGCTCTGTGGCCAGTACTCCCCATTCACATGTCGGTCGCGTGTATTCCGCGGGTGTTACTGATCTATAAAGAGCCTTTTGAGGCAGCTTCTCTAGCTTACGGCCATACCACCCTGAGCACGCCCGATCTCGTCGATCTCGGAAGCTAAGCAGGGTCGGGCCTGGTTAGTACTTGGATGGGAGACGCCTGGGAATACCAGGTGCTGTAAGCTTTTTCATTGGATTATTGCTGGTACATTATTATGTCACCACATACTGATTATTTACAGATAATTTAAAGTGATGTCATTGGCGGAACACAACAGGAAATCTGAGGCAAACCGGCGTCCCGTTCCGTAGATTTAAGGGTTGGTGGCAACCCTGCGCCATTAATTTGCCAGCTCTGTGGCCAGTACTCCCCATTCACATGTCGGTCCGCGTGTATTCCACGGGTGTTACTGATCTATAAAGAGCCTTTTGAGGCAGCTTCTACTAAACTACGGCCATACCACCCTGAGCACGCCCGATCTCGTCCGATCTCGGAAGCTAAGCAGGGTCGGGCCTGGTTAGTACTTGGATGGGAGACAGCCTGGGAATACCAGGTGCTGTAAGCTTTTCATTGGATTATTGCTGGTACATTATTATGTCACCACATACTGATTATTTACAGATAATTTGAAAGTGATGTCATTGGCTGGAACACAACAGGGAAATCTGAGGCAAACCCGAGCGTCCCGTTCCGTGAGATTTAAGGGTTCGAGTGGTCAACCCTGCTGCCATTAATTTGCCAGCTCTGTGGCCAGTACTCCCCATTCACATGTAGGTCGCGTGTATTCCGCGGGTGTTACTGATCTATAAAGAGCCTTTTGAGGCAGCTTCTCTAAGCTACGGCCATACCACCCTGAGCACGCCCGATCTCGTCGATCTCGGAAGCTAAGCAGGGTCGGGCCTGGTTAGTACTTGGATGGGAGACGCCTGGGAATACCAGGTGCTGTAAGCTTTTCATTGGATTATTGCTGGTACATTATTATGTCACCACATACTGATTATTTACAGATAATTTAAAGTGATGTCATTGGCCGAACACAACAAGGAAATACTGAGGCAAACCCGGCGTCCCGTTCCGTAGTTTAAGGGTTCGGTGGCAACCCTGCTGCCATTAATTTGCCAGCTCTGTGGCCAGTACTCCCCATTCACATGTCGGTCGCGTGTATTCACGGGTGTTACTGATCTATAAAGAGCCTTTTGAGGCAGCTTCTCTACACTACGGCCATACCACCCTGAGCACGCCCGATCTCGTCCGATCTCGGAAGCTAAGCAGGGTCGGGCCTGGTTGAGTACTTGGATGGGAGACCGCCTGGGAATACCAGGTGCTGTAAGCTTTTCATTGGATTATTGCTGGTACATTATTATGTCACCACATACTGATTATTTACAGATAATTTAAAAGTGATGTCATTGTCGGAACACAACAGGAAATCTGAGGCAAACCGGCGTCCCGTTCCGTAGTTTAAGGGTTGGTGTGGCAACCCTGCCGCCGATTAATTTGCCAGCTCTGTGGCCAGTACTCCCCATTCACATGTCGGTCCGCGTGTATTCCGCGGGTGTTACTGATCTATAAAGAGCCTTTTGAGGCAGCTTCTCACAAGCTTACGGCCATACCACCCTGAGCACGCCCGATCTCGTCCGATCTCGGAAGCTAAGCAGCGTCGGGCCTGGTTAGTACTTGGATGGGGAGACCGCCTGGGAATACCAGGTGCTGTAAGCTTTTTATTGGATTATTGCTGGTACATTATTATATCACCACATACTGATTATTTACAGATAATTAAAAGTGATATAATTCCAAAGTCCAGGTAGAAGCTGATGTGTTTTCAGAGCTCTATCTACGCTGAAGCAGCAGAAGCAAAAGCAGCAGCAGCGCCTCTGCTGTTCCTAAAGAGAGGGAGAAAGCTTACAGAACCTGGTATTCCCAAGCGGTCTCCCATCCAAACACCGACCAGGTTACCCAATCAGGGGTAGAAAAGGGCGAGCCTTGGCAGAATGCAGGTGGGCTGATTTGCATGGGATGCTGCATTAAAGACAACAGGGAAATCACGAGGCAAACCGGCGTCCCGTTCCGTAGTTTAAGGGTTGGTGGCAACCCTGCTGCCATTAATTTGCCAGCTCTGTGGCCAGTACTCCCCATTCACATGTCGGTCGCGTGTATTCCGCGGGTGTTACTGATCTATAAAGAGCCTTTTGAGGCAGCTTCTACTAAACTACGGCCATACCACCCTGAGCACGCCCGATCTCGTCCGATCTCGGAAGCTAAGCAGCGTCGGGCCTGGTTGAGTACTTGGATGGGGAGACCGCCTGGGAATACCAGGTGCTGTAAGCTTTTCATTGGATTATTGCTGGTACATTATTATGTCACCACATACTGATTATTTACAGATAATTTAAAGTGATGTCATTGGCGGAACACAACAGGGAAATCTGAGGCAAACCGGCGTCCCGTTCCGTAGTTTAAGGGTTCGGTGGCAACCCTGCGCCATTAATTTGCCAGCTCTGTGGCCAGTACTCCCCATTCACATGTCGGTCGCGTGTATTCCGCGGGTGTTACTGATCTATAAAGAGCCTTTTGAGGCAGCTTCTCTAGCTTACGACCATACCACCCTGAGCACGCCCGATCTCGTCCGATCTCGGAAGCTAAGCAGGGTCGGGCCTGGTTAGTACTTGGATGGGAGACGCCTGGGAATACCAGGTGCTGTAAGCTTTTCATTGGATTATTGCTGGTACATTATTATGTCACCACATACTGATTATTTACAGATAATTTAAAAGTGATGTCATTGGCCGGAACACAACAGGGAAATACTGAGGCAAACCGGCGTCCGTTCCGTAGTTTAAGGGTTGGTGGCAACCCTGCGCCATTAATTTGCCAGCTCTGTGGCCAGTACTCCCCATTCACATGTCGGTCGCGTGTATTCACGGGTGTTACTGATCTATAAAGAGCCTTTTGAGGCAGCTTCTCAAGCTTACGGCCATACCACCCTGAGCACGCCCGATCTCGTCCGATCTCGGAAGCTAAGCAGGATCAGGGCCTGGTTAGTACTTGGATGGGAGACCGCCTGGGAATACCAGGTGCTGTAAGCTTTTCATTGGATTATTGCTGGTACATTATTATGTCACCACATACTGATTATTTACAGATAATTTAAAGTGATGTCATTGGCGGAACACAACAGGGAAATCACGAGGCAAACGGCGTCCCGTTCCGTAGTTTAAGGGTTGGTGGCAACCCTGCTGCCATTAATTTGCCAGCTCTGTGGCCAGTACTCCCCATTCACATGTCGGTCACGTGTATTCACGGGTGTTACTGATCTATAAAGAGCCTTTTGAGGCAGCTTCTCTAAACTACGGCCATACCACCCTGAGCACGCCCGATCTCGTCCGATCTCGGAAGCTAAGCAGGGTCGGGCCTGGTTAGTACTTGGATGGGAGACAGCCTGGGAATACCAGGTGCTGTAAGCTTTTCATTGGATTATTGCTGGTACATTATTATGTCACCACATACTGATTATTTACAGATAATTTAAAGTGATGTCATTGGCCGGAACACAACAGGAAATACTGAGGCAAACCCGGCGTCCCGTTCCGTGGTTTAAGGGTTCGGGTGGCAACCCTGCCGCCATTAATTTGCCAGCTCTGTGGCCAGTACTCCCCATTCACATGTCGGTCGCGTGTATTCACGGGTGTTACTGATCTATAAAGAGCCTTTTGAGGCAGCTTCTCTAAACTACGGCCATACCACCCTGAGCACGCCGATCTCGTCCGATCTCGGAAGCTAAGCAGGGTCGGGCCTGGTTAGTACTTGGATGGGAGACGCCTGGGAATACCAGGTGCTGTAAGCTTTTCATTGGATTATTGCTGGTACATTATTATGTCACCACATACTGATTATTTACAGATAATTTAAAGTGATGTCATTGGCCGGAACACAACAGGAAATCTGAGGCAAACCGGCGTCCCGTTCCGTAGTTTAAGGGTTGGTGGCAACCCTGCGCCATTAATTTGCCAGCTCTGTGGCCAGTACTCCCCATTCACATGTCGGTCCGCGTGTATTCACGGGTGTTACTGATCTATAAAGAGCCTTTTGAGGCAGCTTCTCTCAACTTACGACCATACCACCCTGAGCACGCCGATCTCGTCCGATCTCGGAAGCTAAGCAGGGTAGGGCCTGGTTAGTACTGGATGGGAGACCGCCTGGGAATACCAGGTGCTGTAAGCTTTTATTGGATTATTTCACATGTAGGTCCGCGTGTATTCACGGGTGTTACTGATCTATAAAGAGCCTTTTGAGGCAGCTTCTCAAACTACGGCCATACCACCCTGAGCACGCCCGATCTCGTCCGATCTCGGAAGCTAAGCAGGTCGGGCCTGGTTAGTACTTGGATGGGAGACAGCCTGGGAATACCAGGTGCTGTAAGCTTTTATTGGATTATTGCTGGTACATTATTATGTCACCACATACTGATTATTTACAGATAATTAAAAGTGATATAATTCAAAGTCCAGGTAGAAGCTGATGTGTTTTCAGAGCTCTATCTACGCTGAAGCAGCAGAAGCAAAAGCAGCAGCAGCGCCTCTGCTGTTCCTAAAGAGAAGGAGAAAGCTTACAGAACCTGGTATTCCCAAGCGGTCTCCCATCCAAACACCGACCAGGTTACCCAATCAGGGGTAGAAAAGGGCGAGCCTTGGCAGAATGCAGGTGGGCTGATTTGCATGGGATGCTGCATTAAAGACAACAGGAAATCTGAGGGCAAACCGGCGTCCCGTTCCGTAGTTTAAGGGTTGGTGGCAACCCTGCTGCCATTAATTTGCCAGCTCTGTGGCCAGTACTCCCCATTCACATGTCGGTCGCGTGTATTCCACGGGTGTTACTGATCTATAAAGAGCCTTTTGAGGCAGCTTCTCATAAACTACGGCCATACCACCCTGAACGCGCCCGATCTCGTCCGATCTCGGAAGCTAAGCAGGGTCGGGCCTGGTTAGTACTTGGATGGGAGACAGCCTGGGAATACCAGGTGCTGTAAGCTTTTTCATTGGATTATTGCTGGTACATTATTATGTCACCACATACTGATTATTTACAGATAATTTAAAGTGATGTCATTGGCCGAACACAACAGGAAATCTGAGGCAAACCGGCGTCCGTTCCGTAGTTTAAGGGTTGGTGGCAACCCTGCGCCATTAATTTGCCAGCTCTGTGGCCAGTACTCCCCATTCACATGTCGGTCGCGTGTATTCCGCGGGTGTTACTGATCTATAAAGAGCCTTTTGAGGCAGCTTCTCTAAACTACGACCATACCACCCTGAGCACGCCCGATCTCGTCCGATCTCGGAAGCTAAGCAGGGTCGGGCCTGGTTGAGTACTTGGATGGGAGACGCCTGGGAATACCAGGTGCTGTAAGCTTTTCATTGGATTATTGCTGGTACATTATTATGTCACCACATACTGATTATTTACAGATAATTTAAAGTGATGTCATTGTGGAACACAACAGAAATCTGAGGCAAACGGCGTCCCGTTCCGTAGTTTAAGGGTTGGTGGCAACCCTGCCGCCATTAATTTGCCAGCTCTGTGGCCAGTACTCCCCATTCACATGTCGGTCCGCGTGTATTCCACGGGTGTTACTGATCTATAAAGAGCCTTTTGAGGCAGCTTCTCTCAAACTACGGCCATACCACCCTGAGCACGCCGATCTCGTCCGATCTCGGAAGCTAAGCAGGGTCGGGACCTGGTTAGTACTTGGATGGGAGACCGCCTGGGAATACCAGGTGCTGTAAGCTTTTCATTGGATTATTGCTGGTACATTATTATGTCACCACATACTGATTATTTACAGATAATTTAAAAGTGATGTCATTGGCCGGAACACAACAGGAAATACTGAGGCAAACCGGCGTCCCGTTCCGTAGTTTAAGGGTTGGTGGCAACCCTGCTGCCATTAATTTGCCAGCTCTGTGGCCAGTACTCCCCATTCACATGTCGGTCCGCGTGTATTCCACGGGTGTTACTGATCTATAAAGAGCCTTTTGAGGCAGCTTCTCTCAGCTACTGACCATACCACCCTGAACGCGCCGATCTCGTCCGATCTCGGAAGCTAAGCAGGCGTCGGGCCTGGTTGAGTACTTGGATGGGAGACGCCTGGGAATACCAGGTGCTGTAAGCTTTTCATTGGATTATTGCTGGTACATTATTATGTCACCACATACTGATTATTTACAGATAATTAAAAGTGATATAATTCAAAGTCCAGGTAGAAGCTGATGTGTTTTCAGAGCTCTATCTACGCTGAAGCAGCAGAAGCAAAAGCAGCAGCAGCGCCTCTGCTGTTCCTAAAGAGAGGAGAAGCTTACAGAACCTGGTATTCCCAGCGGTCTCCCATCCAAACACCGACCAGGTTACCCAATCAGGGGTAGAAAAGGAGCGAGCCTTGGCAGAATGCAGGTGGGCTGATTTGCATGGGATGCTGCATTAAAGACAACAGGAAATCTGAGGCAAACCGGCGTCCCGTTCCGTGGTTTAAGGGTTGGGTGGCAACCCTGCTGCCATTAATTTGCCAGCTCTGTGGCCAGTACTCCCCATTCACATGTCGGTCGCGTGTATTCACGGGTGTTACTGATCTATAAAGAGCCTTTTGAGGCAGCTTCTCAAACTACGGCCATACCACCCTGAACACGCCCGATCTCGTCCGATCTCGGAAGCTAAGCAGGGTCGGGCCTGGTTGAGTACTTGGATGGGGAGACAGCCTGGGAATACCAGGTGCTGTAAGCTTTTCATTGGATTATTGCTGGTACATTATTATGTCACCACATACTGATTATTTACAGATAATTTAAAGTGATGTCATTGGCCGGAACACAACAGGGAAATCTGAGGCAAACCGGCGTCCCGTTCCGTAGTTTAAGGGTTGGTGGCAACCCTGCGCCGATAATTTGCCAGCTCTGTGGCCAGTACTCCCCATTCACATGTCGGTCGCGTGTATTCCGCGGGTGTTACTGATCTATAAAGAGCCTTTTGAGGCAGCTTCTCTCGCTTACGGCCATACCACCCTGAGCACGCCGATCTCGTCCGATCTCGGAAGCTAAGCAGGAGTCGGGCCTGGTTAGTACTTGGATGGGGAGACCGCCTGGGAATACCAGGTGCTGTAAGCTTTTCATTGGATTATTGCTGGTACATTATTATGTCACCACATACTGATTATTTACAGATAATTTAAAGTGATGTCATTGACGGAACACAACAGGAAATCTGAGGCAAACCGCGTCCCGTTCCGTAGTTTAAGGGTTGGATGGCAACCCTGCGCCATTAATTTGCCAGCTCTGTGGCCAGTACTCCCCATTCACATGTGGGTCGCGTGTATTCCACGGGTGTTACTGATCTATAAAGAGCCTTTTGAGGCAGCTTCTCTACACTACGGCCATACCACCCTGAGCACGCCGATCTCGTCCGATCTCGGAAGCTAAGCAGGGTCGGGCCTGGTTAGTACTTGGATGGGAGACGCCTGGGAATACCAGGTGCTGTAAGCTTTTTCATTGGATTATTGCTGGTACATTATTATGTCACCACATACTGATTATTTACAGATAATTTAAAAGTGATGTCATTGTGGAACACAACAGGGAAATCACGAGGCAAACCGGCGTCCCGTTCCGTAGTTTAAGGGTTGGTGGCAACCTGCGCCATTAATTTGCCAGCTCTGTGGCCAGTACTCCCCATTCACATGTCGGTCCGTGTATTCCGCGGGTGTTACTGATCTATAAAGAGCCTTTTGAGGCAGCTTCTCTAAACTACGGCCATACCACCCTGAGCACGCCCGATCTCGTCCGATCTCGGAAGCTAAGCAGGGTCGGGCCTGGTTGAGTACTTGGATGGGAGACCGCCTGGGAATACCAGGTGCTGTAAGCTTTTCATTGGATTATTGCTGGTACATTATTATGTCACCACATACTGATTATTTACAGATAATTTAAAGTGATGTCATTGTCGGAACACAACAGGGAAATCTGAGGGCAAACCGGCGTCCCGTTCCGTAGTTTAAGGGTTCGGTGGCAACCCTGCATGCATTAATTTGCCAGCTCTGTGGCCAGTACTCCCCATTCACATGTCGGTCGCGTGTATTCCACGGGTGTTACTGATCTATAAAGAGCCTTTTGAGGCAGCTTCTCAAACTACGGCCATACCACCCTGAGCACGCCCGATCTCGTCCGATCTCGGAAGCTAAGCAGAGTCGGGCCTGGTTAGTACTTGGATGGGAGACAGCCTGGGAATACCAGGTGCTGTAAGCTTTTCATTGGATTATTGCTGGTACATTATTATGTCACCACATACTGATTATTTACAGATAATTTAAAAGTGATGTCATTGGCCGGAACACAACAGGAAATACTGAGGCAAACTGGCGTCCCGTTCCGTAGTTTAAGGGTTGGTGGCAACCCTGCAGCCATTAATTTGCCAGCTCTGTGGCCAGTACTCCCCATTCACATGTCGGTCCGTGTATTCACGGGTGTTACTGATCTATAAAGAGCCTTTTGAGGCAGCTTCTCTAAGCTACGGCCATACCACCCTGAGCACGCCGATCTCGTCCGATCTCGGAAGCTAAGCAGAGTCGGGCCTGGTTAGTACTTGGATGGGAGACGCCTGGGAATACCAGGTGCTGTAAGCTTTTCATTGGATTATTGCTGGTACATTATTATGTCACCACATACTGATTATTTACAGATAATTTAAAGTGATGTCATTGACGGAACACAACAGGAAATCTGAGGCAAACGGCGTCCCGTTCCGTAGTTTAAGGGTTGGTGGCAACCCTGCAGCCATTAATTTGCCAGCTCTGTGGCCAGTACTCCCCATTCACATGTCGGTCGCGTGTATTCCGCGGGTGTTACTGATCTATAAAGAGCCTTTTGAGGCAGCTTCTCACAACTACGGCCATACCACCCTGAGCAGCCGATCTCGTCCGATCTCGGAAGCTAAGCAGCGTCGGGCCTGGTTAGTACTTGGATGGGAGACGCCTGGGAATACCAGGTGCTGTAAGCTTTTTCATTGGATTATTGCTGGTACATTATTATGTCACCACATACTGATTATTTACAGATAATTTAAAGTGATGTCATTGACGGAACACAACAGGAAATCTGAGGCAAACCGGCGTCCGTTCCGTAGTTTAAGGGTTGGTGGCAACCCTGCCGCCATTAATTTGCCAGCTCTGTGGCCAGTACTCCCCATTCACATGTCGGTCGCGTGTATTCCGCGGGTGTTACTGATCTATAAAGAGCCTTTTGAGGCAGCTTCTCTAAACTACGACCATACCACCCTGAGCACGCCCGATCTGCGTCCGATCTCGGAAGCTAAGCAGGGTCGGGGCCTGGTTAGTACTTGGATGGGAGACCGCCTGGGAATACCAGGTGCTGTAAGCTTTTTATTGGATTATTGCTGGTACATTATTATGTCACCACATACTGATTATTTACAGATAATTAAAAGTGATATAATTCAAAGTCCAGGTAGAAGCTGATGTGTTTTCAGAGCTCTATCTACGCTGAAGCAGCAGAAGCAAAAGCAGCAGCAGCGCCTCTGCTGTTCCTAAAGAGAAGGGAGAAAGCTTACAGAACCTGGTATTCCCAAAGCGGTCTCCCATCCAAACACCGACCAGGTTACCCAATCAGGGGTAGAAAAGGGCGAGCCTTGGCAGAATGCAGGTGGGCTGATTTGCATGGGATGCTGCATTAAAGACAACAGGAAATACTGAGGCAAACCGGCGTCCCGTTCCGTGGTTTAAGGGTTGGTGGCAACCCTGCTGCCATTAATTTGCCAGCTCTGTGGCCAGTACTCCCCATTCACATAGTCGGTCGCGTGTATTCCACGGGTGTTACTGATCTATAAAGAGCCTTTTGAGGCAGCTTCTCACTAAACTACGGCCATACCACCCTGAGCACGCCGATCTCGTCCGATCTCGGAAGCTAAGCAGGGTCGGGCCTGGTTAGTACTTGGATGGGAGACAGCCTGGGAATACCAGGTGCTGTAAGCTTTTCATTGGATTATTGCTGGTACATTATTATGTCACCACATACTGATTATTTACAGATAATTTAAAGTGATGTCATTGGCCGGAACACAACAGGAAATCACGAGGCAAACCGGCGTCCGTTCCGTAGTTTAAGGGTTGGTGGCAACCCTGCGCCATTAATTTGCCAGCTCTGTGGCCAGTACTCCCCATTCACATGTAGGTCGCGTGTATTCCACGGGTGTTACTGATCTATAAAGAGCCTTTTGAGGCAGCTTCTCTAAACTACGGCCATACCACCCTGAGCACGCCCGATCTCGTCCGATCTCGGAAGCTAAGCAGGGTCGGGCCTGGTTGAGTACTTGGATGGGAGACAGCCTGGGAATACCAGGTGCTGTAAGCTTTTCATTGGATTATTGCTGGTACATTATTATGTCACCACATACTGATTATTTACAGATAATTTAAAGTGATGTCATTGGCCGGAACACAACAGGAAATCTGAGGGCAAACCAGCGTCCCGTTCCGTAGTTTAAGGGTTGGTGGCAACCCTGCGCCATTAATTTGCCAGCTCTGTGGCCAGTACTCCCCATTCACATGTCGGTCACGTGTATTCACGGGTGTTACTGATCTATAAAGAGCCTTTTTGAGGCAGCTTCTCTAGCTTACGGCCATACCACCCTGAGCACGCCGATCTCGTCCGATCTGCGGAAGCTAAGCAGGGTCAGGGCCTGGTTGAGTACTTGGATGGGAGACACGCCTGGGAATACCAGGTGCTGTAAGCTTTTATTGGATTATTTCACATGTGGGTCGCGATGTATTCCACGGGTGTTACTGATCTATAAAGAGCCTTTTGAGGGCAGCTTCTCATAAACTACGGCCATACCACCCTGAACACGCCCGATCTCGTCCGATCTCGAGAAGCTAAGCAGGCGTCGGGCCTGGTTAGTACTTGGATGGGAGACAGCCTGGGAATACCAGGTGCTGTAAGCTTTTATTGGATTATTGCTGGTACATTATTATGTCACCACATACTGATTATTTACAGATAATTAAAAGTGATATAATTCAAAGTCCAGGTAGAAGCTGATGTGTTTTCAGAGCTCTATCTACGCTGAAGCAGCAGAAGCAAAAGCAGCAGCAGCGCCCTCTGCTGTTCCTAAAGAAGGGAGAAAGCTTACAGAACCTGGTATTCCCAAGCGGTCTCCCATCCAAACACCGACCAGGTTACCCAATCAGGGGTAGAAAAGGGACGAGCCTTGGCAGAATGCAGGTGGGCTGATTTGCATGGGATGCTGCATTAAAGACAACAGAAATCTGAGGCAAACGCAGCGTCCCGTTCCGTAGTTTAAGGGTTCGGGTGGCAACCCTGCTGCCATTAATTTGCCAGCTCTGTGGCCAGTACTCCCCATTCACATGTCGGTCGCGTGTATTCCACGGGTGTTACTGATCTATAAAGAGCCTTTTGAGGCAGCTTCTCTAAACTACGGCCATACCACCCTGAGCACGCCGATCTCGTCCGATCTCGGAAGCTAAGCAGGGTCGGGCCTGGTTAGTACTTGGATGGGAGACCGCCTGGGAATACCAGGTGCTGTAAGCTTTTTCATTGGATTATTGCTGGTACATTATTATGTCACCACATACTGATTATTTACAGATAATTTAAAGTGATGTCATTGGCCTGGAACACAACAGGAAATCACGAGGCAAACCGGCGTCCCGTTCCGTAGTTTAAGGGTTCGGTGGCAACCCTGCGCCAATAATTTGCCAGCTCTGTGGCCAGTACTCCCCATTCACATGTCGGTCGCGTGTATTCACGGGTGTTACTGATCTATAAAGAGCCTTTTGAGGCAGCTTCTCTAAGCTACGGCCATACCACCCTGAGCACGCCCGATCTCGTCCGATCTCGGAAGCTAAGCAGGGTCGGGCCTGGTTAGTACTTGGATGGGAGACCGCCTGGGAATACCAGGTGCTGTAAGCTTTTCATTGGATTATTGCTGGTACATTATTATGTCACCACATACTGATTATTTACAGATAATTTAAAGTGATGTCATTGACTGAACACAACAGGAAATCTGAGGCAAACCGGCGTCCGTTCCGTAGTTTAAGGGTTCGGTGGCAACCCTGCCGCCATTAATTTGCCAGCTCTGTGGCCAGTACTCCCCATTCACATGTCGGTCCGCGTGTATTCCACGGGTGTTACTGATCTATAAAGAGCCTTTTGAGGCAGCTTCTCTCAAACTACGGCCATACCACCCTGAGCACGCCCGATCTCGTCCGATCATCGAGAAGCTAAGCAGCGTCGGGCCTGGTTGAGTACTTGGATGGGGAGACCGCCTGGGAATACCAGGTGCTGTAAGCTTTTCATTGGATTATTGCTGGTACATTATTATGTCACCACATACTGATTATTTACAGATAATTTAAAGTGATGTCATTGGCCTGAACACAACAGGAAATCTGAGGCAAACCGGCGTCCGTTCCGTAGTTTAAGGGTTGGTGGCAACCCTGCCGCCATTAATTTGCCAGCTCTGTGGCCAGTACTCCCCATTCACATGTGGTCGCGTGTATTCCGCGGGTGTTACTGATCTATAAAGAGCCTTTTGAGGCAGCTTCTACTAAACTACGGCCATACCACCCTGAGCACGCCCGATCTCGTCTGATCTCGGAAGCTAAGCAGCGTCGGGCCTGGTTAGTACTTGGATGGGAGACCGCCTGCGAATACCACGTGCTGTAAGCTTTTTTTCATTGGATTATTGCTGGTACATTATTATGTCACCACATACTGATTATTTACAGATAATTTAAAAGTGATGTCATTGATGGAACACAACAGAAATCTGAGGGCAAACCGGCGTCCGTTCCGTAGTTTAAGGGTTGGTGGCAACCCTGCCGCCGATTAATTTGCCAGCTCTGTGGCCAGTACTCCCCATTCACATGTGGGTCCGCGTGTATTCCACGGGTGTTACTGATCTATAAAGAGCCTTTTGAGGCAGCTTCTCAAACTACGGCCATACCACCCTGAGCACGCCGATCTCGTCCGATCTCGGAAGCTAAGCAGGGTCGGGCCTGGTTAGTACTTGGATGGGGAGACCGCCTGGGAATACCAGGTGCTGTAAGCTTTTCATTGGATTATTGCTGGTACATTATTATGTCACCACATACTGATTATTTACAGATAATTTAAAGTGATGTCATTGGCGGAACACAACAGGAAATCTGAGGCAAACCGGCGTCCCGTTCCGTAGTTTAAGGAGTTCGGTGGCAACCCTGCGCCGATTAATTTGCCAGCTCTGTGGCCAGTACTCCCCATTCACATGTCGGTCGCGTGTATTCACGGGTGTTACTGATCTATAAAGAGCCTTTTGAGGCAGCTTCTCTAAACTACGGCCATACCACCCTGACACGCCGATCTCGTCCGATCTCGGAAGCTAAGCAGGCGTCGGGCCTGGATTAGTACTTGGATGGGAGACGCCTGGGAATACCAGGTGCTGTAAGCTTTTCATTGGATTATTGCTGGTACATTATTATGTCACCACATACTGATTATTTACAGATAATTTAAAAGTGATGTCATTGTCGGAACACAACAGGGAAATCTGAGGCAAACCAGCGTCCCGTTCCGTAGTTTAAGGGTTGGTGGCAACCCTGCGCCATTAATTTGCCAGCTCTGTGGCCAGTACTCCCCATTCACATGTGGGTCCGTGTATTCCACGGGTGTTACTGATCTATAAAGAGCCTTTTGAGGCAGCTTCTCACAAACTACGGCCATACCACCCTGAGCACGCCCGATCTCGTCGATCTCGGAAGCTAAGCAGCGTCGGGCCTGGTTAGTACTTGGATGGGAGACCGCCTGGGAATACCAGGTGCTGTAAGCTTTTCATTGGATTATTGCTGGTACATTATTATGTCACCACATACTGATTATTTACAGATAATTAAAAGTGATATAATTCAAAGTCCAGGTAGAAGCTGATGTGTTTTCAGAGCTCTATCTACGCTGAAGCAGCAGAAGCAAAAGCAGCAGCAGCGCCCTCTGCTGTTCCTAAAGAGAGGGAAGCTTACAGAACCTGGTATTCCCAAAGCGGTCTCCCATCCAAACACCGACCAGGTTACCCAATCAGGGGGTAGAAAAGGGCCGAGCCTTGGCAGAATGCAGGTGGGCTGATTTGCATGGGATGCTGCATTAAAGACAACAGGAATCTGAGGGCAAGCCGGCGTCCCGTTCCGTAGTTTAAGGGTTGGGTGGCAACCCTGCGCCATTAAATTGCCAGCTCTGTGGCCAGTACTCCCCATTCACATGTCGGTCGCGTGTATTCCACGGGTGTTACTGATCTATAAAGAGCCTTTTGAGGCAGCTTCTCTAAACTTACGGCCATACCACCCTGAGCACGCCGATCTGCGTCCGATCTCGGAAGCTAAGCAGCGGTCGGGCCTGGTTGAGTACTTGGATGGGAGACCGCCTGGGAATACCAGGTGCTGTAAGCTTTTCATTGGATTATTGCTGGTACATTATTATGTCACCACATACTGATTATTTACAGATAATTTAAAGTGATGTCATTGGCGGAACACAACAGGGAAATCTGAGGCAAACCGGCGTCCGTTCCGTAGTTTAAGGGTTGGTGGCAACCCTGCCGCCATTAATTTGCCAGCTCTGTGGCCAGTACTCCCCATTCACATGTCGGTCGCGTGTATTCACGGGTGTTACTGATCTATAAAGAGCCTTTTGAGGCAGCTTCTCTAAACTACGGCCATACCACCCTGAGCACGCCCGATCTCGTCCGATCTCGGAAGCTAAGCAGGGTCGGGCCTGGTTAGTACTTGGATGGGAGACCGCCTGGGAATACCAGGTGCTGTAAGCTTTTTCATTGGATTATTGCTGGTACATTATTATGTCACCACATACTGATTATTTACAGATAATTAAAAGTGATATAATTCAAAGTCCAGGTAGAAGCTGATGTGTTTTCAGAGCTCTATCTGCAGCTGAAGCAGCAGAAGCAAAAGCAGCAGCAGCGCCCTCTGCTGTTCTAAGAGAGAGGAAGCTTACAGAACCTGGTATTCCCAAGCGGTCTCCATCCAAACCTGACCAGGTTACCCAATCAGGGGTAGAAAAGGGGCGAGCCTTAGGCAGAATGCAGGTGGGCTGATTTGCATGGGATGCTGCATTAAAGACAACAGAGGAAATCTGAGGCAAACGGCGTCCCGTTCCGTAGTTTAAGGGTTGGTGGCAACCCTGCGCCATTAATTTGCCAGCTCTGTGGCCAGTACTCCCCATTCACATGTCGGTCGCGTGTATTCACGGGTGTTACTGATCTATAAAGAGCCTTTTGAGGCAGCTTCTCTAAACTACGGCCATACCACCCTGAGCACGATCTCGTCGATCGGAGCTAAGCAGGTCGGGCCTGGTTAGTACTTGGATGGAGACGCTGGAATACCAGGTGCTGTAGCTTTTCATTGGATATGCTGGTACATTATTATGTCACCACATACTGGTTATTACAGATAATTTAAAGTGATGTCATGGCGGAACACAACAGAATCTGAGGCAAACCAGCGTCCGTTCGTAGTTTAAGGTTTGTTGGCAACTCTGGCATTATTTCAGCTATGTGGCCAGTGTCCGCGTGTATTCACGGGTGTTACTGATCTATAAAGAGAGCCTTTTGAGGCAGCTTCTCATAAACTACGGCCATACCACCCTGAGCACGCCGATCTCGTCGATCTCGGAAGCTAAGCAGGAGTCGGGGCCTGGTTAGTACTTGGATGGGAGACCGCCTGGGAATACCAGGTGCTGTAAGCTTTTATTGGATTATTGCTGGTACATTATTATATCACCACATACTGATTATTTACAGATAATTAAAAGTGATATAATTCAAAGTCCAGGTAGAAGCTGATGTGTTTTCAGAGCTCTATCTACGCTGAAGCAGCAGAAGCAAAAGCAGCAGCAGCCCTCTGCTGTTCCTAAAGAGAGGGAGAAAGCTTACAGAACCTGGTATTCCCAAGCGGTCTCCCATCCAAACACCGACCAGGTTACCCAATCAGGGGTAGAAAAGGGCGAGCCTTGGCAGAATGCAGGTGGGCTGATTTGCATGGGATGCTGCATTAAAGACAACAGGAAATCTGAGGCAAACCGCGTCCCGTTCCGTAGTTTAAGGGTTAGGTGGCAACCCTGCTGCCATTAATTTGCCAGCTCTGTGGCCAGTACTCCCCATTCACATGTCGGTCGCGTGTATTCCACGGGTGTTACTGATCTATAAAGAGCCTTTTGAGGCAGCTTCTCTAAACTACGGCCATACCACCCTGAGCACGCCCGATCTCGTCCGATCTCGGAAGCTAAGCAGGGTCGGGGCCTGGTTAGTACTTGGATGGGAGACCGCCTGGGAATACCAGGTGCTGTAAGCTTTTCATTGGATTATTGCTGGTACATTATTATGTCACCACATACTGATTATTTACAGATAATTTAAAGTGATGTCATTGTCGAACACAACAGGAAATCCGAGGCAAACCGGCGTCCCGTTCCGTAGTTTAAGGGTTGGTGGCAACCCTGCATGCCATTAATTTGCCAGCTCTGTGGCCAGTACTCCCCATTCACATGTCGGTCCACGTGTATTCCACGGGTGTTACTGATCTATAAAGAGCCTTTTGAGGCAGCTTCTCACAAACTACGGCCATACCACCCTGAGCACGCCGATCTCGTCGATCTCGGAAGCTAAGCAGGGTCGGGCCTGGTTGAGATACTTGGATGGGAGACCGCCTGGGAATACCAGGTGCTGTAAGCTTTTCATTGGATTATTGCTGGTACATTATTATGTCACCACATACTGATTATTTACAGATAATTTAAAGTGATGTCATTGGCGGAACACAACAGGGAAATCTGAGGCAAACCGGCGTCCCGTTCCGTAGTTTAAGGGTTCGGGTGGCAACCCTGCCGCCATTAATTTGCCAGCTCTGTGGCCAGTACTCCCCATTCACATGTGGGTCGCGTGTATTCACGGGTGTTACTGATCTATAAAGGAGCCTTTTGAGGCAGCTTCTCTAAACTACGGCCATACCACCCTGAGCAGCCGATCTCGTCCGATCTCGGAAGCTAAGCAGAGTCGGGCCTGGTTGAGTACTTGGATGGGAGACAGCCTGGGAATACCAGGTGCTGTAAGCTTTTCATTGGATTATTGCTGGTACATTATTATATCACCACATACTGATTATTTACAGATAATTAAAAGTGATATAATTCAAAGATCCAGGTAGAAGCTGATGTGTTTTTTCAGAGCTCTATCTACGCTGAAGCAGCCAGAAGCAAAACGCAGCAGCAGGGCCCTCTGCTGTTCCTAAAGAGAAGGAGAAGCTTACAGAACCTGGTATTCCCAAAGCGGTCTCTCCATCCAAACTACCGACCAGGTTACCCAATCAGGGGTGAGAAACAGGGCTGAGCCTTGGCAGAATGCAGGTGAGGCTGATTTGCATGGGATGCTGCATTAAAGACAACAGGGAAATACTGAGGCAAACCGGCGTCCCGTTCACGTGGTTTAAGGGTTCGGTGGCAACCCTGCTGCCATTAATTTGCCAGCTCTGTGGCCAGTACTCCCCATTCACATGTCGGTCAGCGTGTATTCCACGGGTGTTACTGATCTATAAAGAGCCTTTTGAGGCAGCTTCTACAAACTACGGCCATACCACCCTGAGCACGCCCGATCTCGTCCGATCTCGGAAGCTAAGCAGCGTCGGGCCTGGTTAGTACTTGGATGGGAGACGCCTGGGAATACCAGGTGCTGTAAGCTTTTCATTGGATTATTGCTGGTACATTATTATGTCACCACATACTGATTATTTACAGATAATTAAAAGTGATATAATTCAAAGTCCAGGTAGAAGCTGATGTGTTTTTCAGAGCTCTATCTACGGCTGAAGCAGCAGAAGCAAAAGCAGCAGCAGCGCCCTCTGCTGTTCCTAAAGAGAAGGAGAAAGCTTACAGAACCTGGTATTCCCAGCGGTCTCCCATCCAAACACCGACCAGGTTACCCAATCAGGGGTAGAAAAGGGCGAGCCTTGGCAGAATGCAGGTGGGCTGATTTGCATGGGATGCTGCATTAAAGACAACAGGAAATCTGAGGCAAACCGGCGTCCCGTTCCGTGAGTTTAAGGGTTGGTGGCAACCCTGCTGCCATTAATTTGCCAGCTCTGTGGCCAGTACTCCCCATTCACATGTCGGTCGCGTGTATTCCGCGGGTGTTACTGATCTATAAAGAGCCTTTTGAGGCAGCTTCTCTAAGCTTACGGCCATACCACCCTGAGCACGCCCGATCTCGTCCGATCTCGGAAGCTAAGCAGGAGTCGGGCCTGGTTAGTACTTGGATGGGAGACCGCCTGGGAATACCAGGTGCTGTAAGCTTTTCATTGGATTATTGCTGGTACATTATTATGTCACCACATACTGATTATTTACAGATAATTTAAAGTGATGTCATTGGCTGGAACACAACAGGAAATCTGAGGCAAACGGCGTCCCGTTCCGTAGTTTAAGGGTTGGTGGCAACCCTGCAGCCATTAATTTGCCAGCTCTGTGGCCAGTACTCCCCATTCACATGTCGGTCGCGTGTATTCACGGGTGTTACTGATCTATAAAGAGCCTTTTGAGGCAGCTTCTCTAAGCTACGGCCATACCACCCTGAGCACGCCGATCTCGTCCGATCTCGGAAGCTAAGCAGGGTCGGGCCTGGTTAGTACTTGGATGGGAGACCGCCTGGGAATACCAGGTGCTGTAAGCTTTTCATTGGATTATTGCTGGTACATTATTATGTCACCACATACTGATTATTTACAGATAATTTAAAGTGATGTCATTGGCGGAACACAACAGGAAATCTGAGGCAAACCCGGCGTCCCGTTCCGTAGTTTAAGGGTTCGGTGGCAACCCTGCGCCATTAATTTGCCAGCTCTGTGGCCAGTACTCCCCATTCACATGTGGGTCGCGTGTATTCACGGGTGTTACTGATCTATAAAGAGCCTTTTTGAGGCAGCTTCTCTCGCCTACGGCCATACCACCCTGAGCACGCCCGATCTCGTCTGATCTCGGAAGCTAAGCAGGCGTCGGGCCTGGTTAGTACTTGGATGGGAGACCGCCTGGGAATACCAGGTGCTGTAAGCTTTTATTGGATTATTGCTGGTACATTATTATGTCACCACATACTGATTATTTACAGATAATTAAAAGTGATATAATTCAAAGTCCAGGTAGAAGCTGATGTGTTTTCAGAGCTCTATCTACGCTGAAGCAGCAGAAGCAAAAGCAGCAGCAGCGCCCTCTGCTGTTCCTAAAGAGAAGGAGAAAGCTTACAGAACCTGGTATTCCCAAGCGGTCTCCCATCCAAACACCGACCAGGTTACCCAATCAGGGGTAGAAAAGGGCGAGCCTTGGCAGAATGCAGGTGGGCTGATTTGCATGGGATGCTGCATTAAAGACAACAGGAAATCACGAGGCAAACCGGCGTCCCGTTCCGTAGTTTAAGGGTTGGTGGCAACCCTGCTGCCATTAATTTGCCAGCTCTGTGGCCAGTACTCCCCATTCACATGTCGGTCCGCGTGTATTCCACGGGTGTTACTGATCTATAAAGAGCCTTTTGAGGCAGCTTCTCTAAACTACGGCCATACCACCCTGAGCACGCCGATCTCGTCCGATCTCGGAAGCTAAGCAGGGTCGGGCCTGGTTAGTACTTGGATGGGAGACGCCTGGGAATACCAGGTGCTGTAAGCTTTTCATTGGATTATTGCTGGTACATTATTATGTCACCACATACTGATTATTTACAGATAATTTAAAGTGATGTCATTGGCGGAACACAACAGGAAATCTGAGGCAAACCGCGTCCCGTTCCGTAGTTTAAGGGTTCGGTGGCAACCCTGCGCCATTAATTTGCCAGCTCTGTGGCCAGTACTCCCCATTCACATGTCGGTCCGCGTGTATTCACGGGTGTTACTGATCTATAAAGAGCCTTTTGAGGCAGCTTCTCTAAGCTACGGCCATACCACCCTGAGCACGCCCGATCTCGTCCGATCTCGGAAGCTAAGCAGGGTCGGGCCTGGTTGAGTACTTGGATGGGGAGACGCCTGGGAATACCAGGTGCTGTAAGCTTTTCATTGGATTATTGCTGGTACATTATTATGTCACCACATACTGATTATTACAGATAATTTAAAGTGATGTCATTGGCGAACACAACAGGAAATCTGAGGCAAACCGGCGTCCCGTTCCGTAGTTTAAGGGTTGGTGGCAACCCTGCCGCCATTAATTTGCCAGCTCTGTGGCCAGTACTCCCCATTCACATGTCGGTCGCGTGTATTCACGGGTGTTACTGATCTATAAAGAGCCTTTTGAGGCAGCTTCTCTAGCTTACGGCCATACCACCCTGAACGCGCCCGATCTCGTCCGATCTCGGAAGCTAAGCAGGGTCGGGCCTGGTTGAGTACTTGGATGGGAGACCGCCTGGGAATACCAGGTGCTGTAAGCTTTTCATTGGATTATTGCTGGTACATTATTATGTCACCACATACTGATTATTTACAGATAATTTAAAGTGATGTCATTGGCGAACACAACAGGAAATCTGAGGCAAACGGCGTCCCGTTCCGTAGTTTAAGGGTTGGTGGCAACCCTGCGCCATTAATTTGCCAGCTCTGTGGCCAGTACTCCCCATTCACATGTCGGTCGCGTGTATTCCGCGGGTGTTACTGATCTATAAAGAGCCTTTTGAGGCAGCTTCTCTAAACTACGGCCATACCACCCTGAAGCGCCCGATCTCGTCGATCTCGGAAGCTAAGCAGGGTCGGGCCTGGTTAGTACTTGGATGGGAGACCGCCTGGGAATACCAGGTGCTGTAAGCTTTTCATTGGATTATTGCTGGTACATTATTATGTCACCACATACTGATTATTTACAGATAATTTAAAGTGATGTCATTGCGAACACAACAGAAATCTGAGGCAAACGCGTCCCGTTCCGTAGTTTAAGGGTTGGTGGCAACCCTGCGCCATAATTTGCCAGCTCTGTGGCCAGTACTCCCCATTCACATGTCGGTCCGCGTGTATTCCGCGGGTGTTACTGATCTATAAAGAGCCTTTTGAGGCAGCTTCTCAAACTACGGCCATACCACCCTGAGCACGCCCGATCTCGTCCGATCTCGGAAGCTAAGCAGGGTCGGGCCTGGTTAGTACTTGGATGGGAGACAGCCTGGGAATACCAGGTGCTGTAAGCTTTTCATTGGATTATTGCTGGTACATTATTATGTCACCACATACTGATTATTTACAGATAATTTAAAGTGATGTCATTGAGGAACACAACAGAAATCTGAGGCAAACGGCGTCCGTTCCGTAGTTTAAGGGTTGGTGGCAACCCTGCGCCATTAATTTGCCAGCTCTGTGGCCAGTACTCCCCATTCACATGTCGGTCCGCGTGTATTCCACGGGTGTTACTGATCTATAAAGAGCCTTTTGAGGCAGCTTCTCACGCTTACGGCCATACCACCCTGAGCACGCCCGATCTCGTCCGATCTCGGGAAGCTAAGCAGAGTCGGGCCTGGTTAGTACTTGGATGGGAGACGCCTGGGAATACCAGGTGCTGTAAGCTTTTCATTGGATTATTGCTGGTACATTATTATGTCACCACATACTGATTATTTACAGATAATTTAAAGTGATGTCATTGGCGAACACAACAGGAAATCTGAGGCAAACCGGCGTCCCGTTCCGTAGTTTAAGGGTTCGGTGGCAACCCTGCGCCATTAATTTGCCAGCTCTGTGGCCAGTACTCCCCATTCACATGTCGGTCGCGTGTATTCACGGGTGTTACTGATCTATAAAGAGCCTTTTGAGGCAGCTTCTCTAAACTACGGCCATACCACCCTGAGCACGCCGATCTCGTCGATCTCGGAAGCTAAGCAGGGTCGAGGCCTGGTTGAGTACTTGGATGGGAGACCGCCTGGGAATACCAGGTGCTGTAAGCTTTTCATTGGATTATTGCTGGTACATTATTATGTCACCACATACTGATTATTTACAGATAATTAAAAGTGATATAATTCAAAGTCCAGGTAGAAGCTGATGTGTTTTCAGAGCTCTATCTACGCTGAAGCAGCAGAAGCAAAAGCAGCAGCAGCGCCTCTGCTGTTCCTAAAGAGAGGAGAAAGCTTACAGAACCTGAGGTATTCCCAAGCGGTCTCCCATCCAAACACCGACCAGGTTACCCAATCAGGGGTAGAAAAGGGCGAGCCTTGGCAGAATGCAGGTGGGCTGATTTGCATGGGATGCTGCATTAAAGACAACAGGAAATCACGAGGCAAACCGGCGTCCCGTTCCGTAGTTTAAGGGTTGGGTGGCAACCCTGCCGCCATTAATTTGCCAGCTCTGTGGCCAGTACTCCCCATTCACATGTCGGTCGCGTGTATTCCACGGGTGTTACTGATCTATAAAGAGCCTTTTGAGGCAGCTTCTCTAAACTACGGCCATACCACCCTGAGCACGCCCGATCTCGTCCGATCTCGGAAGCTAAGCAGGCGTCGGGCCTGGTTGAGTACTTGGATGGGAGACGCCTGGGAATACCAGGTGCTGTAAGCTTTTCATTGGATTATTGCTGGTACATTATTATGTCACCACATACTGATTATTTACAGATAATTAAAAGTGATATAATTCAAAGTCAGGTAGAAGCTGATGTGTTTTCAGAGCTCTATCTACGCTGAAGCAGCGAAGCAAAAGCAGCAGCAGCGCCCTCTGCTGTTCCTAAAGAGAAGGGAGAAAGCTTACAGAACCTGGTATTCCCAAAGCGGTCTCCCATCCAAACACCGACCAGGTTACCCAATCAGGGGTAGAAAAGGGCGACCTTGGCAGAATGCAGGTGGGCTGATTTGCATGGGATGCTGCATTAAAGACAACAGGGAAATCTGAGGCAAACCGGCGTCCCGTTCCGTAGTTTAAGGGTTGGTGGCAACCCTGCTGCCATTAATTTGCCAGCTCTGTGGCCAGTACTCCCCATTCACATGTCGGTCGCGTGTATTCCACGGGTGTTACTGATCTATAAAGAGCCTTTTGAGGCAGCTTCTCCAAGCTTACGGCCATACCACCCTGAGCACGCCCGATCTCGTCCGATCTCGGAAGCTAAGCAGGCGTCGGGCCTGGTTAGTACTTGGATGGGAGACCGCCTGGGAATACCAGGTGCTGTAAGCTTTTCATTGGATTATTGCTGGTACATTATTATGTCACCACATACTGATTATTTACAGATAATTTAAAGTGATGTCATTGGCTGAACACAACAAGGAAATCTGAGGCAAACCGGCGTCCCGTTCCGTAGTTTAAGGGTTCGGTGGCAACCCTGCTGCCATTAATTTGCCAGCTCTGTGGCCAGTACTCCCCATTCACATGTCGGTCGCGTGTATTCACGGGTGTTACTGATCTATAAAGAGCCTTTTGAGGCAGCTTCTCTAAGCTTACGGCCATACCACCCTGAGCACGCCCGATCTCGTCTGATCTCGGAAGCTAAGCAGGCGTCGGGCCTGGTTAGTACTTGGATGGGAGACCGCCTGGGAATACCAGGTGCTGTAAGCTTTTATTGGATTATTGCTGGTACATTATTATGTCACCACATACTGATTATTTACAGATAATTAAAAGTGATATAATTCAAAGTCCAGGTAGAAGCTGATGTGTTTTCAGAGCTCTATCTACGCTGAAGCAGCAGAAGCAAAAGCAGCAGCAGCGCCTCTGCTGTTCCTAAAGAAGGGAGAAAGCTTACAGAACCTGGTATTCCCAAGCGGTCTCCCATCCAAACACCGACCAGGTTACCCAATCAGGGGTAGAAAAGGGCGAGCCTTGGCAGAATGCAGGTGGGCTGATTTGCATGGGATGCTGCATTAAAGACAACAGGAAATACTGAGGCAAACCGGCGTCCCGTTCCGTGGTTTAAGGGTTGGTGGCAACCCTGCTGCCATTAATTTGCCAGCTCTGTGGCCAGTACTCCCCATTCACATGTCGGTCGCGTGTATTCCGCGGGTGTTACTGATCTATAAAGAGCCTTTTGAGGCAGCTTCTCTAAGCTTACGGCCATACCACCCTGAGCGCGCCCGATCTCGTCCGATCTCGGAAGCTAAGCAGGGTCGGGCCTGGTTAGTACTTGGATGGGAGACCGCCTGGGAATACCAGGTGCTGTAAGCTTTTCATTGGATTATTGCTGGTACATTATTATGTCACCACATACTGATTATTTACAGATAATTTAAAGTGATGTCGTTGGCGGAACACAACAGGAAATCTGAGGCAAACCGCGTCCCGTTCCGTAGTTTAAGGGTTCGGTGGCAACCCTGCTGCCGATAATTTGCCAGCTCTGTGGCCAGTACTCCCCATTCACATGTCGGTCGCGTGTATTCCACGGGTGTTACTGATCTATAAAGAGCCTTTTGAGGCAGCTTCTCTAACACTACGGCCATACCACCCTGAGCACGCCGATCTCGTCCGATCTCGGAAGCTAAGCAGCGTCGGGCCTGGTTAGTACTTGGATGGGAGACAGCCTGGGAATACCAGGTGCTGTAAGCTTTTTTTATTGGATTATTGCTGGTACATTATTATATCACCACATACTGATTATTTACAGATAATTAAAAGTGATATAATTCAAAGTCCAGGTAGAAGCTGATGTGTTTTTCAGAGCTCTATCTACGCTGAAGCAGCAGAAGCAAAAGCAGCAGCAGCGCCCTCTGCTGTTCCTAAAGAGAAGGGAGAAAGCTTACAGAACCTGGTATTCCCAAGCGGTCTCCCATCCAAACACCGACCAGGTTACCCAATCAGGGGTAGAAAAGGGCGAGCCTTGGCAGAATGCAGGTGGGCTGATTTGCATGGGATGCTGCATTAAAGACAACAGGAAATCTGAGGCAAACCCGGCGTCCCGTTCCGTAGTTTAAGGGTTGGTGGCAACCCTGCAGCCATTAATTTGCCAGCTCTGTGGCCAGTACTCCCCATTCACATGTCGGTCCGCGTGTATTCCACGGGTGTTACTGATCTATAAAGAGCCTTTTGAGGCAGCTTCTCTACAACTACGGCCATACCACCCTGAGCACGCCCGATCTCGTCCGATCTCGGAAGCTAAGCAGGGTCGGGGCCTGGTTGAGTACTTGGATGGGAGACCGCCTGGGAATACCAGGTGCTGTAAGCTTTTCATTGGATTATTGCTGGTACATTATTATGTCACCACATACTGATTATTTACAGATAATTAAAAGTGATATAATTCAAAGTCCAGGTAGAAGCTGATGTGTTTTCAGAGCTCTATCTGCAGCTGAAGCAGCAGAAGCAAAAGCAGCAGCAGCGCCTCTGCTGTTCCTAAAGAGAGGGAGAAAGCTTACAGAACCTGGTATTCCCAAGCGGTCTCCCATCCAAACACCGACCAGGTTACCCAATCAGGGGTAGAAAAGGGCGAGCCTTGGCAGAATGCAGGTGGGCTGATTTGCATGGGATGCTGCATTAAAGACAACAGGAAATACTGAGGCAAACGGCGTCCCGTTCCGTAGTTTAAGGGTTCGGTTGGCAACCCTGCTGCCATTAATTTGCCAGCTCTGTGGCCAGTACTCCCCATTCACATGTCGGTCGCGTGTATTCCGCGGGTGTTACTGATCTATAAAGAGCCTTTTTGAGGCAGCTTCTCTAAACTACGGCCATACCACCCTGAACGCGCCGATCTCGTCCGATCTCGGAAGCTAAGCAGGGTCGGGCCTGGTTAGTACTTGGATGGGAGACCGCCTGGGAATACCAGGTGCTGTAAGCTTTTCATTGGATTATTGCTGGTACATTATTATGTCACCACATACTGATTATTTACAGATAATTTAAAGTGATGTCATTGGCGGAACACAACAGGAAATCTGAGGCAAACCGGCGTCCCGTTCCGTAGTTTAAGGGTTCGGTGGCAACCCTGCTGCCATTAATTTGCCAGCTCTGTGGCCAGTACTCCCCATTCACATGTCGGTCGCGTGTATTCACGGGTGTTACTGATCTATAAAGAGCACTTTTGAGGCAGCTTCTCCAAACTACGGCCATACCACCCTGAGCACGCCGATCTCGTCCGATCTCGGAAGCTAAGCAGCAGTCGGGCCTGGTTGAGTGCTTGGATGGGGAGACCGCCTGGGAATACCAGGTGCTGTAAGCTTTTATATTGGATTATTTCACATAGTGGGTCACGCGTGTATTCAGCGGGTGTTACTGATCTATAAAGAGCCTTTTGAGGCAGCTATCTCAAAGCTTCGCGACGCCATACCACCCTGAGCACGCCGATCTCGTCCGATCTCGGAAGCTAAGCAGCAGTCGGGCCTGGTTAGTACTTGGATGGGAGACCGCCTGGGAATACCAGGTGCTGTAAGCTTTTCATTGGATTATTGCTGGTACATTATTATGTCACCACATACTGATTATTTACAGATAATTTAAAGTGATGTCATTGGCGGAACACAACAGGAAATCTGAGGCAAACCGGCGTCCCGTTCCGTAGTTTAAGGGTTCGGTGGCAACCCTGCTGCCATTAATTTGCCAGCTCTGTGGCCAGTACTCCCCATTCACATGTCGGTCGCGTGTATTCCACGGGTGTTACTGATCTATAAAGAGCCTTTTGAGGCAGCTTCTCTAAGCTTACGGCCATACCACCCTGAGCACGCCTGATCTCGTCCGATCTCGGAAGCTAAGCAGGGTCGGGCCTGGATTGAGTACTTGGATGGGAGACAGCCTGGGAATAC
>JALXJV020000062.1:0-32397 GCA_024633595.2 Lepomis macrochirus | reverse complement strand
ACAACTGAAAGTGTTTGCCAAGTGTATTTGACCAATGATATCAAACCAACTTTTACTAACCTTCATTCTCATCAATGATGGACATTCACTCCAATTGTTGATCAACTGGAGTCTTCCTAACACCTTTTGATCATGATGGCGCATAGATAAGATGCTTGCCTTTGGTGTGGGAGGCCTGGGTTCGATTCCCACTGTGATACATTCACCATAGTGTCCCTGAGCAAGACACTTAAACCCATTGTTGCTCCAGAGGCGTGCGACCTCTGACATGTATAGCAATTGTAAGTCGCTTTGGATAAAGGCGTCAGCTAAATGAATAAATGTAAATATGTAATAATGATAATCTCCATTCATTGTGAAAAATAAACATGTATGCTACTATTAGGATGGTTAGAATTAAAGCCTACATGATGACATTTCTTTCACAGCTTTCTGTGTCCTGCAGGTTCGTGTAAAGTTAGACATTTGTTCATTTTTTCTGTCCATCATCCACTGATTATTAAATCTGAAGCTACAGTCAGCAGTCTGTTAAGCTTAGCTTAGTAAAAAGGCTGAAAACAAGAGGCTGATTTGGTTCTGTCCAAAAGTAAAAAAATCCTGGCACTCCTTGGCCTGGAGAATCATCAAGGTCTCCTGCAGATCAAGGGAAACCCTGTGAACTACTGTCAGAAATTCCTCTTGAATGTTATGACTGAGAGTGCAACTAAGAAATATTTCTAAGACCATGACCGGAACGCAGCATCTAATTATTATAAAGAATGTCTCTTTAATTATTTTAAAAATCCTAAACAGTTTTTGAACTGTTTTAAAAACCCTAATAAACACTTCAGACAAAGGTCCCATTAATGAATTAAGATATGGCAATATAATAATCTCTGACTCTCCATCTTTTTTTTTTTTTCTATTTTCTTTCTTCCTTATACTGAAAGTTTTAAGAGCATTTCACCTTGTCACAGTACCTTTTTGAAAATAACACCTACTGAAGTTCTAAATGCTGTCAAACAACTAGTTCGAGCAGTGTTGCTGGACTTGATGTGATTGAATCCAGATATATTAAATTAGCTTCTCATATTCTCATATTGCCAATAGCTGACCTGGAAATATTTACGCATTACTCCACTCTACAAAAGTGGTGACAGCCTTGATCCTAATAATTACAGACCTATATCGATAATGTGTTCTTTTTAAATTGAGAAACTAATATTTGATCAATTATCACAGACCAATAATATCCTTTCACCAGTGGTGTAGTCTTCATTTACCCACTAGGAACGGTCAAAGATTTCCGTATATCCACTTAAAATAGCAGGATGATACCAACATCGTTTTGTGACAGAACTTTGACATGTTCATTCATAAATTTACCCCGTCTGTGTTGTGAAGTTCTGAACCGACGTTTGGGGCTTCCGTGGGAACCGGGATCTGACGTCAGCTACCAAATAACAACACAGCTGCGTGGCGGTCACTCGGCGCACGTTTAAAATTAACTAATGTCAATCACCGAAGGAGATGTGAGACGCGAGCAAACGCAAAAGCTGCTGCCGCTCCGGGTGACACAGTAGCTGCAGCAGATGACACGAACGTTAAACACAGGCTTCTCCGTTGAGGCTGTTGAAGTACACCGACTTCCCCGAGTCCGTTGATGAGAAAGGATCAGAAGGACAGGAGTTATCAGATTCTCACAATATTTTATTGAGCTCACATCTGGAGACTAAGGTTCCCCACAAGAGTCTGAGATTCTTCCTGGTAAGCAATAACTATAGCCTATAATGGGAACCGCACCCAGATGTACATCTTCTTTTGCCTTATTTAGCTATGTCTGCTAAAGATGAAAATATCATGTATGACCTATGGCCGTGTGTAGTCGTGCATGGATTCTAGACAGTGTAAAGTGTATCGTGTGAGTGTGTAAGTATTGGGGAAGGACATGTATCGTGTGTGTGCGTGTGTCTGTCGAGTGTCGTTTGAGTGTATGCTCTGTATGCTGCAGGGTTCACTGGGTGAAAGGTGCGGTAAAAGAGCAAAGGCAACCCCTTGATAAATGTATAATCCCACAAGGATGCTATCATAACTAGGGGTGGGAATCTCTGGGCACCTCACTATTCGATTCGATTATGATTCAGAGGGCTGCGATTCGATTATAAAACGATTATCGATGCATCTTGATGCATCATATTTTTTCTATACAGGATCCCTGGATAATTATGCATTTCATTTGCACATTAAAATCCAAAAGAAAATTGCTAATTAGCTTAAAAGGACTAGTTTACATCCCTAGTTTACTTTATTAACCTCAGCTCCATGGTCCATTTCATTAACAACCAGTTGTCAGACTTATGAAAACTGAAATATAATTATCAGCATGTACAGTATGTGCACAGGACAGAGCTGTACACCAGTTTAGTCTCAGCTTGTCCCTGATGTTTTCAACCCTTGACTAGTAGGTTAGTTAGTAATGACATACAGCTGATAATTAATATTACTTCATTACTAATTTAGCTAATGTTACTAGGAGTGGGACGATACAGGTACCTCACGATTCAATTCTGTGGCGATATGTGGTCCACTGATATGATAATATCACGATTAGCGATATCTACGATATTCAATATATTGGAAGAAATTTCATCAACGATATATCACGATATATGTGACTGAAAAGAAAAAGAAGGAATAACGAAATAAGGAAATTTTATGCATTTATTAATGCCAACATTTCTAACATTGTGCAAAGAAATATGCATTTGCATAATAACTCACTGGCTGTTGCTCAAGAAACCAGCTGATCATCTCATAGGCACTGTTCCAGCGGACAACGCACATCAGTTATCAGCTTGTGGTGCGGAAGGCCTAACTTCTTCTGGTTCCTCTTCAGTGCCTCAGCTGCTGAGGTGCTCCTGTGGAAGAATGTGCAAATTCTCCTAATTCTCCCGAGCAGTCGAAAGCAACATTTGGCAGTTTGAGGGCACGCTGCACCGCGAGATTCAAAACATGAGCGTAACAGCCGAACGCGCGGATATCCAGCAATCTCAACAGCTACGGACATATTCAGCTGCGCTGTCAGTCACCACTGCTGGCTCTTTCTCAGTGAGCTTCCACTCGTCTACAGCCTTCTTAAGCACCTCTGCCATGTGAGCGCCAGTATGACTGTCATTCATAGCCCGAGTCTGAAGGACGTAGCTTTGGGCATCCCAGTTGTCGCCTATGAAGTGGGCAGTAATAGTTACTGAAGGACTCGGTGGCCCTTGATGTCCAACCATTACAGGTTAGTGCAACTCGCTTAGCAGACCGAGCGCACCTCCACTTTGGCTCTGGTATCTGCATACAATGCAGGGATGACTTTGTTCTGTAAAGTGCCGACAACTCGGTATCTCGTATCTCGGTTCCAGTGTTGTCAACATTCTGCAAAATCCATCATTCTCAACCACGCTGTAAGGGCGAAGGTCCTTGCAAATAAATTCGGCGATGGACTTAGTGATACTCTGTGCCCTCGGCGACCCAAAATAGCTTTGCTTTGAACGCAGTAGTGATTGTCGGCTGACTTGGTTTGCCCTCATTATCACCTGAGAGTAGTTCACCGTGATAGCGAACGAGGTGCATTTGCAGATTCAGTAGTGTTGCTGTTATATTTTATCTTTGCAAAGCAGTTCTTGCAGATTGCATAATCTTTATCCAGTGCCTTCCGTCGACTGTCTCAGTAAAACCCAAAGTGTCTCCACACTTTAGAGTGGAAACTAGCGGGTGGGTTCTTTGATTAGTTTTTATTGTTTTCCGCCATTCTTCTCGCTTCTCTTTTTTTTCTGCAATTCCCTGTTGTTGTTAGTTAACCATAGACTCCGGCCGCTGTTTGCACCACTTTACCCCTATTTACTCAAACAACGCCCCCACAAACAGAATGGTAGATATTGGGTAGTGACAGTGACACTGACAACGGGTAAATTAATCATTTTGTGTTGTAATAAAATATCGATATTGGGCCTATTGAATTGAATCTAGAACTACTTAACTAACGTTAATGCGGTGGATCAATGACTGTGGGATAGTGTCTGTGTGTGTCTGTGTGTGTGTGTGTGTGTGTGTGTGTGTGTGTGTGTGTGTGTGTGTACAGTAGTAGCAGTTCCTGGATGCTTGGTCATGCTTTTAAGCTGATATAGTACATAACCTACTTTTGACAATGCTTTTTGGAAGAATAGTGAGCTTGAGAGGATGTCGACCACTTTTGGTGTCCTCAGTGCTAATATTCTATAATGATTCTGTATGAATGAGTTTTGGCGATAGAACTGCACGCCTATGTTCATTGTTGTTACTGCTATTAAGCCTCAAGTTTCCATCATTGTTAATAATAGTTGAAACGTGCACTGTGAAATGTGCATTGAAAATTGCCAGATGATAAAACCAGATCCATAACATCTAAGGCTGATGTTAGATGTAGCTGAGTTAGATGGTGATTAACACTAAACATTAGACATTTACACCATAAATTGGTGCAGAAAATGTCTCCAGAATGCAGGAAATTAAATGTTTAATGCTCAAAATCTTCTGGGGGAGGACCCCCGTACCCCCCAATTGTGTATTCATCAACGAATATTTCTTTAAATGGCCTATTATTAAAATATCTTCTAGTCTTGATCTTGTGACCCCAATATTCTGGATTGTCCCGCCTCATATGCTAAGTGTTTTGTCACAACTCTAATCTGAGCCCTAAAATGTCCCCAACACTTTTCAACACAAAGCTGACGCCTTTCCCAGCTGTAACTGTCAGTGGCTGTTAAAGTATTGGCTCTTGTAGCCTAAGCAGTCCTTCAGAATCCTCTCTATTACATGTATTGTACATGCATACTGTAAGTGTTAGTGAGTGTAGTGGTGCTCATGGGACGCCAGCTGAGCCGGGTGAGTATGAGGCTGAGAGGGAAAAATCACAGTGTACTCACTAGAAAAAAAACTAGACTACACCACTGCCTTTCACTATTTCAATCCTGTTTTAGACCTAATCATTCAACAACTATGCTCTTTAAAAACGTACAAATGATGTGTTATCGATCTGATAATGGTAATCTTACAGGGGCTGTTTTTTATTGATGTCAAAAAATCTTCTGATTTGGTGGATCACTATCTACCTTTAGATAAGTTGTATGCAATTGGTTTATCTCAAAAACGCATTAATATGGTTTAGTTCGTATCCAAGGCCAGATTCAGGCATACGCCAGATGGGCATATGGACTATTTGTTTTGGGGTGGGCCAGTCAGATTGATATTAATATCAGTGTTTCCGACACATGAGGCCACCCGACTATATTTGGCGACCCATTTAAGCATTTTGCAGAGAAATACTGAGAGAAATGATCATTCATTACGTTATAAGGTTCAGACGATGGATATTTCACAAGCACGGACCGGCTAAAGCAACAGTGAACACTTTGTTGCAGGTACAACTGGGTACAATGTTGATTTCGGTTTTGATTGGCTTCCCGCTAACAAGCCTTCTCCGCAAGCACCTTCGGTGGAAATCGCGAAGTGCTGTGTTTGGAAATGTTAGAAGGGAAGGCAAGGAGAGCAGAATTCAGTAGGCTAGTGATTTTATTCATGGGTATTCCAATGTACAGAGCAGTGCGTGTGAAAACATTTGCCACAGCCCTGCTCCCTTTCCCCCTTTCCTGCCGGTGTGCTAATTTTTATATAGTAGGGGAGAGCGGGGTAAGTTGTCTCGTGTGTTAGTTGTCACACTGCTCATAACTCCAACACTAGAGGCTCTATGAAAAAAAATCAAATAGCCATTTTGTGTGACTTCTTTTCTATGTTCAATTTCCTGTTCACGTGTGGTCATGGTCACTCTAATCAGAGGTGAGCACAATTTTATTATTTTTTTACTTCAAAAATAAAACCTTTGCACTTTACATTTTATGTATTCCAGCCCTATTAGGTGTGAATGTTCAAAATGATAACTTTGCACAACGTAGAGTAGACAGTAACGTGTCTTTTGATACTTCAGCTGAAGAGCTATGTTAACCTATGCTAACCTTGAGATTTAGCCAACATTAGCACACATGTCAGTTTGGGGCAAGTTGTCTCATTGACTTTGGGGCAAGTCGTCACATATGATTAGTTGCCCCAGTACAAATAAACACCTATAACCAGGGGTGCACATAACTTTATCAGTGAGTTACTCAGGTGAGTACCAGGAGATGATGTTTGGTACTCACGCCATATGTAGCATAGTCTTAGTAAGTGCAGTCTTCCTCACTGTCCTCCTCAGTGTCGCCACCACTGTCCTCTTCAGTGTCCTCTGCTTCAGCTTCCTGCATGGAAGATGATGAAGATGCTGCAGATGCACCTCCTTGTCCTTGGTTGAGCCTCCGATTAGCTGTTTCCATCCACAGGTCAACAGCTTGCTTTGGGTCAAATGTCTCTGTGGTCTGCTTTGATAGGTGTATCTGCATCAGGGCTGAGAGACGAGCATGTGACAGACGAGATCTGTACTTGGTTTTTATAATGTTGAGTTGTGAGAATCCCCTCTCACAAGCTGCACTGCTTAAAGGCAGCGTAAGAGACAGCTTAACCACCTTGTTGATGTTGGAGTAAGCATCTGGGTTACTTGTATTTACTATTTTGACCAAGTCATACACAGAAGAGGCTCCCAGGCGTTTTCCTGCCTGCTTTAAGTGCATCCATTCTGTCACAGTGGTGTCTCTGTCAAGTTGCAAGATGGCCTCATATTTCTTGAGAATGCTGCAAACTGTTGTGTTTCCAAAACTGTGGAGGTCTTGCATTTCCTGAGGCCATGTTGAAGGATCAAATACTAAGAAATTATCACATGACTTGAGGGAGTCATATCTGATTTCAAACTCTTCAATTAATCCCCTGAGTAAGTTTGTCTTATCTCTGTCAGCATCAGCATTAGAAACCTGTGCCCTGTGGCCTTCACCATCAAGCAGAAGTGTGAACTGTCCAATGGCCACCATGAGTTCATCCTTACATTCTCCAATGGTCAGCTTTTCCTTCTGAAACCTAATGGATGTGGTCTTCAAAATGTTACCAATGTCAAGCATGTTTGACAGAAAGCACTGAAAACGCTCTGTGCAGATATGCTGCAAGTCACTGTTATCACTCTTAGCCAGTTGCAGTTTAATGGCTGGCAATAGTCTTGATATTTTTAACAGTGTTTCATGCCTCCATGCAGACCATCTGATATTATGAAACTTACCCAGCTTCACAAAGGATATCCCATTTTCTTCACACAGTTTCTTCAGTTCAGCATTTTTTTTTGCTCCACCTTTTTGTAAATAAAACTGCAGCAGCTTGACCACAGAGCGATTAAATGTCTCACAGTAAGGAACGTTGCGATCAGCTGATTTTGCGCAATTCTCCAGTGTGTGTGCGGTGCACAGAATGTGCACAAGGGAGTCTCCAACTGCAGCAAGTCGCCGGAGTTTTGGCACAACGCCGTTGTACATACCGACGTTGACAGCAGCTCCGTCTGTGCACACAGCGACCAACTTTGTTGTCCAGTCATCCAAGCCTGTGTCCTGGAAAAGTCTCACAAGTCCGTCTGTTATGGCTTTGCGCAGTCCGGTCAGCACCCAATTCAATCAGTCCAATAAAATCTGAGGTAAACTCGCCGTTGCTGGACACAGAAACAATGTAAACGATTTCTTGCTCTGTTTTTGTGATGTCCTCAGATCCATCAAAAGCAGCCCCAAAATTCAGCAGACTGCAACTTGGCTCGTAACTCCTCGCTGATGGCACGGGCAATGCTCTGCATGATCCGTGGTGCCCCTTCACGTGAATGATATGCACCTCCGACATTTACTCCTAGCCGCTTCAATAAAGGAATATCCTCAGAATAGGAAGACATGGGACGTGCGTGTTTAGCTTTATGGAAGGCGAGGAGAAAAATATTATACAGAGCTTGCCGCTGTTCTTCATTCAGCTTGTCTCGCCATCTGGCTAGTGGGCGACTTGACATTTCTTCTCGGCTAGCTTGTTTATTAACAATAGCTTGCGCCACATTCGTGTGCTCCTTGCTCTTTTTCATGTTTGTCAAATAAAGGATGGTTGAAATTCTTTGAGCCTTTATAAAACGCACCTGTTTTGTCTGCTAGATGTGGATTAGAGCGGCAAATCTTGCACCACATTTCAGTGCGCTCATCGTTAGCTTCAAGCCACTGCACATCTTTGAGCCACTTTTCCGAAAAAAGTCTTTTTTTCGGCTCTGGCTCCAGTTGGCGTTTGCCTATAACATGCTCAAAACACTATGTGAATTTGTGTAATTACCTCTGACACTAGTATTAAATTATTCTGTAAATAGAATATTATGCACTGTAGTTTACAGCAGCAGCCATGTGCCTGGACAAGACTGAATTCATGACAGAGTATAAATGGTCTTATGCTGTAGGCATGTAGTGTGTTAATATATTCAAACACACACACACACACACACACACACACAACATCATACAGTTATTAATTTAGTTAGGCAACAAGAGTAGTAGACAAATAAGCTTGTAATTAATTTGTAATTGCAAGGAGGAATGTGTTTTTGAAGATAGGAATATAGAAATTGTCAACAGAGGACAGAGAATGACAGAACACCACCTGACATAATGTTAAAGGCTGTCAGGCAGGTGAAGCTGAAGAAAAAATCAATCAGAAGTACAGCTGAGGGTTTTGATGTAAGCCGCTGACATCTCTTTTGGCCTCATCTATGTGGAACATTTTTCATACAGTTTTCCAAAGAAGACGTGGTTTAAGTGTGTGAAATGCAACAAATGGGCTCACGATGTTTGCACCTCAGGCAAAGGCAATTTATGTGAAACAGAATTGTGACCATACAAAATGCACATTGTTGCATTAGTGTGTTTAAACACCACATCTGTTTAGTTAAGAAGTTACATTTAAGCTACTTATCTGCAGCATTACATTCAGTTACCATAAGATCTATATGCACCCAGAGACCGCTTTGATTTTAAAGTAAGTAAAGAGTTTAATGTGTGCTCTGCCAACAGTTTTGTTTTTAATGAAATTATTTATTTTCCAAATTTTCTAGGCTTGATTGTTGATTGATTTTATTTTTAGTTCTGGTAACAATTTGAAATTGAAATCAATATTCACAATTAATTGTTCTAACTGTTTGATAATCCAGTGTGACAACTTACCTGCCGATGGGGCAAATTGTCACAAGTGCACACTCTCTATTCAACAGGCTACAGCTCCATAATGAGATAAGATAGGAAGATGTAATGAATACAAAACTTCTGCCCAAGACTTCATTCTTTCATTTGGTAGGACATTTGTACCTTTGTGATGTACGGTACTCAGTAAATATGAGACAGTGTGAAAAGTGTGACAACATGCCCCGCTCTCCCCTATTTTCTGGTGTGTGGCATTTTACAATCGTGTATTTTCTTATGATTAGTTAAATAAATATTTCCATAGTTTTTATTTTTTTGAATGAAAACCCTCCTTGACTATTTTTTTGTGTTCTTAGGATATTAACATTTGGCATAGAATTTACTGTGGGTGAAATTCTCATAGGTGGCATGGTTGCAATAGTTCTGGTCTTGCCACAGCTTCTTCCTTTTATTATTTTATCCACAATGCAAGAATGTAGAGGAGAGGCTGTCACAGAAGGTTACACAGGGTTTACTAGTTCTTTGCTAGAATCTGCATTTTCTGTTGCTGATTTTAACTGCATGTTCCTGTTTCTGTGGAGGTCCAGTCCTTTCCCATTTCTAAGAAACACACAGTTACAGTGTGGTATTTGTACTTTCATTTCTACGAAATTCTTCATCCACCGCTAACACACACACATATAAGTGAGTAACTTTTATTTTATTTAATTATTATTGAAAGAACAACCTGTTTATGATAAATGTCATTGTTTAGTAAATAGTAAAGTTGCCTACTGTATTTTTAAATACCGAGATTCGTATCCTGTGTGAAACAAAAAGTCAGCATTAAATATTTTTACGTAAGTAAATTACGTAAATTGTGTAATCAAGTGATGTTGTTAACCTGGTACCGGGGGCAGCCGGGCTGTGGTAGAAACCGCTGACTAAATTTTTTACTTTTCGCTGTTTTAAGCCCAAAACCCGCCTGGAAACACAGTCTTTATCACCATTTTGTGGCCGGCCCGTTGGAGATACATAGACAGGGTACCAAATGAAAGGTCTGCTCAAGCCTGATCAATTGATGCCCTCCCATCACTGTGGGATGTTCCGTTCTCAGTCTACAGGCCTGTTTTGGTGACAGGAACGTTGATGAATAGTCATAGTTTTTACCAATATTTCAATGTTACGTTATTTGGAATTTGGTTGTCTGTCTTGTTGGAACTTGGTTGTCTGCTTGTTTGACTGTCTGGCCACAGACACACAAGGGCAGGAAGTAAAGTGATCTGAAACGAAAATAGATGAGAGTGACAAAATAAAACAGAAAACACAATCAAATAATAAATGACACAAGGAAAAACACAATCTAATACACAGAAAGGAAAAACCTAGACAGTGGAAATAAAGTTAATGAAGATAGGGATAACTGTCACTCAACATATTTGAAATTTATAAGACCAGAGGCTTCACTATAATACAGTAGAAATAAAGTGGACCAGTGTAGTTATTGCAAACATGCAAAAACATGCAAGTATGTTTACTGATGCTCTCCTAATTATTTGCAAATGTGAGGTACTTGTGATGAAACCTAACTTTGAATGCAGCTTCTTCAATTATTTGACTTTTCCAGCACACTAACAGAGAAAAGCAAGATTCTGTAATTACTGACGCAGAAACATTTACCGAAGTAGGGGATCAGAATAGCCTACAAAAATCTGAAACAAAGTCATCTAAATATTTATTCCATCTTGTTTTGTGGGGGGAAAGTGAGTAGAACATAATGTTGGGGTATTGTCTCAGCTGTCAAACAGGTGACTGCGCAAAAGGTGGTTAGCGTATTGTCTAATAGTACTCTAATGTCCATGTATGGATGTTAATTAAGAATGAAAGTTATCATTTTATTTTTGGATATTATATTATTAAAACACTATCACACATGTAGGCAAATGCTTTTAATCTGACAAACCTTTGGATAACTCTAGGATATAGGAGAGGAGAGGTACATGGATAGTGGATCGGTTCACTATGGCTGCATAGTCTCAGAGTCTATTTATCCTGATTAGGGTTAGTAACGGCTGGGCAATATGGAAAAAATAGTAAAATCATTATTAATCATTTTTATTATTATAAGTGTAAAGGCTGATTTTTGTTCCTGAAGAAACCGGATGGTTAATTGTACTTTTAAACTTTTCTTTATGGTCATAACATGACAAACACTTGATGCCAAAAAGCAGCCTGGTATCAAACAGTGGATCACTTCACAGAGCTGAGGTAGAACATCCAAAACAACAAATGCATGAGAAAAATTAAGTAAAATCAGTCCCTTTTTCTTAACAGAATAAATATCTTAATAGAAAAGTGGTAATTTGTTTGTGATTCAAATAATTTAAATCAAATATTTACTGAACATTTGTATATTTTTATTGAGGAAGATTGTATCAATAAACATTATTGTTTTATTGCCCCCTAGTTCACGTTCACAAACGGACACATCAGTTCATCAAAAACAGCAACATCAATATCAGCAACAACAATCTGATCACCCAAAATACATTTTAATGCCAGGTGTAAATAGCCTCTTTGTTCCCTGATTCGGAATATGCAAAGCCATTTACCTGTGGTGAAAATAAAACTGCCAAATATTGGCATTGCATCGTTCATTAAGAGATCAAATGTGCATCTCTTTTCTGTCAAAGAAATTGTTTCATAATTTGAGGTCTTAAATTTATATTTGTTAAGGTCTGAACAGGTCTTTAACTCTGTAATGTTACTGTCCGTCCATCGAAAACAAAGCTTACGTTGTCTCAGCAAAAGCACTACAGAACCTGATCAGGACCACAGACTAGGTAACAGTAACAGCCACCTTAGCATTTAGCTGAAATCCTTATTGATTGTTGAGCTGGAGGCTAGCCAAAGTAAGCCGCAGACCTCAGCTGAAAATGAGAACACGTGTGTTTGTTGTTCTCCTTTTTGGGCCGTGAGTTGTAACCTCACAGTCATGACTGGATGTCGGGAAGCTGCACCTTTTTATTCACCTCCAGCTCTCTCTGTAGCTCAGACAATTCCTGCTACATGCATTCCATCCTTTCACCCATATTCTTTGTTTTCATAATTGCTATCTTTATGATAACCAACAACAGCTGTTTCGTGTGCAGGATCACCGCTGCCGCCGGCAAGCAAAAGTACTTCTTAAATGACTTATCGATGAATCGTTGGAATTATCTATAGAATCTTCAAGTACTAAAATCACTGTTAGCTGCAGCCCTAGTCCTGATATTGTTACCTTATCAGTGAATAGACATAGCATAGTTTTATATTTACTGACAAATAAAACATACATTCATCAATATTGGTGTAGTTAGGTGTGGCTGAAAGGACTCAGGAGCGGACACAAGGCTGAGGGGATCTATTTACAGAGTTAGCGAAAGGTGAACTGACAAATCTATTCTCAGAGAACAGAATACAATGAAGGTTTATTTGTCCGTTCTGCGCACACCTTTCCTCATTCAAGCATGAGTTTCATATTATAATAATGCAGACACAGTTATCACGTTATAACAACATAAGTTATTATGTTATAAGGTGAAAAATATCATGTTATAACGTAAAAAATGTTATAACGTGAAAATATCATGTTATAACGTGAAAATATCATGTTATAATGTGAAAATATCATGTTATAACGTGAAAATATCATGTTATAATGTGAAAATATCATGTTATAACGTGAAAATATGTTATAATGTGAAAAATATCATGTTATAACGTGAAAATTGTCGTGGAAATTTAGATTCCTGGTGAGAGATTAGGCAAATAATGGAGTTACAACCAACCGTTGTCTTTGAAGAATTTATTTAACAAAAGAGAATAAACAGAGAAGTACTACAACAGAATCAGCTGGACCAGAGGTCTGTCTTCTAAGACAGTCTGTTACGTCTGGCCCAGAACAGAGGGATGCATAGTCATTTACACAGTCTGAGTATCTATGTTTTGGGTAACAAAAGGATCCTCTGCCTGCTGTGCCTGGTCCCAGACAAAACAGGTAGAAGAACAGAAAACAACTCCACATCCTTGACTTAAACCCTACACAGCTGTGGACAGACTAGCAGAATCAGAATAATAATAAGAATAATAATAAAAGGAACATGTTGAAGGTTAAACAATGTATAAGACATAATAATAATAAAAGAAAAATAGCACTATTATGAGTACTTGCATAAATGGATAATAAGTGTAAGAAGAATACAATTTTCTGCCCTTACAATCCTCCCTCTGGCCATATAAATGGACAAACCTAAGTATAGAAAATTGTCAGCACATCAACGAATGTTCTCATTTTACTGTTTAAACAAACGCATCATCAATTGACAATAAGAAAATTAGCCTTAGCTGTTTTTGTAGAACATAGACATCCTGCAGCTATGAGCAAGCAGAAAGGTTGAAAAAATACAGTTTGATCTAAACTACCTGGTCAAAACAATCAACATCCTGAAAAGGAGGAATCCAGTTAGTATCTGCCAGATGCTCAGTTAGGGACAACATCTGGTGGGCAAGAGCCGCGTTGACAGTCTTGCCTATGACACCTCGGATACAGGGAATGACGCAACATCCTATCAGTGCGAACACTGCTAGGGTCATGATTACAGTAGACCCAGAAGTCAGGAGGAATGACTTCCATTTCCGGATCATCGAGTCAAGCCACTCAGTCATCCAGACATCTGTGCCAGCATTCTCTTTTAATTCTCGGGCTAGAGTTTCCAGTTTAGACAATGCTAAGGTAAAAGTACCATCGCTGTCAGTGTTGTTGGGGATAAACGTGCAACATGAATCACCAAACATGACGCTAAACACCTCCTTTCTCCGCAAGTAACATGTCTAACGCCAACCTATTTTGTAGCAGCGTGTGAGCATGCAGTTATTGGAGAATGGAAAAGTTTTAAATTTGAAACTACATGTGACCGCTCAGCAGCAGGCTGTATAAGGCAGAGGTAACTGCCTAGAGCGTAGCTTTCCGGTCATGCATGCATAGCAACTAGAATTTACAGTGGCGCCGCACAGAACTATTCAATACTCTGTACCAGGCGTTCCCCTCCGTGGGAATGTCAGTGGTGTTACCGCCGCTTTGATCTGTTAAGACTATGTGGTGTCAGTGTGGTCGAATTGGATGCAGGTGGACGCTTTTCAAAACATACAGAATAGGAAACACTACAATCACAGAAATACCACATAACAACAACATTGAACCTCTTAGACCTAGCAGCCCCATCCTGGCAACCGGAAGGGTGCCACGGTCGCGGTGGAGCTGGATTCCATCATCGCTCCCTCGTTGGTCACTCTGTAGTTCAAATACGTGTAATGTAGTGTTTGGCTACCTGCTTCTTTCTTCTTCCCCTCACTCACGCCCCCCACGGAGCAATGAATGTTATGTGCCTATGCCTATATGTACGGTCAATTCAAAATACCGAAAATAGTGACTTGTTGTTACCTGAAGCACAGGTAATTACCCTTCTGGCGTGATGTCCTCAGCGCGTCTGGTTTGCTGAGCTCGAGCCAGTTGGTTTGGGATGTGGACGGAGGACTCGATGTCGTCGCAGGGTTCTGGGATAGGCTTACAGTGGCTGGCATGAACCCATGTATCCCGTCTGTGACTTTCACTGCGGTTTCGGTGGTTAGAATAACTTGGAAAGGACCCCGGAAACGCCGTTGCTTCCAGTGCTTTCTCCTGTGGTCCTTGATGAGTACCCAATCTCCAGGTTTCAGGTTGTGGAGAGTAGCCGTAGCCACTGAGGGTAATGCACTTTTCACCTGGGAGTGCAGAGCCGAAGGAAAAGAAGAGAAATTAGCACAGTATCTCAACATTTCATCATCACAACTTGATGTGGTTGGTACCGAGTGCCTCACTGGTCCTATTCCCGTCCGTGGGGGTCTGCCAAATAGGATTTCAAATGGGCTCAGACCCCATTTGTTTCTCACCCGTGTGCGCATGCGGAAAAGCACTAGTGGGAGTGCCTTTACCCATGAGAGTCCTGTCTCATCACAACACTTTGCTAATTTGGACTTGAGTGCCCCATTCTCACGTTCCACAGCCCCTGCGCTCTGGGGGTGATAAGAACAGTGCTGGCGCATGTCAAATCCAAGGTATTTGGAAACCTCTGAAAAAGCCTTGTTTACAAATCCTGGTCCATTGTCACTGCTGATGACTGTTGGGATTCCCCACCTGGGAATCAGCTCGGTCAATAAGGCTTTTGCCACTGCACTGGCATCCTGCTTGGCAGATGGAAACACCTCAACCCATTTACTGAACATATCAACAACAACAAGGCAGTATGTCTTTCCCTGGCATGGGGAAAGTTGAATGAAGTCCATCATAAGGTGATCGAAAGGCTTACCTGGCGGTGGATGACCAGCCGGCGGCATGTGAATAGCCCCTGCTGCATTGTTAGCTGCACAAACCATACATTTTTTGCAAAAGTCCTGTGCAAAAACAGAAAACCCCCTCGTGTACCACACAGAGTTAATTGCTGAGCACATCCCCTTTGCCCACGTGATCTCTCCCGTGAGCCATTTTTGCATAACAATGGTAGAGAGCACGTGGCAAACATGGCTTATCATCAGGACCCATCCAAACAGAGTTTTGAACACAGCTCCTGACTTAGCCCACTGGGCTCGCTCCTGTGGAGTAGAAAGAGACTGAATGGTTTGCACATCATCATATGGAGACACCTCGTCAGGTGTCCCCAACATTAGACAACATGGAAGAAACTTAGAGCCTGATACTGCTGCTGTCTTAGCAGCTGCATCTGCTGCAGCATTTCCTGCAGAAACAGAATCTGTTTTGTTAGAGTGTGCAGCACATTTTATCACTGCAATTGCTGTAGGGAGCAGAACAGCATCCAACAGGCCAGACACAAGGTTGTGGTGTGCTATGGGTTTACCTGCTGATGTCAGAAAATCTCTCTGCCGCCACAAAGCAGCAAAATCATGAATTGTTGCAAATGCATAGCGAGAGTCTGTGTAGATATTAACTGTTTTGCCCTTACCCAGCTTGCAGGCTTCCGTGAAGAGCCACTAGCTCTGCGGCCTGAGCTGAAAAATGTGAAGGTAATTTACCACTGAACAATGTTTCATGCTGAGTGACAACTGCAAACCCCCACCAAACCTTCACCAGTGTCTGGAGAGCGGGACGCCGATCCGTCCACGAACAGTTCAAGATCTGCATTTTCCAGAGGGATGTCTGTTAGATCTGGTCTTGGAGTGCACACCTGGTTAATGGAAACAACACAATCGTGTGGATCCCCATCTGCTGGGGTAGGGAGGAGAGTAGCAGGGTTAAGAACAGTACATCTTTTAACAGTGATGTTAGGCATGTCAAGAAGAGTAGTGTGATATCTTAACCAGCGCTGCGCAGACAAATGCGATGTCTTTTGTGTGTGTAGAATGTGTGCAACCGCATGCGGTACCATGAGTGTGAGGTCATCATATCCTACAATGTCTTGTGATGCCACCACTGCCTTTTCCGCTGCTGCTACAGCTCGGAGGCACAGTGGCAGTCCAGCAGCAACAGGATCAAGTCTGGAAGAAAAATAACCTACTGGTCGTTGTTTTCCCCCGTGCTCTTGAGTCAGAACAGAAGTCATGTACCCGTTCTTCTCATCAACAAACTGAGTAAATGGTCGGTCAGGTTTTGGAAGGCCCAGTGTGGGCGCAGACTGTAAAGAGCCCTTTAAGTCTGTAAAGCTTTTTCAGCCTCGTCAGTCCAAGTCAGTCGGTCATGCATGCAGAGATCTTTACCATGAATCATGGAAGAGAGGGGTGCCTCTCTTTGTGAATAGTTTGGCAGCCATTGTCTACAATATGACGTCATTCCAAGAAAACTCATTAACTGTTTCTTTGTTTGTGGTTTTGGAACAGACTGAATACTCAAAAGGCGTTTGGGGGAGAGAGATTTGCCCTCTGCAGTGATCACGTGCCCCAAATATTTCACTTCTGTCTGGGCGAATTGCAATTTAGACAGACTAGCCTTGTGGCCATTGTGAGCTAAATGTTTTAGCAGCACAACGGTGTCAAGCTTGCATGCTTCATGAGATGGACTGCAGACCATGATGTCATCAACGTACTGCAACAAAACCGAACCGTGTGGTAGATGTAAACTTTGGAGACTATCACGTAGCGCACTGTGAAAAACCCCAGGGGATTCGCAGTATCCCATGGGGCAGCGACCACGATGTAGCTTTTCCCGTTAAAGGAAAAAGCAAACCAGTACTGGCTGTTTTCGTGTACTGGTACTGAAAAAAATGCATTTGCCAAGTCAACAACCGAAAAATGTGTGGCATCTTGTGGAATCAATGACAAAATTGTGTGTGGATTTGCCACTTCTGGTGCTCGCGGATGCACCGCTGAATTTACTGCCTGCAGGTCTTGGACAAACCTCCATTCTGTAGGTTCCCCTTCTTCCCGGATTTTCTTTACTGGGAAAATGGGTGTGCGCACTGGGGAGTCAGGACATGGAACGATGATTCCAGCCTGTAACAATGAATCAAAAACCGGTTTAATACCTTCAAGCGCTTCTTGTTTAATGGGATATTGTTTCACACAGGGACGAAAATCTGATCTTGGGCGAACAACCAGAGGCGTGGCTCCTTTTATCAGTCCCACGTCAAATTTGTCTCGGGCCCACAACTCAGCCGGCACCTCCGACAGTTCGGCCATGTCCATCTGTGTGTGTGCAACCATGTTGCATGAGAAACCTGTTACTGGACTTAGTTCAACAGATCTCTTAACCAGAGCAGTGTATGTCAAAACAGTTTTGAATACATCACCCTCCTTACTGTACAGTGTTCTCGGGTCCCCTTTCACGGGCTTGTAGTCAGTCAGCCGACTCCGAACGTGAACCCATTTCTCCAGATCCCTCCATTTCCAATCGGCTGGCTTAGCCAACGCCACATGCGGGCAAAACTCACCCTGGAACAACTGAGATTGAGCAGAAGAGAGAGACACAGAAACAACAGCAGCCCTGCTTGTCCAATAAACATGCTGTAAACACAGTGTTTCTACCTTTTGACTGTCCCTGTTCCACAATTTCTCAAATTTCTCATCTTGTCCCTCAGAACAGTGTGCTGTGCAGTGTAAGGAATCATCTGGTTGAAAATCAGAGGCCTGAGTACAGTGTTGATTTACACATTTCAAAAGTCAAAACGGTCAAGTTCATCAATGTTTTTCTTAGCTTCAATGTATGCTATTGTTTGAGACTCACCCGTGATGTGTGTGTGGCAGGCTGGTCCGTCCCCAGGGTCCGCTCCGCCTCCACTCCCTCGTTTCAGTCTGATTTCACGTAAACCCTCTTTTTTTCTTTTTGACATTCATTTCGCCAATGTCCAGTTTCCCCACAGTTCCAACAAACATCCGGGTCACTGGAACTTTGCCGGTTCTTCTTTCCTACTTTTCCTCGGCCTTTTCTTTTCCAGTTTGAGCGAGCCCCCCCGTTTCCTTCTTCTGAGGACTCTTTGTTTTGGTTTGTGGTTTTGACGGAGTTAAACATGGACAACTGTGCATCCACCAACTTCTTTTGCTGCTCTTTCCCTTTAGCTTCTTCTCTTTCCCTAAACTCTTCTTCTGCGTGTCGAGCATAATCCAATATCGTTGAAAATGGCGCTGTTCTCCAAGAGACGCATCTTCGTTTCACTGCTGCAGCGATTTCTGGCCTCAACCGTGTCATGAAATGCTGTATGAGATGCACTTCATATGGGAGTAACGGAACAGCCCCCATCTGACCCCGTGTCATTCCGCTGTGAAGATCAAATGCCACCGTCAGACGGGCCAAATAAGCCTGACAGGTCTCTGTCGGCTCCTGCTCCACTGATGTGATATTAGACAAGTCCATCCGCATTGGAAAAAGCGGCCTTGCATGCAGTAATTAGTCCAGTGACAGCGTCTCTGTAGTCACCATTATTCGCGTGGCTGTAAACCACCTCTGTCAGCCGACACGCCTGTATCTCTGGTGTGAAGTAGGGCGCGATCTTGTAATAGTCCATCTTGAGCATTTTGCTCATCATGCGCTGTAGTTCAGTCATTGTTGGTCGGTACTCTTTGACAAACTGCTCCATTTGTTTTTCAAAAGTTTCGATGTTGTCAGCCGGACTGGTCAAATGAACAATTGCGTCTGCAAGATCTGCTTCAGTCCAGGGACGGAAAACTAGCATCGGGCCTGCGTGCCCTGCAGCTTCCATCATTGGCATTTCCAGGTTCAAATGTTCATCAGTCTTAGGCTCAGACCTCAGCGCATATCGAGTTCGCTCCAAAGATTGTGCCCTCGGCTTTCTGTCAGTACCTCTGCACATAGAGCTGCGTCTCTGAGGCATCTGTGTCCTGACACCACCAAGGCCCTCTCCCTCAGTCTTTGATGGAACTCGAAGCGTTACCGGTCCTCCAGCCGCCACAGCTGGTGTTGCGGCTTTGGTTTCAGGCTCCTCGGAACCATTGCGTGTGCTCCTTGGAGCTGTTGGTCTGGATCTGGCGGTTGGTTCACATCTGGGTTGTAGGGAGGAGGAAGCGGTGCGGAGTCCAGGTCCGGATCCAACCGAAATGGATTTTTTGCAGTGTACCCCTCAGGCAAAGAAGGATACAAAGTGTTAGGTTGTGTTTGTGCATTAAGATTAGAAGGTAACTGAAATGCTGCTGGTTGTTGTGTGCATTGTGCCAAAAAATCCCAAAAATCCTTTTTCATGCTCTCCCTCTTTTTACCCTGAGTGCTCTTATCCTGATCATCTTTTCTGTGACTTTTTCTCTCCCTGGCCTCTGCTTCATCCCTCCATTCCATATAAGCTTTCCAGTCTGCTTTAAATGGTTGATTTTTCTTTTGCTGTTTCTTGGACAAGGCTGCATGCTTCTCTGCTGCCTCCTTTTCCTCTGCCTCCAAACGTACCTTCAGTTGCTGCAATTGATGTAGACTAAAGCTCCCCGTTGCTGGGAACACAAATTCAACCCACTTATCAAATTGTCCCATAGAGTTTTTATGTTTTTCAGTCATGCATTTCACGATTGGTGAGGGTAATGGTGAAATGGTTTCACATCCAGTCTTCACTTACTCTGACACTTCCCCATCGTCTCTCACTACTAGCTACTCTGCACTTGGGTCCACAGCAATAATCAGGTCCACTGAGTTCGGTTAAGTCTGAGGCTAAGCGCTGCAACCCTTAACTTATCAGCTGGAAACCCCAAAAACCCTCGGTCCCCACAGAGAAAACCAGGACACGTCTGTCCATGAGCCCCTTGATCCAGTACCAACTACCCCACCCACTTATCAGTTAACAAGCAGATAGAGGGGCCCTGCAAACCACTCGGGTGCGAGGTATGAGACACTTCCTTCACTCTGTTCAATCTCACTCTTTTAGCTTCTCACTCAATCATTCACTAATTTCTCACTGTGTAAGTTCAGGACCGGAGCGATGACCAGGGCTCAGTTGAATGCAGCTTCTCACCAAGCGGGAGGAATCCACTATCTAAATAGGCCTCCGCATTTCACCCGAGTCCAGATCATGCGTCGGTCCCATCTGGGGTGCCAAAATTGTCGTGGAAATTTAGATTCCTGGTGAGAGATTAGGCAAATAATGGAGTTACAACCAACCGTTGTCTTTGAAGAATTTATTTAACAAAAGAGAATAAACAGAGAAGTACTACAACAGAATCAGCTGGACCAGAGGTCTGTCTTCTAAGACAGTCTGTTACGTCTGGCCCAGAACAGAGGGATGCATAGTCATTTACACAGTCTGAGTATCTATGTTTTGGGTAACAAAAGGATCCTCTGCCTGCTGTGCCTGGTCCCAGACAAAACAGGTAGAAGAACAGAAAACAACTCCACATCCTTGACTTAAACCCTACACAGCTGTGGACAGACTAGCAGAATCAGAATAATAATAAGAATAATAATAAAAGGAACATGTTGAAGGTTAAACAATGTATAAGACATAATAATAATAAAAGAAAAATAGCACTATTATGAGTACTTGCATAAATGGATAATAAGTGTAAGAAGAATACAATTTTCTGCCCTTACAAAAATATCATGTTATAATGTGAAAAATATCATGTTATAATGTGAAAAATTTCACGTTATGACGTGAAAATATCATGTTATATCGTGAAAAATATCATGTTATAAAAACAAACTTTTCATGTTATAACATGATACTGATCCGTTTTTTCATTCTGCCACGGCAGCAAGGCGGCTTCGGTATAGACAACACTGTTTTCGTTCAAGTACACATTTTGCTACATTTTGTCGGGCCACTGGTTATCTGGACCATCCATGGCCCTAAATAAACTGCATTACCCAGAGGGCACCACCACCATCAGCTCACCTGTTTCCATTCTCGCTTGCCTGCTTTTCTCTGTTGGCGGCTAGTCCAATTAAAATTAGGCTACATATACCGTACAAAGCCTGGCTCTAAAAGGACACAAAGAGAACACAGAGTCAGATGATGACACAATATCATGTGTCTTGGCTTCACATTTCTGAGTGATAAACAGTTGCTAAGACAACGCACAGAGGAAGAAAATCAGACAGTTTTTACAAACACATTCTCATACCTACTTTACAAAATTGGTCAGTTTTACTTACTAAACAACACATGACCATTCCCCAAAACAAGTTCCACAAAACTCGTGGTCACATATGTCCATTACGCCATGTGGAATGGTCAGCCATTGAAAGGTATTTTGTGTATGTGACATAAGACACCTGACATTAAACATGTTGTTAATGTGGTGAAACTGTGGTACCCTGGTTTTGTTAGGGTTTGACAACAAAACTATAGGTTAGGTTTAGAAAATGATTGTGGTTTGGGGTAAAATAAATACAGTATGTTAGTCACGTTACTTTTCTTAAAACAAGTCAACTTTGACTTTCTTTCAAACAGGACTTGAACCTCAGACCCCTGTGTAAACGTGCTGTGGATATATGGCTAATTTTTCTCTTTATACTTCATCACCTGACTTCTTCCTTTGCTACTGTAATATGGCCACTAGAGGTCGTGGCCTAATCAATCTATACTGCCATTTTTCTGAGGACGGGATGGTATTTACCCGGTCTGGCACTTCTAACAACTAACAAGAGAAGTAAAGAAAAGGTCAAGCAGCTTAGTGGCAGAGCTGAAGTAATTCACATTCAATGCTTTGTGACTAAGGATGTCTTCTGATGGAAGGACGCTCCCTCTGGTGTAAAGTGTTTTCCTGTAAATAAACAAAGTTCTGGTTTCTGTTTCTGTTACTCACCTAAACACATTGTGTGTGTCCCTTAGGTCCAGCAAATGTGTTGAGTCCATAAAACCATTTGCAAAGCTCGTTTAAAAAAAGTATTTTAGATCCAGCACTCTAGTATATTTCCTTCCTTGCTGGAGCTGATAAATCAGAGCTATATGTTTTCAAGTTCAGTTTATCCATCAAGTACAGTTATCCCTCTAATGTAGGTTGTCATTATTTTGGCCCTCACTACATATTGGCTGTAAATATTTTACTTTTCAAACCAAACAAATCCTCAAATTCTTCTTGACAAGGCCATGACATGTGGGAAATATCTATTTGTTATTCAGATCTGTGATGGAGCAGCCTGTCTTGTTGATAAATTTCACTCAGTGGTTAGTCTGGATTCACCAGCAAGAAAATGCAACATGGGATGAGGAGAATGACAATGATAAGACCATGAGTTGATGAGACAATAATCATAGAAATGTTGCCACAAGTGTTTCACATTTCAGAACTGCCCAAATGGACAAGGGAGGACTGAGCTTTACAGACAATTTCTTGTGCCAAACATACTTTATTACAAGAAAACGATCAAAGAGGGTGTAAAATTGAAAACCTACTTTTAACTACAAATCATGTGTTGTGAACAGTGTAGTTATTGTCCTTTAAATATTCCCAGATGCTCTAAAACTGAATGTGGAGCCAGTTTTGTGGACGTTGTTATAGTCAAACAAATTTATTTAATTCAGAGTGAAAGCTTACTTGAGCCATTTAAGTATTTGATATTTTTCTTTGATTATAAAATTTAAACAAATATTATGTTGTCTGTTTATTGCATTGGAAGTGTTGCATGAGATGACCGTAGCATGCGCAGTCTTGAGATTATTACTTTCCAGGGAGTTATCCACAAATACTACATAAACCCATTCACGATGATAAGAATAATAGTCATTAATAAACCAATTCAGTGTCAAATAAAAGGCCTTGGGGTAGTCATTTTTACTATTAACCTGTACATGACGCACACATGCACAAACACACCTCTGTGCATCATTTTCAAAGGGCAGAATAATTGTGCTTTATTGTAATATATAGTTTATTTATTTATTGTTGAGGTGACAAACGTTCATGTGCCATGTTCAGAGGTTGAACAATGGGGAACTGCATTCTTGAAAAAAAATGCTAGAATGTAAAAGTACTTGTTTTTTTGCTTTGCGACCCTGTTCCCTCAACCTTCTGACAGCTGAAGCCTCATTTCTTTTCTAAAGCTGCGTTTTACTTATTAAAAACGTATAAGTTTTATGGTAGTTTTGTACAACAGAAAGTGTTTGTCAAATGCATTTAATTTGTGCTGCAGAATAGACTTACTGTGGAGCTGCTGTAAATATCCAGAAGTTTTCAGTGGCGTTTTTTGTTCCACTATATTAAGTAAACCATGTGAGATTATAAGCATTATAAGATATTAGTAGAAAGGGTACTTTCTCATATGTAGGCCTAACTCTACTCATGAATAAAAGGGATTGTTTGATGATAACAGTGCTGTTATGTCCTTTAGGTTCCAAATACATTTTGATTTCCACTAAAATAATTACTTTTTTCATGTCTTCAAGCCCTTTTAGTTATGGCAGTGTACACTGTACACTGCCATAACTAAGTGTCACAACTTTCGTGTGGTGCAGTGCAGGGTTGAGCAGTTTATTAACAGGCAAAGTCCAAAATCAAAATCCAAAAGCCAAAATCCAAACAAGACAAGACAGGGAAGGTAACACACTGCAACACAGGGTATCCACAGAGAGTAACAGGAGGTACAGAGCACAAGCACAATGACCCAACAAAGACAAGACAGAAACATCAGGTATATATACACACAGGGACTAACGAGCAGGGCGGCAGCAACACAGGTGAGAGGAATCAGGGTAACGAGGCACAGGCAGGGAGAGAGAGAGAGCAGAGGAAAACAGAGAGACTGACAAGACAAGCAGACATGGGGCAGAATGAATAAACAACAGGACAGAACACACGTAACAAGAGTACAAGAACCCAAATGAGAACACCGAACCAAAACACAGAGTGCAGGAGGCTAAACCAAGACAAAGAAAACAAGAACTAAGACTAAAGAACTAAAACCCAGACTCCCCAACAGGCCAAAAGACAGGATCATGACACTAAGGGCTTCTTTTTTGGCCCTAATGAGATTTAGAAAGTTTTTTTTTAATATTTGAGGAAACAGAGCTGTGTTCTCAGAAATTAGATTTTCCATATATGTTTTTTGATAGTCAGTATATACAGTACACCATCTACTTTGTGTACTCATCTGTCCACTATGGATACCATTGTTTTTGCTAAAAATCAACATCTGTGAAATTGTTTTGTCTTATGAATATTCTGTTAGGTGTGAGAAAGAGTTACAATATTGGATATTAGCGTAGACAAAACAGAACAAAACAGATCACAGTAGATCCCTTTGTGTGTTACGTGTTAACTGACAACTGGATCATATATGCATTACTTTTGTGGTTCCAGTCATGGATAGCCAATAAGATTAGCACAATTTTAAAGGACAATATTTGTAAAGATCTGGATGATCTTATGAAGGCACATTGGACTCACATGAATCTAAGCTGATGAAAAAACTCATTTTCTTCACAAGGCTTAGTGCCAAAACAAAATGAACTGACATCAGCTTTATGGATTCACAGCAGCATCTGGCATCCTGGCATTTCTATGGAAAGATAACAGAAGTAAATATGCCTGTATCATAAAGTCATTTTAGAGTCCTGGTTAACTTTTAACCAAACACTGAATGTGCATGTTTCTAATTGGACTATGTATTGGTTTCAATAGATAATGATTTTATTATAGATAATATGGCCCGATTATTATTATTATTATCCCCCAATTCCCCAAACATCCCATTTTCAGTTCAAAATAAAGGTCTCCACTCAAAACCATTCAATCTAGCTGAAGAACCAAACTTTGCCCTCAGACATAACACACAAGCCCTTAAAAACACACACACTACAACACAGTTATACACTGGTGATAAAAGTTCAAACAATGCCACAAAACTCTTTATTAGTAATGTTTCTCGTGGTTTCCACTCTCAAAAAACCTTTTCACTTGATGAACAACAAAAGAAATAACAAATGTAAACATTTACACATTTTTTATTCCTTAGTGTGCTGTACAATTCAACACACCAAACATTATTCTGCCCCAGCATCCTGTCTTTGGTCTGGGACAGGTCAGAGATTTTTGTACTCCTCCTCCTCCTCTCTACTCCTCTTCCCCTCTACTCTCCTCCTGTTCTGCCTCTCCTCATACTCCTCATCTTCCTCCTATCCCATCTGCTCCTTAAACCCCTACTTCTTCCTTCACCTCTTACTCCTCTCCATACTGCTCTTCCTCCTCCTCATCGTCCCTCCTCCTCCTCTCTGGTGTCCTTCTATGTCTTCCTTCAGATTTCTCTGGATCTGTTGTTCCAAAACTGAATGAACTGACTCTGGCCCTTTTATCTATCTGTTGAAGGTTCTGACTGGTGTGTTATCAGTTATGACCCTTTGTGTTTCCACCATGTGTGCTAATTGAGCCCAACCTGTGCTGACTGAGTGAACAAAATTGAATGTTTTCTCAATGACCACATGGTGTAAGCAATGAGAAATGAAGGGATTTGTGTGTAGAGTTTAGAGAAGGGGTGTTCAAAATGTAAGAGAGGACGCATTGAAGGCTTTGTATTAATATTCTTGATGTGTAAAACATCTTTGGTATGTTGTTGTTATGTATCAGTTGTAAATGGATAAAAAATTAGTCACAAAGCAATAAGTCTTCCCTTGCGTTAACTCAACCTTCTGACAGCCACATCTGTTCAAAAGCTCTCTCGCTGCTGTCAGATGCTGTAATGGGAAGGAAACCAACAAGAAGGTGTATTTAGTATTTTATGAGCCGTTGTCATGACTGTGTAAAGTTACGTTTTTTAAAGCAATGTTGTTTAGAACCTGTTTGCATGTTAAAACAACAAAAAAAAACACAGTTCACAATGCAAGAGAGGACAAATTGAAGGCTTCGTACTGTTGTAATATTGTTGATGTGTAAATATATGCCAATGTTTGGTATGTTATTTATCAGCTGTAAATGGAAAAAAAAGTAGTCAACCACAAAGCAATACGTCTCCCCTTGTGTTCCCTCAACCTCAACAGCTGAAGCCACATGTATTTTCTAAAGCTGCATTTTACTATGTCAGATTTGACTGAAATTAATAAATTAAATGTTGTATGTGACATCTACAGAGCTTGTAGTCTTTCTTGGCTTATGTTCAGATACTTGGTAGTTGTGTACAACTGAAGTTGCTACGAATGTTTGACCAATAATGTTTGACCAATAATATCACACCAACAGCTACAACAACACACCCTCTCTGAAGCACATAAAAGAAAGTGGCCTTTCAGCTGTCTCTTATCTTCAACATCCAGCCGGGAAGAGCTCATACTTCAAAGACTTAGAGAGCGACTCTGACATCAAAATGCTGTTGATCCTCTTCTTGTTTGGTCTGGGTCTGTGTGCTCAATCTCCTTCAGAAGACCAACAATTGACGCTGCGGCGTGGCAACTGTCCTATGTTCTGGTACAGCTTCAATGGCCGCTGCTACAAGTGCATGCTCAGCCACACGTATGACCTGGGCAGATGCAGAGCTCCACTGTGTGTCACAAAGAGCCAACCTGGTGTCCATCCACAGTCTGGGGGAACATAATTTTGTCAAATCCCTGATCAAGAACTTTGACCCTGCTGAAGGATTTACCTGGATTGGACTCAGCGACACCCAGAAGGAAGGACGATGGATGTGGTCTGATGGGTCTGCAGTTGACTTTGTCTATTGGGATGCAGGACAACCAGACAACGCTGGAGGACGTGAACACTGTGGGCACAAAAACCTTGGCAAACAGCTGAAATGGAACGACCATCAGTGTTCTATGACAATGACTTTTGTTTGTGCATCTCGCACACATTGTCATTAGCAATTGAGAAGGTTTTGTCTGATTTAACTTTGTGACTTTCCACCAGTTGCTCTTTAGTAATGCATTAAACCTATATGATAATGATACAAATGTGCAAATGTATGGACAGAAGTCAGTTTATTAACCTTCAATTTCTTAAATGTTGAACACTTACAAAGGTAATATTAATGATGGGTCAGATACTTTTCGTTACTTTTAAATAATGTAAAACTTTTTTTCCTTAGTGACCTGTAGAAAAATATATATAGTAAAGAGTAGATTTAAAGTAATTTAACAATGGTTGAAACGGTACTTTCTCATAAGTAAATCTAATTGTTAAAAATGTGTTGTTTTATGATGATAATATTGTTGTCTCTGAAGTTCAAAATACATTTGGTTTTTCACAAAACTTATTGCATGTCTTAAAGCCCACCACTGTCTGTCATAACTATTTGTTTTTTTCAGCAGATTAGATTCATGTGAGTCTAATGTGCCTTCATAAAATAAAATGGCCCAGATTTTAACAAATATTTTTGTATGATCCAGCTGTCAATTTACACTTAACACATACAATGGATCTACTGGGATCAGTTTTGATCTATTGTACTTCTTTAAATTTATTTCAAAGCAAAAGAGAATAGTATAGGCTTATGTATTTTTTGAAGGTGCTCTTCAAATTTGTTTCATGTGTTTCAATGTTATGTCCATAAAAGCTTTTTTAGCTATTCTGAAAATATCAAACAAACATTTTGTTCAATGTAAAATATGTCAATAGGCCCCAAAAGCATTCCTTTTCTTGACACAAAAATGTTTACTATTTAACTATACCTATGAAAACCTACTCCTGTAAATGGTTTGACATGAAGATTTATTTAGTGTTTTTTTCCCAATGACAAGCTTAGTGGCAAAAACAAAAGGAACTCAAATCAGCTTTATGGATTTATGACAAGAGTTTCAAGAACTGTTGATGCGTAGCGAACATTTATTGCTTGGCTTTTATTTCCTAGTTAAGTTTAATCCAAACACCCCTCATACACATTTGTCATGACACTAAGATGTTTTCGTTTCAATAAATATTAATAATTTTATATTGTACTGTAAATAATTTGGCCCTATTTATTTTTCAGCATATATATATTAGAGAGACAGACTGTTTTAAAGGAGGAAGGATTGTAGTGAGAGCACTAAGGTGTCAGGTGTGACAGTGTAGCAGTGGAAAAATTAGATCCATTAACTGTTCTTATTCAGTGTCATAGAAAGGCACTGTGTTAGTCATTTTACTATTAACCTCTACACAACACACACATGCACAAGCACACTTCTGCTTCTGGTGTTCAAAGGGCAGAATAAATGTGCCACGGGGTCAGTGGGCCACTTATGGACAGACAGCAGTGTGAAACTGTGTACTGTGAGCTGTAGGCTCGTGTTTATTTAGGACGGAGGGTGTTAAAAGTGTGGCCCTAAGTTAAATGTTCAGTCTTGTGTTTATAGTTAAATCTTGTTACATGCCTGCTTTCATATTTAAAGAAGCAGTTTACTGTTGCTGATTGAGTTTAATTTGTCAGTATTATTTAATTGTTTAAAAAAAATCTTTATGGTTATTTTGGTTGCACAGAGATCTATAGAGTATAAATTATTTATTTTAGTATAATATTCTAACATTAAATTAAAACTAATTTCATTGCTAGGCCTACTGTTAGCAATGTTGTAGTGTAATATTACTTTTCTCATTTTACATTTACTAATTTTTCAAGTAACTAGTAGTGTAATGGATTACTATTTCCAAAACATTATTACTAATCCAAGTAACGCTGCGGTACTGAGTTATGCGCAACTGGGCGGCAGGTCAGCTGCACTGGACCTTATGTATTCAAGTCAGCTGTCAACCAACAAGCTAAAGTAAAGTAAAGTAAAAGGAAGAAAGGAGAACAAGGAAGATAGACATTATTTCACCCCTTTCTTTGTTGCACTTGTCACACATTAAACAGGTTAAATGTCCCTACTGACATTGTTCCGTTTCTAATGTTTTATAATGATCCGCGACCGCACTGGTCGACCGCTCAGCTGCAGCGGAACACTGTTTGTGTGTCCTCTACTGGGACAATAAAGATTTAATTCATCTGAATTAAATTTAGTCACCAAACAATTTTGCCAAAATAAAGTTTACAGAAAACAAAGAATCCTATAAAAGCAAAGAAACATAGAGAACATAGATACATAGATAAGAGTGTTAGAGTACGCTACAGTACTGTAATAGCCATTGCAGATAATTTTGGGTCAGCATTTTGTCTCCGACCAGGGGCAAGCCATAGATTTTTTATCAACATCACAGGCTATGTTTTCACTAGCCAAACAGCATGGGGGGAAATGCTCTGGAATACCTGTCCCATCCCTAATAGGACTCCCCAACAATCTCCCCATAAGCTTCCTCCATGGCTTTGAGAAGGTTGATCTGTCATAGACCTTCCACTGCCATGCTGAGAAGATCTCCTACATCGGATTGAGGAAAGGGAAGTAGTGTGGAAGGAACACATTTTTGAGTCTTGGATCATTCGTGAACCAGTTCTGAACCAGAACAGCATGTTGGAAACGTACGTTGTCCCAAACAAGTAGATAGGTAGTAATCTCAAATGAAATGATGCCCCATGTTCTCTAACTTCTCTCTCTGTTTGTGCATCTTGCACAATCTGTCACTGTCACCTGTTGCTCTGTTTACATGCTACAATAAAGATACAAATGTATACTTTTGTGTGGACTTCACAAAGGTAACTCAATTTGTTGATCAAATGGAAAATTCCCACACCTTTTTGATCATCTCCAAATTAATTTCAATAATATATATGATGTTGACAATCTTCCTTCATGCAAAATAGACATTTACTATAAAGAAATACAATTAAAGCCATATGCAGAAAACATGATGACGTTTCATCCACAGATTTCTACACCCTGTGGGTTAATGTGGATTTACATACTTTAGTTGAGGTGCTTTTTTTTCTGTGATAGTGTATGGTATATATATTCAGAAGAAAAGGGATTTAACTGTTAACAATAATATCAGTAGAAAGGTGCTTTGTCATGTATTACTCTACTTGTGAATAAAAATAATCTAATTATAATAACATCATTCCTTTTACAAAAGTTCAAAATACTTTACTTACTCCAAAATATTTTTGGATTTCCACTTAAAAGATTGGTTAATTCATTTCTTCAAGTCCACCACATTACATTGTTTTGTGTGAACTTTGCCAAGTGAACTTTACTAAGTTCAACACAGGCTATAGTTCTTCTTGGGCCTATTGTTTCACATCGAATTAAAGGTTTATTCCATAATTTTTAGAAAATGTCAACAAGCTATAATGGACACTAATGGATCGAAAGACATGCAAAACATTAAGAAGAACACCTTCACTGTGTTTGTGATAAAGCTGTTTGGGACGAAAGTACTAGGACCTCCTATTCTTTTTTTTCTTTGTAACAAATTCAAAGATACACAATATTAATAATATGCATTGCTTTTGGAGGTGTAGTCATGAGACAGCCAGATTAAAGCACAATATTTGTAAAGATCCAGACCATCTAAAGAAGGCAGAAAAATGTGTGCTATTCAACTGGGTCCATGAAAAAACTACTCCTGCAACACAGTGGTATCAAGAATTATTTAGTGTTTTTCCAATGAAAGGCTTAGTGCCAAAATAAAATGAACTGACATCAGCTTTATGGATTTATGATAAATAACTTGCCCTGTGATAAGTGACTACTCACGTGAAGGAAAACGGCATGTCAGACTGGCAGGTTCCTGGAATTTCCATGCAATAGAAAGCAGAGGTAGATATGCCTGTATCATATAGTCATTTAGTTATAGTGCCAGAGATTAAGTTGATGAGCAGTGAACATTTATTACTTCTCTTTTGTTTCCTTGTTTTCATTTCAGAGTCCTGGTTAATCTTTAGACAAGCACTTCTCATGCACCGTCCCCTGGTTGCATTTAACATTCAAACACCTATCAAGTGCAACATCATCTCACCTAATGATGAAACGTATTATCAAATAGTCAATAGAGTGGACTTACTTATTTTGGATCTTTGGATATGTCAAAATACTTTAGTTTTTCTCGATTGCTTAAACACATTTCTTGAAGTTAAGCCTCTTTTTCTCAAAACTCTAAACACAAATCCACAACTTCTCACCCAATTCCCCAAACATCTTATTCTCAGGTCAAAATGAAGCTTTCCACTCAAAACCGTTCAATCTTTATGAAAAAACAATCTTCAGACACGACACACAAGCCCTCAAAATCATACACACCACAACACAGTTTTACACAATGGTGACATAAATCCTAAACAATACAACAAAAACTGGTTATTAGTGATGTTGCATGTGGTTTTCCCCCTCAAAACCTTTTCACTTGATGAACACAAAATAAATAACGAATGTATACATTTGCACACATTTTTTATTCCGACTGTACAGTACAACACACCAAACAACTAATTATTCTACCCCAGCGCCGTGTCTTTGGTCTGGGACAGGCCAGAGAAAGATTCTCTTCATCCAACTCCTTCTTCATCTCTTCCATCTGCCTACTCCTCCTCCATCTCACTCCTCCTACTCCTGCTCTGCCTCCTCTACCTCTTCATCTGCCTCTTCTCCATCTCCTCCTGCAACTCCTACTGTTCTTCTTCCTTCACCTCTTACTCCTCTCCATACTGCTCTTCCTCCTCCTCATCTTCCTCCCTTCTCCTCTCTCGTGTCCCACAACTCTTTCTTCAGATTTCTCGGGTCTATATCAATTATGACTAGTTGTGTTTCCACCATGTGTGCTAACTGAGCTCAACCTGTCCTGATTGAGTGAACAATGTGAATTTTAGTGTTTTCTCAATGACCACATGGTGTAAGCAATGAGAAATGAAGGGAAATGGGTGTAAAAAAAACAAAACACCCCACAAAGTTCACCATGTAAGAGAGGATGCATTGAAGGCTTTGTTTTAATTTTGTTGATGGGTAAATACATGTTTAGTATGTTGTTTTTATTTATCAGTTGTAAATGGATAAAAATA
>JALXJV020000061.1:0-32530 GCA_024633595.2 Lepomis macrochirus | reverse complement strand
GGCAAACCTTGTAAAGCCGGCTTCGCGAAGGTTACAGCCGCGGCAAACCTTGTAAAGCCGGCCTCGCAAGGTTACAGCCGCGGCAAACCTTGTAAAGCCGGCTTCGCAAGGACTGGCATTTTGACACTTTGAAAATGTACATCCACAAAGGCTGGTTAGCGGAACTAGGTAGTGGTAATAGCCACGCATCATCACATGATGATCCTGGCGCAGGATTATACTTTTGTAATATCTCTTGACAGGAAGGTCGTAGAGCCACGGAGTGGTACCGCTGGACTCGGGGAGGATTTGCAGTCGATCTGAGGTGTCACCCGCCAGTTGGAGCCAAGTTGAATTTTCATAGGTAAAGCTTATGGGCCCCTCCCGGGCAGGAGCAGGACAGGCCGCCAGAGGGAGGCTCGGGACAGCAATCCCAGCCGCCTCCTGCAACCGGAGGTGGACTCGAACCCGGATCGCCTGGTGTCAAGGGAGGCAGCACGCCCAGTGGACCACAGTGCACGCCTCCCAGCAGGTGAACGGAGGTGGTACTTGGAAGCGGGATTCAGACAAAGGCAGTTGAAGGAAAACGCCGTGGAGGTGCAGAGGGGGACTTGAACCCGCGACCTTGGCGGACTCAAGGCAGGAGCGCTGACCAGCACGCCACAGGCGGATTCTGGGCTAAGCATCCCCACTTGGGGACCTCTGCCACAGAGACCTTGGCGTAACTTGCTTCCCGAAAGTGGTTGTGGTTAGTGGAAACCCACTGGTGAGGCTGTAAGAAGCAGGCACAGCAGCCACAGGCAGAAAGCCGCGGCTTTCATGGCTGAATAACTTTGACAGGAAGGCGGTGGAGCCAAACGGTGTAGCGGCGTTGGACTCGGGTGGAATTTCCAGCAAGACTGGTGCGCTTCGGGAAAATTTGAGAGTAGTTAGTCAGAGGTCAGTCCGGCCGCTGCATATATGCCGCATTGCGGACGGGAAATAACAGCCAGATTCAAAGTGTCACTGGTCGGGCGGGTTTTGGGGAATAACTTTGACAGGAAGGAGGTAGAGTAGTGCAACCGGCGTCTACCCCCACATTTGTGATGATTCCGCATCCAACGGTACTCAAGCCGGTCCCCGTACGACGTTCGTAGGCGGAGTTACTAGTCAGGCCCCGCCCTCCTGAGGAGTCTTTGTGGATAACTCTTGACAGGAAGGCGGTAGAGCTGGCGGGGTGGCAACCGCTGGACCTCGGGTGGAATTTCCAGTGGGACTAACGTGTTTTGCAGGATTTTGGAGGCAGCACGTCCAATGGACCACGGTGCACGCTGCCTGCTGGCAGGTGAACGGGCTATGCATCCCCACTTGGGGACCTCTGCCACAGAGACCTTGGCTAACTTGGTTCCCGAAAGTGGTTGTGGTTAGTGGAAACCCACTGGTAAGGCTGTAAGAAGCAGGCACGGCAGCCACAGGCAGAAAGCCGCTGCTTTCATTTACTTAATAACTTTTGACAGGAAGGCGGTGGAGCCAAACGGTTTGGCGGCGCTGGACTCCGGCCTTGAATTTCAAGTTGGAACGATGTGTTTTGGAGACAATTGAGAGTAGCTGCCAGAGGCTGTCCCGCTGGCAGCATATATGCCGCGATTAGCGACAGAACATGACAGCTAATTTCTAAGCGTCAAAAGTCGAAAGTGAGTTTCTGACAAAATGATTTTGATAGGAAGGTGCTAGAGAAAAACGCTTTGCAACCGCTGGACTCGGGTGGAATTTCAAGTTGAACTGACCTCTCTCCCGGATGGGAAGACCTCCGCGAAAATGACTCCTCCCCAGCAGACATCCACGGCCCCAACAGGCTCTCGTGACCTGGGGAGAGAACCAAAAGTTTCAGTTATCTGTTGTATTAAACACGCTGAAACGGTGTACCAGGGCACGGCCGCCTTTGGGCCGCTGGCTTTGCTTGGCCACAGGGGGCTTAAGTTTGGGTTCCTGGTTCGACCGAGGTCAAGGTGCCCGGAGGAGGGCCCTTTTCACTGAACGCGTACCCGGGAGGTGAGCCCCTTTGTGGGGCGCGACGGGTGTCTCCCCCGGGGTGGGCCTTGTAAAGCCGGATTGGCAAGGACATCCAGCTGCCGGCTTCGCAAGGTTACGCCGTGGCAAACCTTGTAAAGCCGGCTTCGCAAGGTTGAAACGGTGTACCAGGGCACGGTCGCCTTGGGCCGCTGGCTTTGCTTGGCCACAGGGGCTTAAGTTTGGGTTCCTGGTTCGACCGAGGTCAAGGTGCCCGGAGGAGGGCCCTTTCACTGAACGCGTACCCGGGAGGTGAGCCCTTTGTGGGCGCTGACCGGTGTCTCCGGGTGGGCCTTGTAAAGCCGATTGGCAAGGACATCTAGCCGCCGCTTCGCGAAGGTTACGCCGTGGCAAACCTTGTAAAGCCGGGCTTGCAAGGTTGAAACGGTGTACCAGGGCACGGCCGCCTTTGCGCCAGGCTTTGCTTGGCCACAGGGGCTTAAGTTTGGGTTCCTAGGTTCGACCGAGGTCAAGGTGCCCGGAGGAGGGCCCTTTCACTGAACGCGTACCGGAGGTGAGCCCCTTTGTGGGCGCGACGGGTGTCTCCCCGGTGGCCTTGTAAAGCCGATTGGCAAGGACATTAGCTAAGCCGGCTTCAAGGTTACGCCGCGGCAAACCTTGTAAAGCCGGGCCGCAAGGTTACAGCCGTGGCAAACCTTGTAAAGCCGGCTTGCAAGGTTACAGAAGTGGCAAACCTTGTAAAGCCGGGCTTCGCAAGGTTACAGCGCGGCAAACCTTAAAGCCGCTTAGGTTAAGCCTGGCAAACCTTGTAAAGCCGGGCTTCGCAAGGTTACAGCCGCGGCAAACCTTGTAAAGCCGGCTTCGCAAGGTTACAGCCGCGGCAAACCTTTGTAAAGCCGGCTTCAAGGTTACAGCCGTGGCAAACCTTGTAAAGCCGGCTTCGAAGGTTACAGCCGCGGCAAACCTTGTAAAGCCGGCTTCGCAAGGTTACAGCCGCGGCAAACCTTGTAAAGCCGGCTTCGCAAGGTTACAGCCGTGGCAAACCTTGTAAAGCCGGCTCGCAAGGTTACAGCCGTGGCAACCTTGTAAAGCCGGCTTCGCAAGGTTACAGCCGTGGCAAACCTTGTAAAGCCGGCTTCGCGAAGGTTACAGCCGCGGCAAACCTTGTAAAGCCGTCGCAGGTTACAGCGCGGCAACCTTGTAAAGCCGGCTTCGCGAAGGTTACAGCCGTGGCAAACCTTGTAAAGCCGGCTTCGCGAAGGTTACAGCCGCGGCAAACCTTGTAAAGCCGGCTTCGCAAGGTTACAGAAGTGGCAAACCTTGTAAAGCCGGCTTCGCAAGGTTACAGCAGTGGCAAACCTTGTAAAGCCGCTTGCAGTTACAGCCGCGGCAGACCTTGTAAAGCCGGCCTCGCAAGGTTACAGCCGCGGCAAACCTTTGTAGCCGGGCTTCGCAAGGACTGGCATTTTGACACTTTGAAAATGTACATCCACAAAGGCTGGTTAGCTGAACTAGGTAGGTAATAGCCACCATCATCACATGATGATCCTGGCGGCAGGATTATACTTTTGTAATATCTCTTGACAGGAAGGTCGAGAGCCACGGGAGTGGTACCGCTGGACTCGGGGAGGATTTGCAGTCGATCTGAGGCGTCACCCGGCCAGTTGGAGCCAAGTTGAATTTTCATAGGTAAAGCTTATGGCCCCTCCCGGGCAGGAGCAGGACAGGCCGCCAGAGGGAGGCCCGGGACAGCAATCCCAGCCGCCTCCTGCACCGGAGGTGGACTCGAACCCGGATCGCCTGGTGTCAAGGGAGGCAGCACGTCCAGTGGACCACAGTGCACGCCTCCCAGCAGGTGAACGGAGGTGGTACTTGAAGCGTGGGATTCAGACAAAGGCAGTTGAAGGAAAACGCCGTGGAGGTGCAGAGGGGACTTGAACCCGCGACCTTGGCGGACTCAAGGCAGGAGCGCTGACCAGCACGCCACAGGCGGATTCTGGGCTAAGCATCCCCACTTGGGGACCTCTGCCACAGAGACCTTGGCTAACTTGCTTCCCGAAAGTGGTTGTGGTTAGTGGAAACCCACTGGTGAGGCTGTAAGAAGCAGGCAACAGCAGCCACAGGCAGAAAGCCGCGCTTTCATGGCTGAATAACTTTTGACAGGAAGGCGGTGGAGCCAAACGGTGTAGCGGCGCTGGACTCGGGTGGAATTTCCAGCAAGACTGGTGCGCTTCGGGAAAATTTGAGAGTAGTTAGTCAGAGGTCAGTCCGGCCGCTGGCATATATGCCGCATTAGCGGACGGGAAATAACAGCCAGATTCAAAGTGTCACTGGTCGGGCGGGTTTTGGGGAATAACTTTTGACAGGAAGGAGGTAGAGTAGTGCAACCGGCGTCTACCCCCACATTTGTGATGATTCCGCATCCAACGGTACCAAGCCGGTCCCCGTACGACGTTCGTAGGCGGAGTTACCAGTCAGGCCCCGCCTCCTGAGGAGTCTTTGTGGATAACTCTTGACAGGAAGGCGGTAGAGCTGCGGGGTGGCACCGCTGGACTCGGGGTGGAATTTCCAGTGGGACTAACGTGTTTTTGCAGGATTTTGAGGCAGCACGTCCAATGGACCACGGTGCACGCTGCCTGCTGGCAGGTGAACGGGCTATGCATCCCCACTTGGGGACCTCTGCCACAGAGACCTTGGCTAACTTGGTTCCCGAAAGTGGTTGTGGTTAGTGGAAACCCACTGGTAAGGCTGTAAGAAGCAGGCACGGCAGCCACAGGCAGAAAGCCCTGCTTTCATTTACGTAATAACTTTTGACAGGAAGGCGGTGGAGCCAAACGGTTTGGCGGCGCTGGACTCGCCTTGAATTTCAAGTTGGAACGATGTGTTTTGGAGACAATTGAGAGTAGCTGCCAGAGGCTGTCCCGCTGGCAGCATATATGCCGCATTGGCGGACAGAACATGACAGCTAATTTCTAAGCGTCAAAAGTCGAAAGTGAGTTTCTGACAAATGATTTTGATAGGAAGGTGCTAGAGAAAAACGCTTTGCAACCGCTGGACTCGGGTGGAATTTCAAGTTGAACTGACCTCTCCCGGATGGGAAGACCTCCGCTAAAATGACTCCTCCCCAGCAGACATCCACGGCCCCAACAGGCTCTCGTGACCTGGGGAGAGAACCAAAAGTTTCAGTTATCTGTTGTATTAAACACGCTGGAAACGGTGTACCAGGGCACGGCCGCCTTTGGCGCCGGCTTTGCTTTGGCCACAGGGGCTTAAGTTTGGGTTCCTGGTTCGACCGAGGTCAAGGTGCCCGGAGGAGGGCCCTTTCACTGAACGTAACCGGGAGGTGAGCCCTTTGTGGGCGCTGACGGGTGTCTCCGGGTGGACCTTGTAAAGCCGGATTGGCAAGGACATCTAGCCAAGCCGGCTTCGCAAGGTTACGGCCGTGGCAAACCTTGTAAAGCCGGCTTCGCAAGGTTGAAACGGTGTACCAGGGGCACGGCCGCCTTGGGCGCGCGGCTTTGCTTGGCCACAGGGGGGGGCTTAAGTTTGGGTTCCCAAGGTTCGACCGGAGGTCAAGGTGCCCGGAGGAGGGCCCTTTTCACTGAACGCAGCACCGAGGTGAGCCCCTTTGTGGGCCTGACGGGTGTCTCCCGGGTGGGCCTTGTAAAGCCGGATTGGCAAGACATTCAGCTGCCGCTTCGCAAGGTTACGCCGTGGCAAACCTTGTAAAGCCGCTTCGCAAGGTGTACCAGGAGTACGGCACAGCCTTTAGCCGGCTTGCTGGTCACAGACGTGGCATAACCTTGTGCCGGCTTCAAGGTTACAGACGCGGCAAGCCTGTGTAAAGCCGGCTCGCTGAAGGTTACAGCCGAGGGCAGACCCTTGTAAAGCTGAAGCGTGCGCAAGGTTGCGAGCCGCGCATACTTGTAAAGCCGGCTCGACAGGTTACAGCCGGGCAAACCTTGTAAAGCCGGCTTCGAGCGTTACAGCGGGCAAACCTTGTAAAGCCGGCTTCGCAAGGTTACAGCCGCGGGCAAACCTTTGTAAAGCCGGCTTCGCAAGGTTACAGCCGTGGCAAACCTTGTAAAGCCGGCTTCGCAAGGTTACAGACGTGGCAAACCTTGTAAAGCCGGGCTTCGCAAGGTTACAGCCGCGGCAAACCTTTGTAAAGCCGGCTTCGCGAAGGTTACAGCCGTGGCAAACCTTGTAAAGCCGGCTTCGCAAGGTTACAGCCGCGGCAAACCTGTAAAGCCGCTTCGCAAGGTTACAGCCGCGGCAAACCTTGTAAAGCCGGCTTCGCGAAGGTTAGCAGACGTGGCAAACCTTGTAAAGCCGCTTCGCAAGGTTACAGCCGTGGCAAACCTTGTAAAGCCGGCTTCGCAAGGTTACAGCCGTGGCAAACCTTGTAAAGCCGGCTTCGCAAGGTTACAGCCGTGGCAAACCTTGTAAAGCCGGCTTCGCAAGGTTACAGCCGTGGCAAACCTTGTAAAGCCGGCTTCGCAAGGTTACAGAAGTGGCAAACCTTGTAAAGCCGGCTTCGCAAGGTTACAGCCGTGGCAAACCTTGTAAAGCCGGCTTCAAGGTTACAGAAGTGGCAAACCTTGTAAAGCCGGCTTCGCAAGGTTACAGCCGTGGCAAACCTTGTAAAGCCGGCTTCGCAAGGTTACAGCCGTGGCAAACCTTGTAAAGCCGGCTTCGCAAGGACTGGCATTTTGACACTTTGAAAATGTACATCCACAAAGGCTGGTTAGCGGAACTAGGTAAGGGGGTAATAGCCACGATCATCACATGATGATCCTGGCGGCAGGATTATACTTTTGTAATATCTCTTGACAGGAAGGTCGAGAGCCACGGAGTGGTACCGCTGGACTCGGGAGGATTTGCAGTCGATCTGAGGTGTCACCCGCCAGTTGGAGCCAAGTTGAATTTTCATAGGTAAGCTTATGGGCCCTCCCGGGCAGGAGCAGGACAGGCCGCCAGAGGGAGGTCTCGACAGCAATCCCAGCCGCCTCCTGCACCGGAGGTGGACTCGAACCCGGATCGCTCTGGTGTCAAGGGAGGCAGCACGCCCAGTGGACCACAGTGCACGCCTCCCCAGCAGGTGAACGGAGGTGGTACTTGAAGCGCGGGATTCAGACAAAGGCAGTTGAAGGAAAACGCCGTGAGGTGCAGAGGGGACTTGAACCCCGCACCTTGGCGGACTCAAGGCAGGAGCGCTGACCAGCACGCCACAGGCGGATTCTGGGCTAAGCATCCCCACTTGGGGACCTCTGCCACAGAGACCTTGGCTTAACTTGCTTCCCGAAAGTGGTTGTGGTTAGTGGAAACCCACTGGTGAGGCTGTAAGAAGCAGGCACAGCAGCCACAGGCAGAAAGCCGCGGCTTTCATGGCTGAATAACTTTTGACAGGAAGGCGGTGGAGCCAAACGGTAAGCGGCGCTGGACTCGGGTGGAATTTCCAGCAAGACTGGTGCGCTTCGGGAAAATTTGAGAGTAGTTAGTCAGAGGTCAGTCCGGCCGCTGGCATATATGCCGCATTGCGGACGGAAATAACAGCCAGATTCAAAGTGTCACTGGTCGGGCGGGTTTTTGGGGAATAACTTTTGACAGGAAGGAGGTAGAGTAGTGCAACCGGCGTCTACCCCCACATTTGTGATGATTCCGCATCCAACGGTACCAAGCCGGTCCCCGTACGACGTTCGTAGGCGGAGTTACCGTCAGGCCCCGCCCTCCTGAGGAGTCTTTTGTGGATAACTCTTGACAGGAAGGCGGTAGAGCTGCGGGGTGGCAACCGCTGGACTCGGGGTGGAATTTCCAGTGGGACTAACGTGTTTTTGCAGGATTTTGAGGCAGCACGTCCAATGGACCACGGTGCACGCTGCCTGCTGGCAGGTGAACGGGCTATGCATCCCCACTTGGGGACCTCTGCCACAGAGACCTTGGCTAACTTGGTTCCCGAAAGTGGTTGTGGTTAGTGGAAACCCACTGGTAAGGCTGTAAGAAGCAGGCACGGCAGCCACAGGCAGAAAGCCGCTGCTTTCATTTACATAATAACTTTTGACAGGAAGGCGGTGGAGCCAAACGGTTTGGCGGCGCTGGACTCCGGCCTTGAATTTCAAGTTGGAACGATGTGTTTTGGAGACAATTGAGAGTAGCTGCCAGAGGCTGTCCCGCTGGCAGCATATATGCCGCGATTAGCGACAGAACATGACAGCTAATTTCTAAGCGTCAAAAGTCGAAAGTGAGTTTCTGACAAATGATTTTGATAGGAAGGTGCTAGAGAAAACGCTTTGCAACCGCTGGACTCGGGTGGAATTTCAGTTGAACTGACCTCTCTCCGGATGGGAAGACCTCCGCGAAAATGACTCCTCCCCAGCAGACATCCACGGCCCCAACAGGCTCTCGCGGACCTGGGGAGAGAACCAAAAGTTTCAGTTATCTGTTGTATTAAACACGCTGAAACGGTGTACCAGGGCACGGCCGCCTTTGCGCGCTGGCTTTGCTTGGCCACAGGGGGCTTAAGTTTGGTTCCCAAGGTTCGACCGGAGGTCAAGGTGCCCGGAGGAGGGCCCTTTTCACTGAACGCGTACCCGGAGGTGAGCCCCTTTGTGGGCGCTGACGGGTGTCTCCGGGTGGGCCTTCGTAAAGCCGGATTGGCAGTGACATCTAGCCGCCGCTTCGCAAGGTTACGGCCGTGGCAAACCTTGTAAAGCCGGGCTTCGCGAAGGTTGAAACGGTGTACCAGGGCACGGTCGCCTTGGGCGCCGGGCTTTGCTTGGCCACAGGGGCTTAAGTTTGGTTCCTAGGTTCGACCGAGGTCAAGGTGCCCGGAGGAGGGCCCTTTCACTGAACGCGAAATCCGAGGTGAGCCCCTTTGTGGGCCGACGGGTGTCTCCGGGTGGGCCTTGTAAAGCCGGATTGGCAGGACATCTAGCCGCCGCTCGCAAGGTTACGGCCGCGGCAAACCTTGTAAAGCCGGCTTCGCAAGGTTACAGAAGTGGCAAACCTTGTAAAGCCGGGCTTCGCAAGGTTACAGAAGTGGCAAACCTTGTAAAGCCGCTTCGCAAGTACAGGCGAACCTTGTAAGCCGCTTACAGCCGCGGCAAACCTTTGTAAAGCCGGCTTCGCGAAGGTTACAGCCGTGGCAAACCTTGTAAAGCCGGCTTGCAAGGTTACAGCCGCGGCAAACCTTGTAAAGCCGCTTCGCAAGGTTACAGACGTGGCAAACCTTGTAAAGCCGGGCTTCGCGAAGGTTACAGCCGCGGCAAACCTTGTAAAGCCGCTCGCAGTTACAGCCGCGGCAAACCTTGTAAAGCCGGGCTTCGCAAGGTTACAGCCGTGGCAAACCTTGTAAAGCCGCCGCGAAGGTTACAGACGTGGCAAACCTTGTAAAGCCGCTTCAAGGTTACAGCCGCGGGCAAACCTTGTAAAGCCGGCTTCGAAGGTTACAGCCGTGGCAAACCTTGTAAAGCCGGCTTCGCAAGGTTACAGCCGCGGCAAACCTTGTAAAGCCGGCTCGCAAGGTTACAGCCGTGGCAAACCTTGTAAAGCCGGCTTCGCAAGGTTACAGAAGTGGCAAACCTTGTAAAGCCGGCTTCGCAAGGTTACAGCCGTGGCAAACCTTTGTAAAGCCGGGCTTCGCGAAGGTTACAGCCGCGGCAAACCTTGTAAAGCCGGCCTCGCAAGGTTACAGCCGTGGCAAACCTTGTAAAGCCGGGCTTCGCAAGGACTGGCATTTTGACACTTTGAAAATGTACATCCACAAAGGCTGGTTAGCGGAACTAGGTAGTAGTAATAGCCACGCATCATCACATGATGATCCTGGCGCAGGATTATACTTTTGTAATATCTCTTGACAGGAAGGTCAGAGCCACGGGAGTGGTACCGCTGGACTCGGGGAGGATTTGCAGTCGATCTGAGGCGTCACCCGCCAGTTGGAGCCAAGTTGAATTTTCATAGGTAAAGCTTATGGTCCCTCCCGGGCAGGAGCAGGACAGGCCGCCAGAGGGAGGCCCGACAGCAATCCCAGCCGCCTCCTGCACCGGAGGTGGACTCGAACCCGGATCGCCTGGTGTCAAGGGAGGCAGCACGCCCAGTGGACCACAGTGCACGCCTCCCAGCAGGTGAACGGAGGTGGTACTTGAAGCGCGGGATTCGTGACAAAGGCAGTTGAAGGAAAACGCCGTGAGGTGCAGAGGGGACTTGAACCCCGCGACCTTGGCGGACTCAAGGCAGGAGCGCTGACCAGCACGCCACAGGCGGATTCTGGGCTAAGCATCCCCACTTGGGGACCTCTGCCACAGAGACCTTGGCTTAACTTGCTTCCCGAAAGTGGTTGTGGTTAGTGGAAACCCACTGGTGAGGCTGTAAGAAGCAGGCACAGCAGCCACAGGCAGAAAGCCGCGCTTTCATGGCTGAATAACTTTTGACAGGAAGGCGGTGGAGCCAAACGGTAAAGCGGCGTTGGACTCGGGTGGAATTTCCAGCAAGACTGGTGCGCTTCGGGAAAATTTGAGAGTAGTTGTCAGAGGTCAGTCCGGCCGCTGCATATATGCCGCGATTAGTGGACGGGAAATAACAGCCAGATTCAAAGTGTCACTGGTCGGGCGGGTTTTTGGGGAATAACTTTGACAGGAAGGAGGTAGAGTAGTGCAACCGGCGTCTACCCCCCACATTTGTGATGATTCCGCATCCAACGGTACCAAGCCGGTCCCCGTACGACGTTCGTAGGCGGAGTTACTGTCAGGCCCCGCCCTCCTGAGGAGTCTTTGTGGATAACTCTTGACAGGAAGGCGGTAGAGCTGCGGGGTGGCACCGCTGGACTCGGGGTGGAATTTCCAGTGGGACTAACGTGTTTTTGCAGGATTTTGAGGCAGCACGTCCAATGGACCACGGTGCACGCTGCCTGCTGGCAGGTGAACGGGCTATGCATCCCCACTTGGGGACCTCTGCCACAGAGACCTTGGCTAACTTGGTTCCCGAAAGTGGTTGTGGTTAGTGGAAACCCACTGGTAAGGCTGTAAGAAGCAGGCACGGCAGCCACAGGCAGAAAGCCGCGCTTTCATTTACTTAATAACTTTTGACAGGAAGGCGGTGGAGCCAAACGGTTTGGCGGCGCTGGACTCGGCCTTGAATTTCAAGTTGGAACGATGTGTTTTGGAGACAATTGAGAGTAGCTGCCAGAGGCTGTCCCGCTGGCAGCATATATGCCGCGATTGCGACAGAACATGACAGCTAATTTCTAAGCGTCAAAAGTCGAAAGTGAGTTTCTGACAAATGATTTTGATAGGAAGGTGCTAGAGAAAACGCTTTGCAACCGCTGGACTCGGGTGGAATTTCAAGTTGAACTGACCTCTCTCCGGATGGGAAGACCTCCGCTAAAATGACTCCTCCCCAGCAGACATCCACGGCCCCAACAGGCTCTCGTGACCTGGGGAGAGAACCAAAAGTTTCAGTTATCTGTTGTATTAAACACGCTGAAACGGTGTACCAGGGGCACGGCCGCCTTGGCGCGCTGGCTTTGCTTGGCCACAGGGGCTTAAGTTTGGGTTCCTAGGTTCGACCGAGGTCAAGGTGCCCGGAGGAGGGCCCTTTCACTGAACGCAGTACCGGGAGGTGAGCCCTTTGTGGGCGCGACCGGTGTCTCCCGGGTGGGCCTTGTAAAGCCGGATTGGCAAGTGACATCCAGCTGCCGGCTTCGTAAGGTTACGCCGCGGCAAACCTTTGTAAAGCCGGCCGCAAGGTTGAAACGGTGTACCAGGGGCACGGTCGCTTTGGGCCGCTGGCTTTGCTTCTGGCCACAGGGGCTTAAGTTTGGGTTCCTAAGGTTCGACCGAGGTCAAGGTGCCCGGAGGAGGGCCCTTTCACTGAACGCGTACCCGGAGGTGAGCCCCTTGTGGGCGCTGACGGTGTCTCCCGGGTGGGCCTTGTAAAGCCGGATTGGCAAGGACATCTAGCCGCCGGCTTCGCAGGTTACGCCGCGGCAAACCTTGTAAAGCCGGGCTTCGCAAGGTTACAGACAGTGGCAGCCCTTGTAAAGCCGGCTTCAAGGTTGCCAAGGTTCGACCGAAGGTCAAACCTTGTAAAGCCGGCTTCATGAACGGTTCGCGAGGTGAGCCTTTGTAAGCCGCTGCAAGGTGCTGCCGCGGCAAACCTTTGTAAAGCCGGCTTCGCAAGGTTACAGCCGTGGCAAACCTTGTAAAGCCGGCCGCAAGGTTACAGCCGTGGCAAACCTTGTAAAGCCGCTGCAGTTACAGTCGGCAAACCTTGTAAAGCCGGCTTCGCGAAGGTTACAGCCGTGGCAAACCTTGTAAAGCCGGGCTTCGCAAGGTTACAGCCGTGGCAAACCTTGTAAAGCCGGCTTCGCAAGGTTACAGCCGCGGCAAACCTTGTAAAGCCGGCTTCGCAAGGTTACAGACGTGGCAAACCTTGTAAAGTCGGCTTCGCAAGGTTACAGCCGTGGCAAACCTTGTAAAGCCGGCTTCGCAAGGTTACAGCCGCGGCAAACCTTTGTAAAGCCGGCTTGCAAGGTTACAGCCGGCAAACCTTGTAAAGCCGGCTTCGCTAAGGTTACAGCCGCGGCAAACCTTGTAAAGCCGGCTTCGCAAGGTTACAGCCGCGGCAAACCTTGTAAAGCCGGCTTCGCAAGGTTACAGAAGCGGCAAACCTTGTAAAGCCGGCTTCGCGAAGGTTACAGCCGCGGCAAACCTTGTAAAGCCGGCTTCGCAAGGTTACAGAAGTGGCAAACCTTGTAAAGCCGGCTTCGCAAGGTTACAGCAGTGGCAAACCTTGTAAAGCCGGCTTCGCAAGGTTACAGCCGTGGCAAACCCTTGTAAAGCCGGCCTCGCAAGGTTACAGCCGTGGCAAACCTTTGTAAAGCCGGGCTTCGCAAGGACTGGCATTTTGACACTTTGAAAATGTACATCCACAAAGGCTGGTTAGCTGAACTAGGTAGTAGTAATAGCCACGCATCATCACATGATGATCCTGGCGGCAGGATTATACTTTTGTAATATCTCTTGACAGGAAGGTCGTAGAGCCACGGAGTGGTACCGCTGGACTCGGGGAGGATTTGCAGTCGATCTGAGGTGTCACCCGGCCAGTTGGAGCCAAGTTGAATTTTCATAGGTAAGCTTATGGCCCCTCCCGGGCAGGAGCAGGACAGGCCGCCAGAGGGAGGCCCGGACAGCAATCCCAGCCGCCTCCTGCACCGGAGGTGGACTCGAACCCGGATCGCCTGGTGTCAAGGGAGGCAGCACGCCCAGTGGACCACAGTGCACGCCGCCCCAGCAGGTGAACGGAGGTGGTACTTGAAGCGTGGATTCAGACAAAGGCAGTTGAAGGAAAACGCCGCGGAGGTGCAGAGGGGGACTTGAACCCCGCGACCTTGGCGGACTCAAGGCAGGAGCGCTGACCAGCACGCCACAGGCGGATTCTGGGCTAAGCATCCCCACTTGGGGACCTCTGCCACAGAGACCTTGGCTAACTTGCTTCCCGAAAGTGGTTGTGGTTAGTGGAAACCCACTGGTGAGGCTGTAAGAAGCAGGCACAGCAGCCACAGGCAGAAAGCCGCGCTTTCATGGCTGAATAACTTTTGACAGGAAGGCGGTGGAGCCAAACGGTAGCGGCGCTGGACTCGGGTGGAATTTCCAGCAAGACTGGTGCGCTTCGGGAAAATTTGAGAGTAGTTGTCAGAGGTCAGTCCGGCCGCTGGCATATATGCCGCATTGCGGACGGGAAATAACAGCCAGATTCAAAGTGTCACTGGTCGGGCGGGTTTTTGGGGAATAACTTTTGACAGGAAGGAGGTAGAGTAGTGCAACCGGCGTCTACCCCCACATTTGTGATGATTCCGCATCCAACGGTACCAAGCCGGTCCCCGTACGACGTTCGTAGGCGGAGTTACCGTCAGGCCCCGCCCTCCTGAGGAGTCTTTTGTGGATAACTCTTGACAGGAAGGCGGTAGAGCTGCGGGGTGGCACCGCTGGACTCGGGGTGGAATTTCCAGTGGGACTAACGTGTTTTTGCAGGATTTTGAGGCAGCACGTCCAATGGACCACGGTGCACGCTGCCTGCTGGCAGGTGAACGGGCTATGCATCCCCACTTGGGGACCTCTGCCACAGAGACCTTGGCTAACTTGGTTCCCGAAAGTGGTTGTGGTTAGTGGAAACCCACTGGTAAGGCTGTAAGAAGCAGGCACGGCAGCCACAGGCAGAAAGCCGCGCTTTCATTTACTTAATAACTTTTGACAGGAAGGCGGTGGAGCCAAACGGTTTGGCGGCGCTGGACTCGGCCTTGAATTTCCAGTTGGAACGATGTGTTTTGGAGACAATTGAGAGTAGCTGCCAGAGGCTGTCCCGCTGGCAGCATATATGCCGCATTGCGGACAGAACATGACAGCTAATTTCTAAGTGTCAAAAGTCGAAAGTGAGTTTCTGACAAATGATTTTGATAGGAAGGTGCTAGAGAAAAACGCTTGCAACCGCTGGACTCGGGTGGAATTTCAAGTTGAACTGACCTCTCCCGGATGGGAAGACCTCCGCAAAATGACTCCTCCCCAGCAGACATCCACGGCCCCAACAGGCTCTCGGACCTGGGGAGAGAACCAAAAGTTTCAGTTATCTGTTGTATTAAACACGCTGGAAACGGTGTACCAGGGGCACGGCCGCCTTTGGCCGCTGGCTTTGCTTGGCCACAGGGGCTTAAGTTTGGTTCCTAGGTTCGACCGAGGTCAAGGTGCCCGGAGGAGGGCCCTTTCACTGAACGCGGTACCGGGAGGTGAGCCCCTTTGTGGGCGCTGACGGTGTCTCCCCGGGTGGGCCTTGTAAAGCCGGATTGGCAAGGACATCTAGCTGCCGCTTCGCGAAGGTTACGGCCGTGGCAAACCTTTGTAAAGCCGGCTTCGCGAAGGTTGAAACGGTGTACCAGGGGCACGGTCGCCTTGGCGCCGGCTTTGCTTGGCCACAGGGGCTTAAGTTTGGTTCCCAAGGTTCGACCGAGGTCAAGGTGCCCGGAGGAGGGCCCTTTCACTGAACGTAGTAACCCGAGGTGAGCCCCTTTGTGGGCGCTGACGGGTGTCTCCCCGGGTGGGCCTTGTAAAGCCGGATTGGCAAGCGACATCTAGCTGCCGGCTTCGCAAGGTTACGGCCGTGGCAAACCTTGTAAAGCCGGCTCGCAAGGTTGAAACGGTGTACCAGGGCACGGCGCTTTAGGCGCCGGCTTTGCTTGGCCACAGGGGCTTAAGCTTGGTTCCGGTTCAACCGAGGTCAAGGTGCCCGGAGGAGGGCCTTTCACTGAACGCGGTACCGGGAGGTGAGCCCTTTGTGGGCTGACGGTGTCTCCGGTGGGCCTTGTAAAGCCGGATTGGCAAGGACATCTAGCTGCCGGCTTCGCAAGGTTACGGCGCGGCAAACCTTGTAAAGCCGGCTTCGCAAGGTTACAGAAGTGGCAAACCTTGTAAAGCCGGGCTTCGCGAAGGTTACAGCCGTGGCAAACCTTGTAAAGCCGGCTTCGCAAGGTTACAGCCGGCAAACCTTGTAAAGCCGGCTTCGCAGGTTACAGCCGGGCAAACCTTTGTAAAGCCGGCTTCGAAGGTTACAGCCGTGGCAAACCTTGTAAAGCCGCTTCGCAAGGTTACAGCCGCGGCAAACCTTGTAAAGCCGGCTTCGAAGGTTACAGCCGCGGCAAACCTTGTAAAGCCGGGCTCGCTAAGGTTACAGCCGCGGCAAACCTTGTAAAGCCGGCTTCGCAGGTTACAGCCGTGGCAAACCTTGTAAAGCCGGGCTTCAGCGAAGGTTACAGCCGTGGCAAACCTTGTAAAGCCGGCTTCGCAAGGTTACAGCCGCGGCAAACCTTGTAAAGCCGCTTCGCGAAGGTTACAGCCGTGGCAAACCTTGTAAGCCGGCTTCAAGGTTACAGAAGTGGCAAACCTTGTAGCCGGCTTCGCAAGGTTACAGCCGTGGCAAACCTTGTAAAGCCGGCTTCGCGAAGGTTACAGCCGCGTGGCAAGTCCTTGTAAAGCCGGGCTCGCAAGGTTACAGCCGTGGCAAACCTTGTAAAGCCGGGCTTCGCAAGGACTGGCATTTTGACACTTTGAAAATGTACATCCACAAAGGCTGGTTAGCTGAACTAGGTAGGGTAATAGCCACGCATCATCACATGATGATCCTGGCGGCAGGATTATACTTTTGTAATATCTCTTGACAGGAAGGTCGAGAGCCACGGAGTGGTACCGCTGGACTCGGGGAGGATTTGCAGTCGATCTGAGGCGTCACCCGCCAGTTGGAGCCAAGTTGAATTTTCATAGGTAAAGCTTATGGCCCTCCCGGGCAGGAGCAGGACAGGCCGCTCAGAGGGAGGCCTCGGACAGCAATCCCAGCCGCCTCCCGCACCGGAGGTGGACTCGAACCCGGATCGCCTGGTGTCAAGGGAGGCAGCACGCCCAGTGGACCACAGTGCACGCCTCCCAGCAGGTGAACGGAGGTGGTACTTGAAGCGCGGGATTCAGACAAAGGCAGTTGAAGGAAAACGCCGTGAGGTGCAGAGGGGGACTTGAACCCCGCACCTTGGCGGACTCAAGGCAGGAGCGCTGACCAGCACGCCACAGGCGGATTCTGGGCTAAGCATCCCCACTTGGGGACCTCTGCCACAGAGACCTTGGCTTAACTTGCTTCCCGAAAGTGGTTGTGGTTAGTGGAAACCCACTGGTGAGGCTGTAAGAAGCAGGCACAGCAGCCACAGGCAGAAAGCCGCGCTTTCATGGCTGAATAACTTTTGACAGGAAGGCGGTGGAGCCAAACGGTAAAGCGGCGCTGGACTCGGGTGGAATTTCCAGCAAGACTGGTGCGCTTCGGGAAAATTTGAGAGTAGTTAGTCAGAGGTCAGTCCGGCCGCTGGCATATATGCCGCATTGCGGACGGGAAATAACAGCCAGATTCAAAGTGTCACTGGTCGGGCGGGTTTTGGGGAATAACTTTTGACAGGAAGGAGGTAGAGTAGTGCAACCGGCGTCTACCCCCACATTTGTGATGATTCCGCATCCAACGGTACCAAGCCGGTCCCCGTACGACGTTCGTAGGCGGAGTTATCAGTCAGGCCCCGCCCTCCTGAGGAGTCTTTGTGGATAACTCTTGACAGGAAGGCGGTAGAGCTGCGGGGTGGCACCGCTGGACTCGGGGTGGAATTTCCAGTGGGACTAACGTGTTTTTGCAGGATTTTGGAGGCAGCACGTCCAATGGACCACGGTGCACGCCGCCTGCTGGCAGGTGAACGGGCTATGCATCCCCACTTGGGGACCTCTGCCACAGAGACCTTGGCTTAACTTGGTTCCCGAAAGTGGTTGTGGTTAGTGGAAACCCACTGGTAAGGCTGTAAGAAGCAGGCACGGCAGCCACAGGCAGAAAGCCGCTGCTTTCATTTACTTAATAACTTTTGACAGGAAGGCGGTGGAGCCAAACGGTTTGGCGGCGCTGGACTCGGCCTTGAATTTCAAGTTGGAACGATGTGTTTTGGAGACAATTGAGAGTAGCTGCCAGAGGCTGTCCCGCTGGCAGCATATATGCCGCGATTGACGGACAGAACATGACAGCTAATTTCTAAGTGTCAAAAGTCGAAAGTGAGTTTCTGACAAATGATTTTGATAGGAAGGTGCTAGAGAAAAACGCTTTGCAACCGCTGGACTCGGGTGGAATTTCAAGTTGAACTGACCTCTCCCGGATGGGAAGACCTCCGCAGAAATGACTCCTCCCCAGCAGACATCCACGGCCCCAACAGGCTCTCGTGGACCTGGGAGAGAACCAAAAGTTTCAGTTATCTGTTGTATTAAACACGCTGAAACGGTGTACCAGGGCACGGCCGCCTTTGGCGCTGGCTTTGCTTGGCCACAGGGGGCTTAAGTTTGGTTCCTAAGGTTCGACCGAGGTCAAGGTGCCCGGAGGAGGGCCCTTTCACTGAACGCGTACCCGAGGTGAGCCCCTTGTGGGCCGACGGGTGTCTCCGGGTGGGCCTTGTAAAGCCGGATTGGCAGGACATCCAGCCGCCGGCTTCGCAAGGTTACGGCCGCGGCAAACCTTGTAAAGCCGGGCTTCGCGAAGGTTGAAACGGTGTACCAGGGCACGGCCGCCTTGGCGCCGGCTTTGCTTGGCCACAGGGGCTTAAGTTTGGGTTCCCAAGGTTCGACCGAGGTCAAGGTGCCCGGAGGAGGGCCCTTTCACTGAACGCAGTATCCGAGGTGAGCCCCTTTGTGGGGCTGACGGGTGTCTCCGGGTGGGCCTTGTAAAGCCGGATTGGCAAGGACATCCAGCTGCCGGCTTCGCAAGGTTACGGCCGCGGCAAACCTTGTAAAGCCGGCTTCGCGAAGGTTGAAACGGTACCAGGGCACGTCGCCTTGCGCCGGGCTTTGCTTCGGCCACAGGGGGCTTAAGTTTGGTTCCCAAGGTTCGACCGAGGTCAAGGTGCCCGAGGAGGGCCCTTTCACTGAACGCGGTACCGAGGTGAGCCCCTTTGTGGGGCTGACGGTGTCTCCGGGTGGGCCTTGTAAAGCCGGATTGGCAAGGACATCTAGCTGCCGGCTTCGCAAGGTTACAGCCGCGGCAAACCTTTGTAAAGCCGGCCGCGAAGGTTACAGCAGTGGCAAACCTTTGTAAAGCCGGGCTTCGCGAAGGTTACAGAAGTGGCAAACCTTGTAAAGCCGGCTCAAGGTTACAGCGCGGCAAACCTTGTAAAGCCGGCTTCGCAAGGTTACAGCCGTGGCAAACCTTGTAAAGCCGGCTTCGCGAAGGTTACAGCCGTGGCAAACCTTGTAAAGCCGGCTTCGCAAGGTTACAGCCGTGGCAAACCTTGTAAAGCCGGCCGCGAAGGTTACAGCCGCGGCAAACCTTGTAAAGCCGGGCTTCGCGAAGGTTACAGCCGCGGCAAACCTTGTAAAGCCGGCTTCGCGAAGGTTACAGCCGTGGCAAACCTTGTAAAGCCGGCTTCGCGAAGGTTACAGCCGCGGCAAACCTTTGTAAAGCCGGCTTCGCGAAGGTTACAGAAGCGGCAAACCTTGTAAAGCCGGCTTCGCGAAGGTTACAGCCGCGGCAAACCTTGTAAAGCCGGCTTGCAAGGTTACAGCCGCGGCAAACCTTGTAAAGCCGGCTTCGCAAGGTTACAGCCGTGGCAAACCTTGTAAAGCCGGCTTCGCAAGGTTACAGCCGTGGCAAACCTTGTAAAGCCGGCTTCGCAAGGTTACAGAAGTGGCAAACCTTGTAAAGCCGGCTTCGCAAGGTTACAGCCGTGGCAAACCTTGTAAAGCCGGCTTCGCAAGGTTACAGCCGTGGCAAACCTTGTAAAGCCGGCTTCGCAAGGTTACAGCCGTGGCAAACCTTGTAAAGCCGGCTTCGCAAGGACTGGCATTTTGACACTTTGAAAATGTACATCCACAAAGGCTGGTTAGCTGAACTAGGTAGGTAATAGCCACCATCATCACATGATGATCCTGGCGCAGGATTATACTTTTGTAATATCTCTTGACAGGAAGGTCGAGAGCCACGGGAGTGGTACCGCTGGACTCGGGGAGGATTTGCAGTCGATCTGAGGCGTCACCCGCCAGTTGGAGCCAAGTTGAATTTTCATAGGTAAAGCTTATGGCCCCTCCCGGGCAGGAGCAGGACAGGCCGCCAGAGGGAGGCCCGGACAGCAATCCCAGCCGCCTCCTGCACCGGAGGTGGACTCGAACCCGGATCGCCTGGTGTCAAGGGAGGCAGCACGCCCAGTGGACCACAGTGCACGCCGCCCCAGCAGGTGAACGGAGGTGGTACTTGAAGCGGGATTCAGACAAAGGCAGTTGAAGGAAAACGCCGCGGAGGTGCAGAGGGGGACTTGAACCCCGCGACCTTGGCGGACTCAAGGCAGGAGCGCTGACCAGCACGCCACAGGCGGATTCTGGGCTAAGCATCCCCACTTGGGGACCTCTGCCACAGAGACCTTGGCTAACTTGCTTCCCGAAAGTGGTTGTGGTTAGTGGAAACCCACTGGTGAGGCTGTAAGAAGCAGGCACAGCAGCCACAGGCAGAAAGCCGCGGCTTTCATGGCTGAATAACTTTGACAGGAAGGCGGTGGAGCCAAACGGTAAAGCGGCGTTGGACTCGGGTGGAATTTCCAGCAAGACTGGTGCGCTTCGGGAAAATTTGAGAGTAGTTAGTCAGAGGTCAGTCCGGCCGCTGGCATATATGCCGCATTACGGACGGGAAATAACAGCCAGATTCAAAGTGTCACTGGTCGGGCGGGTTTTGGGGAATAACTTTGACAGGAAGGAGGTAGAGTAGTGCAACCGGCGTCTACCCCCACATTTGTGATGATTCCGCATCCAACGGTACCAAGCCGGTCCCCGTACGACGTTCGTAGGCGGAGTTACTAGTCAGGCCCCGCCTCCTGAGGAGTCTTTGTGGATAACTCTTGACAGGAAGGCGGTAGAGCTGCGGGGTGGCACCGCTGGACCTCGGGGTGGAATTTCCAGTGGGACTAACGTGTTTTGCAGGATTTTGGAGGCAGCACGTCCAATGGACCACGGTGCACGCTGCCTGCTGGCAGGTGAACGGGCTATGCATCCCCACTTGGGGACCTCTGCCACAGAGACCTTGGCTAACTTGGTTCCCGAAAGTGGTTGTGGTTAGTGGAAACCCACTGGTAAGGCTGTAAGAAGCAGGCATGGCAGCCACAGGCAGAAAGCCCGCTTTCATTTACTTAATAACTTTTGACAGGAAGGCGGTGGAGCCAAACGGTTTGGCGGCGTTGGACTCCGGCCTTGAATTTCAAGTTGGAACGATGTGTTTTGGAGACAATTGAGAGTAGCTGCCAGAGGCTGTCCCGCTGGCAGCATATATGCCGCATTGCGACAGAACATGACAGCTAATTTCTAAGCGTCAAAAGTCGAAAGTGAGTTTCTGACAAATGATTTTGATAGGAAGGTGCTAGAGAAAAACGCTTTGCAACCGCTGGACTCGGGTGGAATTTCAAGTTGAACTGACCTCTCCCGGATGGGAAGACCTCCGCTGAAAATGACTCCTCCCCAGCAGACATCCACGGCCCCAACAGGCTCTCGTGACCTGGGGAGAGAACCAAAAGTTTCAGTTATCTGTTGTATTAAACACGCTGAAACGGTGTACCAGGGCACGGCCGCCTTTGGGCCGCTGGCTTTGCTTGGCCACAGGGGCTTAAGTTTGGTTCCTAAGGTTCGACCGAGGTCAAGGTGCCCGGAGGAGGGCCCTTTTCACTGAACGCGTACCCGGGAGGTGAGCCCCTTTGTGGGGCTGACGGGTGTCTCCCCGGGTGGGCCTTGTAAAGCCGGATTGGCAGGACATCTAGCTGCCGGCTTCGCAAGGTTACGGCCGTGGCAAACCTTGTAAAGCCGGGCTTCGCAAGGTTGAAACGGTGTACCAGGGGCACGGCCGCCTTTGGGCGCTGGCTTTGCTTGGCCACAGGGGCTTAAGTTTGGGTTCCTAAGGTTCGACCGAGGTCAAGGTGCCCGAGGAGGGCCCTTTCACTGAACGTACACCGGGAGGTGAGCCCCTTTGTGGGCGCGACGGGTGTCTCCGGGTGGGCCTTGTAAAGCCGGATTGGCAAGGACATCTAGCCAAGCCGCTTCGCAAGGTTACGGCCGCGGCAAACCTTGTAAAGCCGGCTTCGCGAAGGTTACAGAAGTGGCAAACCTTGTAAAGCCGCTTCGCGAAGGTTACAGCCGTGGCAAACCTTTGTAAAGCCGGCTTCAGGTTACAGCCGAGGCAAACCTTGTAAGCCGCTTGAAGGTTACAGCCGTGGCAAACCTTGTAAAGCCGGCTTCGCAAGGTTACAGCCGCGGCAAACCTTGTAAAGCCGGCTTCGCGAAGGTTACAGCCGCGGCAAACCTTGTAAAGCCGGTCTCGCAAGGTTACAGACGTGGCAAACCTTGTAAAGCCGGGCTCGCGAAGGTTACAGCCGGCAAGCCTGTAAAGCCGCTTCGCGAAGGTTACAGCCGCAGGCAAACCTTGTAAAGCCGGGCTTCGCAAGGTTACAGCCGTGGCAAACCTTGTAAAGCCGGCTTCGCAAGGTTACAGCCGTGGCAAACCTTGTAGCCGCTGCAAGGTTACAGAAGCGGCAAACCTTGTAAAGCCGGCTTCGCAAGGTTACAGCCGTGGCAAACCTTGTAAAGCCGGCTTCGCAAGGTTACAGCCGTGGCAAACCTTGTAAAGCCGGCTTCGCGAAGGTTACAGTCGCGGCAAACCTTGTGAAGCCGGCTTCGCAAGGTTACAGCCGTGGCAAACCTTGTAAAGCCGGCTCAAGGTTACAGCCGTGGCAAACCTTGTAAAGCCGGCTTCGCAAGGTTACAGCCGTGGCAAACCTTGTAAAGCCGGCTTCGCAAGGTTACAGCCGGGCAAACCTTGTAAAGCCGGGCCTCGCAAGGTTACAGCCGCGGCAAACCTTGTAAAGCCGGCTTCGCAAGGACTGGCATTTTGACACTTTGAAAATGTACATCCACAAAGGCTGGTTAGCTGAACTAGGTAGGGGTAATAGCCACGCATCATCACATGATGATCCTGGCGCAGGATTATACTTTTGTAATATCTCTTGACAGGAAGGTCGAGAGCCACGGGAGTGGTACCGCTGGACTCGGGGAGGATTTGCAGTCGATCTGAGGCGCCACCCGCCAGTTGGAGCCAAGTTGAATTTTCATAGGTAAAGCTTATGGCCCCTCCCGGGCAGGAGCAGGACAGGCCGCCAGAGGGAGGCTCGGACAGCAATCCCAGCCGCCTCCTGCACCGGAGGTGGACTCAACCCGGATCGTCTGGTGTCAAGGGAGGCAGCACGCCCAGTGGACCACAGTGCACGCGCCTCCCAGCAGGTGAACGGAGGTGGTACTTGAAGCCGGGATTCAGACAAAGGCAGTTGAAGGAAAACGCCGCGAGGTGCAGAGGGGGACTTGAACCCCGCGACCTTGGCGGACTCAAGGCAGGAGCGCTGACCAGCACGCCACAGGCGGATTCTGGGCTAAGCATCCCCACTTGGGGACCTCTGCCACAGAGACCTTGGCTAACTTGCTTCCCGAAAGTGGTTGTGGTTAGTGGAAACCCACTGGTGAGGCTGTAAGAAGCAGGCACAGCAGCCACAGGCAGAAAGCCGCGCTTTCATGGCTGAATAACTTTGACAGGAAGGCGGTGGAGCCAAACGGTAAAGCGGCGTTGGACTCGGGTGGAATTTCCAGCAAGACTGGTGCGCTTCGGGAAAATTTGAGAGTAAGTTAGTCAGAGGTCAGTCCGGCCGCTGCATATATGCCGCGATTAGCGGACGGGAAATAACAGCCAGATTCAAAGTGTCACTGGTCGGGCGGGTTTTTGGGGAATAACTTTGACAGGAAGGAGGTAGAGTAGTGCAACCGGCGTCTACCCCCACATTTGTGATGATTCCGCATCCAACGGTACCAAGCCGGTCCCCGTACGACGTTCGTAGGCGGAGTTATCGTCAGGCCCCGCCCTCCTGAGGAGTCTTTGTGGATAACTCTTGACAGGAAGGCGGTAGAGCTGGCGGGGTGGCACCGCTGGACTCGGGGTGGAATTTCCAGTGGGACTAACGTGTTTTTGCAGGATTTTGAGGCAGCACGTCCAATGGACCACGGTGCACGCTGCCTGCTGGCAGGTGAACGGGCTATGCATCCCCACTTGGGGACCTCTGCCACAGAGACCTTGGCTAACTTGGTTCCCCGAAAGTGGTTGTGGTTAGTGGAAACCCACTGGTAAGGCTGTAAGAAGCAGGCACGGCAGCCACAGGCAGAAAGCCGCGGCTTTCATTTACTTAATAACTTTTGACAGGAAGGCGGTGGAGCCAAACGGTTTGGCGGCGCTGGACTCGGCCTTGAATTTCAAGTTGGAACGATGTGTTTTGGAGACACTTGAGAGTAGCTGCCAGAGGCTGTCCCGCTGGTAGCATATATGCCGCGATTGCGGACAGAACATGACAGCTAATTTCTAAGTGTCAAAAGTCGAAAGTGAGTTTCTGACAAATGATTTTGATAGGAAGGTGCTAGAGAAAAACGCTTTGCAACCGCTGGACTCGGGTGGAATTTCAAGTTGAACTGACCTCTCCCCGGATGGGAAGACCTCCGCAAAATGACTCCTCCCCAGCAGACATCCACGGCCCCAACAGGCTCTCGTGGACCTGGGGAGAGAACCAAAAGTTTCAGTTATCTGTTGTATTAAACACGCTGAAACGGTGTACCAGGGGCACGGCCGCCTTTAGCGCCGGGCTTTGCTTCGGCCACAGGGGGGCTTAAGTTTGGGTTCCCAAGGTTCGACCGGAGGTCAAGGTGCCCGGAGGAGGGCCCTTTCACTGAACGCAGTACCCGAGGTGAGCCCTTTGTGGGCTGACGGTGTCTCCCGGGTGGGCCTTGTAAAGCCGGATTGGCAAGGACATCTAGCCGCCGCTTCGCAAGGTTACGCCGTGGCAAACCTTGTAAAGCCGGCTTCGCAAGGTTGAAACGGTGTACCAGGGCACGGTCGCCTTTGGCGCCGGGCTTTGCTTTGGCCACAGGGGCTTAAGTTTGGTTCCTGGTTCGACCGAGGTCAAGGTGCCCGGAGGAGGGCCCTTTCACTGAACGCGTACCCGAGGTGAGCCCCTTGTGGGCGCCACGGGTGTCTCCCGGTGGGCCTTGTAAAGCCGGATTGGCAAGCGACATCTAGCTGCCGGCTTCGCAAGGTTACGGCCGCGGCAAACCTTGTAAAGCCGGGCTTCGCAAGGTTACAGAAGTGGCAAACCTTGTAAAGCCGGGCTTCGCGAAGGTTACAGCCGTGGCAAACCTTGTAAAGCCGGGCTTCGCAAGGTTACAGCCGTGGCAAACCTTGTAAAGCCGGGCCGCAAGGTTACAGCCGCGGCAAACCTTGTAAAGCCGGCTCGCAAGGTTACAGCCGTGGCAAACCTTGTAAAGCCGGGCTTCGCGAAGGTTACAGCCGTGGCAAACCTTGTAAAGCCGCTTCGCAAGGTTACAGCCGTGGCAAACCTTTGTAAAGCCGGGCTTCGCGAAGGTTACAGACAGTCGGGCAAACCTTGTAAAGCCGGCTTCGCAAGGTTACAGCCGCGGCAAACCTTGTAAAGCCGGCTTCGCGAAGGTTACAGCCGCGGCAAACCTTGTAAAGCCGGGCTTCGCGAAGGTTACAGCCGCGGCAAACCTTGTAAAGCCGGCTTCAGCAAGGTTACAGCCGTGGCAAACCTTGTGAAGCCGGCTTCAAGGTTACAGAAGTGGCAAACCTTGTAAAGCCGGCTTCGCGAAGGTTACAGCCGCGGCAAACCTTGTAAAGCCGGGCTTCGCAAGGTTACAGAAGTGGCAAACCTTGTAAAGCCGGGCTTCGCGAAGGTTACAGTCGCGGTAAACCTTGTAAAGCCGGCCTCGCAAGGTTACAGCCGTGGCAAACCTTTGTAAAGCCGGCTTCGCAAGGACTGGCATTTTGACACTTTGAAAATGTACATCCACAAAGGCTGGTTAGCGAACTAGGTAGGGTAACAGCCACGCATCATCACATGATGATCCTGGCGGCAGGATTATACTTTTGTAATATCTCTTGACAGGAAGGTCGAGAGCCACGGAGTGGTACCGCTGGACTCGGGGAGGATTTGCAGTCGATCTGAGGCGTCACCCGCCAGTTGGAGCCAAGTTGAATTTTCATAGGTAAAGCTTATGGCCCTCCCCGGGCAGGAGCAGGACAGGCCGCCAGAGGGAGGCCCGACAGCAATCCCAGCCGCCTCCTGCACCGGAGGTGGACTCGAACCCGGATCGCCTGGTGTCAAGGGAGGCAGCACGCCCAGTGGACCACAGTGCACGCCACCCCAGCAGGTGAACGGAGGTGGTACTTGGAAGCGCGGGATTCAGACAAAGGCAGTTGAAGGAAAACGCCGTGAGGTGCAGAGGGGGGACTTGAACCCCGCACCTTGCGGACTCAAGGCAGGAGCTGCTGACCAGCACGCCACAGGCGGATTCTGGGCTAAGCATCCCCACTTGGGGACCTCTGCCACAGAGACCTTGGCTAACTTGCTTCCCGAAAGTGGTTGTGGTTAGTGGAAACCCACTGGTGAGGCTGTAAGAAGCAGGCACAGCAGCCACAGGCAGAAAGCCGTGCTTTCATGGCTGAATAACTTTTGACAGGAAGGCGGTGGAGCCAAACGGTAGCGGCGCTGGACTCGGGTGGAATTTCCAGCAAGACTGGTGCGCTTCGGGAAAATTTGAGAGTAGTTAGTCAGAGGTCAGTCCGGCCGCTGCATATATGCCGCATTAGCGGACGGGAAATAACAGCCAGATTCAAAGTGTCACTGGTCGGGCGGGTTTTGGGGAATAACTTTTGACAGGAAGGAGGTAGAGTAGTGCAACCGGCGTCTACCCCCACATTTGTGATGATTCCGCATCCAACGGTACCAAGCCGGTCCCCGTACGACGTTCGTAGGCGGAGTTATCAGTCAGGCCCCGCCTCCTGAGGAGTCTTTGTGGATAACTCTTGACAGGAAGGCGGTAGAGCTGCGGGGTGGCACCGCTGGACTCGGGTGGAATTTCCAGTGGGACTAACGTGTTTTTGCAGGATTTTGAGGCAGCACGTCCAATGGACCACGGTGCACGCTGCCTGCTGGCAGGTGAACGGGCTATGCATCCCCACTTGGGGACCTCTGCCACAGAGACCTTGGCTTAACTTGGTTCCCGAAAGTGGTTGTGGTTAGTGGAAACCCACTGGTAAGGCTGTAAGAAGCAGGCACGGCAGCCACAGGCAGAAAGCCGCGGCTTTCATTTACTTAATAACTTTTGACAGGAAGGCGGTGGAGCCAAACGGTTTGGCGGCGCTGGACCTCGGCCTTGAATTTCAAGTTGGAACGATGTGTTTTGGAGACAATTGGAGAGTAGCTGCCAGAGGCTGTCCCGCTGGCAGCATATATGCCGCATTGCGGACAGAACATGACAGCTAATTTCTAAGCGTCAAAAGTCGAAAGTGAGTTTCTGACAAATGATTTTGATAGGAAGGTGCTAGAGAAAACGCTTTGCAACCGCTGGACTCGGGTGGAATTTCAAGTTGAACTGACCTCTCTCCGGATGGGAAGACCTCCGCTAAAATGACTCCTCCCCAGCAGACATCCACGGCCCCAACAGGCTCTCGTGACCTGGGGAGAGAACCAAAAGTTTCAGTTATCTGTTGTATTAAACACGCTGAAACGGTGTACCAGGGGCACGGCCGCCTTTGGCGCCGGGCTTTGCTTGGCCACAGGGGGCTTAAGTTTGGGTTCCTAAGGTTCGACCGAGGTCAAGGTGCCCGGAGGAGGGCCCTTTCACTGAACGCGGTACCCGGAGGTGAGCCCCTTTGTGGGCGCGACGGGTGTCTCCCCGGGTGGGCCTTGTAAAGCCGGATTGGCAAGTGACATCTAGCCGCCGGCTTCGCGAAGGTTACGGCCGCGGCAAACCTTGTAAAGCCGGCTTCGCAAGGTTGAAACGGTGTACCAGGGCACGGCCGCCTTTGGGCGCCGGCTTTGCTTGGCCACAGGGGGCTTAAGTTTGGGTTCCTGAGGTTCGACCGAGGTCAAGGTGCCCGGAGGAGGGCCCTTTTCACTGAACGCGTACCCGAGGTGAGCCCCTTTGTGGGGCTGACGGGTGTCTCCCGGGTGGGCCTTGTAAAGCCGGATTGGCAGGACATCTAGCTGCCGGCTTCGCGAAGGTTACGGCCGTGGCAAACCTTGTAAAGCCGGCTTCGCTAAGGTTGAAACGGTGTACCAGGGGCACGGCACGCCTTGGCAAGCCTTTGCTTGGCCACAGAGGGCTTAAGCTTGGTTCCTGAAGGTTCGACCGAGGTCAAAGTCCCGAGGAGGGCCCGTTTCACTGAACGTTACAGCCGAGGTGAGCCCTTTGTAAGGCCGCACGGTGTCTCCGGGTGGGCCTTGTAAAGCCGGATTGGCAAGGACATTAGCTAGCCGTGGCAAACCTTGTAAAGCCGGCTTCGCGAAGGTTACAGCCGCGGCAAACCTTGTAAAGCCGGCTTCGCGAAGGTTACAGAACGTGGCAAACCTTTGTAAAGCCGGGCTTCGCGAAGGTTACAGCCGTGGCAACCTTGTAAAGCCGGCTTCGCAAGCGTTACAGCCGCGGGCAAACCTTGTAAAGCCGGCTTCGCAAGGTTACAGCCGTGGCAAACCTTGTAAAGCCGCGGCTTCGCGAAGGTTACAGTACAGCGTGGCAAACCTTGTAAAGTCGAGTCTGCGAAGGTTACAGCCGCGGGCAAACCCTTGTAAAGCCGGGCTTCGCGAAGGTTACAGCCGTGGCAAACCTTGTAAAGCCGGGCTTCGCAAGGTTACAGCCGTGGCAAACCTTGTAAAGCCGGCTTCGCAAGGTTACAGAAGTGGCAAACCTTGTAAAGCCGGCTTCGCGAAGGTTACAGACGCGGCAAACCTTTGTAAAGCCGGCTTCGCAGTAAGCGTTACAGCCGCTGGCAAACCTTGTAAAGCCGGGCTTCGCGAAGGTTACAGCCGCGGGCAAACCTTTGTAAAGCCGGCTTCGCAAGGACTGGCATTTTGACACTTTGAAAATGTACATCCACAAAGGCTGGTTAGCTGAACTAGGTAGGTAATAGCCACGCATCATCACATGATGATCCTGGCGGCAGGATTATACTTTTGTAATATCTCTTGACAGGAAGGTCGAGAGCCACGGGAGTGGTACCGCTGGACTCGGGGAGGATTTGCAGTCGATCTGAGGCGCCACCCGCCAGTTGGAGCCAAGTTGAATTTTCATAGGTAAAGCTTATGGCCCCTCCCGGGCAGGAGCAGGACAGGCCGCCAGAGGGAGGCCCGGACAGCAATCCCAGCCGCCTCCTGCACCGGAGGTGGACTCGAACCCGGATCGCCTGGTGTCAAGGGAGGCAGCACGCCCAGTGGACCACAGTGCACGCGCTCCCAGCAGGTGAACGGAGGTGGTACTTTGGAAGCGCGGGATTCAGACAAAGGCAGTTGAAGGAAAACGCCGTGGAGGTGCAGAGGGGGACTTGAACCCCGCGACCTTGCGGACTCAAGGCAGGAGCGCTGACCAGCACGCCACAGGCGGATTCTGGGCTAAGCATCCCCACTTGGGGACCTCTGCCACAGAGACCTTGGCTAACTTGCTTCCCCGAAAGTGGTTGTGGTTAGTGGAAACCCACTGGTGAGGCTGTAAGAAGCAGGCACAGCAGCCACAGGCAGAAAGCCGTGGCTTTCATGGCTGAATAACTTTTGACAGGAAGGCGGTGGAGCCAAACGGTACGCGGCGTTGGACTCGGGTGGAATTTCCAGCAAGACTGGTGCGCTTCGGGAAAATTTGAGAGTAGTTAGTCAGAGGTCGTCCGGCCGCTGCATATATGCCGCATTGCGGACGGGAAATAACAGCCAGATTCAAAGTGTCACTGGTCGGGCGGGTTTTGGGGAATAACTTTGACAGGAAGGAGGTAGAGTAGTGCAACCGGCGTCTACCCCCACATTTGTGATGATTCCGCATCCAACGGTACCAAGCCGGTCCCCGTACGACGTTCGTAGGCGGAGTTATCAGTCAGGCCCCGCCTCCTGAGGAGTCTTTGTGGATAACTCTTGACAGGAAGGCGGTAGAGCTGCGGGGTGGCAACCGCTGGACTCGGGGTGGAATTTCCAGTGGGACTAACGTGTTTTTGCAGGATTTTGAGGCAGCACGTCCAATGGACCACGGTGCACGCTGCCTGCTGGCAGGTGAACGGGCTATGCATCCCCACTTGGGGACCTCTGCCACAGAGACCTTGGCTAACTTGGTTCCCGAAAGTGGTTGTGGTTAGTGGAAACCCACTGGTAAGGCTGTAAGAAGCAGGCACGGCAGCCACAGGCAGAAAGCCGCTGCTTTCATTTACTTAATAACTTTTGACAGGAAGGCGGTGGAGCCAAACGGTTTGGCGGCGCTGGACTCGGCCTTGAATTTCAAGTTGGAACGATGTGTTTTGGAGACAATTGAGAGAAGCTGCCAGAGGCTGTCCCGCTGGCAGCATATATGCCGCATTGCGGACAGAACATGACAGCTAATTTCTAAGTGTCAAAAGTCGAAAGTGAGTTTCTGACAAATGATTTTGATAGGAAGGTGCTAGAGAAAACGCTTTGCAACCGCTGGACTCGGGTGGAATTTCAAGTTGAACTGACCTCTCTCCGGATGGGAAGACCTCCGCGAAAATGACTCCTCCCCAGCAGACATCCACGGCCCCAACAGGCTCTCGTGGACCTGGGGAGAGAACCAAAAGTTTCAGTTATCTGTTGTATTAAACACGCTGAAACGGTGTACCAGGGGCACGGCCGCCTTTGGGCGCTAGGCTTTGCTTGGCCACAGGGGGGCTTAAGTTTGGTTCCTAAGGTTCGACCGAGGTCAAGGTGCCCGAGGAGGGCCCTTTTCACTGAACGCGGTACCCGGAGGTGAGCCCCTTTGTGGGCGCTGACGGGTGTCTCCGGGTGGGCCTTGTAAAGCCGGATTGGCAAGGACATCTAGCTGCCGCTTCGCGAAGGTTACGCCGCGGCAAACCTTTGTAAAGCCGGCTTCGCGAAGGTTGAAACGGTGTACCAGGGGCACGGTCGCCTTGGCGCCAGGCTTTGCTTGGCCACAGGGGCTTAAGTTTGGGTTCCTAAGGTTCGACCGAGGTCAAGGTGCCCGGAGGAGGGCCCTTTCACTGAACGCGGTACCCGGAGGTGAGCCCCTTGTGGGGCGCGACGGGTGTCTCCGGGTGGGCCTTGTAAAGCCGGATTGGCAAGTGACATCTAGCTGCCGGCTTCGCAAGGTTACGCCGCGGCAAACCTTGTAAAGCCGGCTTCGCGAAGGTTACAAGGCAGCCTTGAAGGCTGCGGCCAAGGCTTAAGTATGGCCAGCTTCAACCGGGTCAAGGTCGAGCTCACGAACGTACCGAGAGCCTTGTAGCCGACGTGTCTCCAAGGTTACAGCCGGATGGCAAACCTCTAGCGCCGGCTTCGCAAGGTTACAGCCGCGGGCAAACCTTGTAAAGCCGGCTCGCGAAGGTTACAGCCGCGGCAAACCTTGTAAAGCCGGGCTTCGCAAGGTTACAGCCGTGGCAAACCTTGTAAAGCCGGCTTCGCAAGGTTACAGCCGTGGCAAACCTTGTAAAGCCGGCTTCGCGAAGGTTACAGCCGTGGCAAACCTTGTAAAGCCGGGCTCGCTGAAGGTTACAGAAGCGGCAAACCTTGTAAAGCCGGCTTCGCAAGGTTACAGCCGTGGCAAACCTTGTAAAGCCGGCTTCGCGAAGGTTACAGCCGCGGCAAACCTTGTAAAGCCGGCCGCGAAGGTTACGCCGGCAAGCCTGTACAGCCAAGCGATGGCAAACCTTGTAAAGCCGGCTTCGCGAAGGTTACAGCCGTGGCAAACCTTTGTAAAGCCGTGCAAGGTTACAGCCGTGGCAAACCTTGTAAAGCCGGCTTCGCAAGGTTACAGCCGTGGCAAACCTTGTAAAGCCGGCTTCGCGAAGGTTACAGCCGCGGCAAACCTTGTAAAGCCGGGCTTCAAGGTTACAGAAGTGGCAAACCTTGTAAAGCCGCTCGCAAGGTTACAGCCGTGGCAAACCTTGTAAGCCGCTAAGGTTACAGCCGCGGCAAACCTTGTAAAGCCGCAAGGTTACAGAAGTGGCAAACCTTGTAAAGCCGGCCGCGAAGGTTACAGCCGTGGCAAACCTTGTAAAGCCGGCTTCGCAAGGTTACAGCCGCGGCAAACCTTGTAAAGCCGGCCTCGCAAGGTTACAGCCGCGGCAAACCTTGTAAAGCCGGCTTCGCAAGGACTGGCATTTTGACACTTTGAAAATGTACATCCACAAAGGCTGGTTAGCGGAACTAGGTAGTAGTAATAGCCACGCATCATCACATGATGATCCTGGCGCAGGATTATACTTTTGTAATATCTCTTGACAGGAAGGTCGAGAGCCACGGGAGTGGTACCGCTGGACTCGGGGAGGATTTGCAGTCGATCTGAGGTGTCACCCGCCAGTTGGAGCCAAGTTGAATTTTCATAGGTAAGCTTATGGGCCCCTCCCGGGCAGGAGCAGGACAGGCCGCCAGAGGGAGGTCTCGGACAGCAATCCCAGCCGCCTCCTGCACCGGAGGTGGACTCGAACCCGGATCGCCTGGTGTCAAGGGAGGCAGCACGCCCAGTGGACCACAGTGCACGCGCTCCCAGCAGGTGAACGGAGGTGGTACTTGAAGCGCGGATTCAGACAAAGGCAGTTGAAGGAAAACGCCGCGGAGGTGCAGAGGGGACTTGAACCCCGCGACCTTGGCGGACTCAAGGCAGGAGCGCTGACCAGCACGCCACAGGCGGATTCTGGGCTAAGCATCCCCACTTGGGGACCTCTGCCACAGAGACCTTGGCTAACTTGCTTCCCGAAAGTGGTTGTGGTTAGTGGAAACCCACTGGTGAGGCTGTAAGAAGCAGGCACAGCAGCCACAGGCAGAAAGCCGCGCTTTCATGGCTGAATAACTTTGACAGGAAGGCGGTGGAGCCAAACGGTAAAGCGGCGCTGGACTCGGGTGGAATTTCCA
>JALXJV020000060.1:0-32919 GCA_024633595.2 Lepomis macrochirus | reverse complement strand
CTAGAACTGCGAGCAGTTGTAAACGGGGTCCAAGCCACCTGTCGCCAGTCGCCTCTTCGCCCGCTGGAGGGCGTGCGAAGTCGTCCGGTCCGCCGACGTCCAGCGTGAGGTCCCCGAGCGAGGTCTCGACGGGCCAGCTCGAACCGGTAGCAAACGCTGCGTGTTTGAAAATGCCATTGAAACGAATGGGCTTAGCGATGGCGTTTGAGGTTCGATTACGGCGCCGCCTTTTGGCCGAATCGCACCAAATCGCTCAGGTGTCATCGGGGCCCCTCGGTGAAGAAGTGACCCAAATTTGGTGTCGATCGGAGCTGCGGTACTGGAGATATAAAATGCTTGTAAGTGAATGGCAGTTTTTTTGATATATGATGAACAGCGCCACCGTTTGGCCGATTGGCACCAAATTTGACACAGGCCTTTGGGAAGTCCAGCCGCATAAGGTCCCCAAGTTTGGTGTTGATCGGCCTTTCAAGCCTGAGATATGTTATACTTCCTTTTTTAGCGTTTGTGCAAAGATTTGTTAGCATGTAATCCGGCCGTTTTTTGTCGGATCAAAATTCCCTCTACAAACTTTCTTCGCTCGGTCCAGAGATGGTCTGTGCAAAGTTTCGTGTCGATCGGACTTGCGGCTTCGGAGGAGTTAATTAAAATAGGTTTACCGCTTTTTGCGATTTCGCGAAAATGAAATCGATCATCGCACAGAAGCGTGTCCTATACCATCGGAATCGGCTGCATCCCCCAAACACGTAGACATAACATGTATGAATGTGCGATGTATTAGGCCGTAGTTATGAGGCAAAATATGCTGTTGTTGAAAATCCCATTGAAATGAATGGGGCATTTGAGCTTAGATTACAGCGCCACCTTTTGGCCGAACTGCACCAAATTTTTGTGGTATCATCAGGGATTCATGGGTAACAATTGACCCAAATTTGGTTTGATTCGGACCTGCGGTTCTAGAGATATAAAATGAATGTAAGTGAATGGGATTTTTTTTGGGTAGCGCCAACTAGCGGCTAACTGCACCAAATTTTGCAGAGCCCTTCTAGGGGGCAGGGCAGATAAGGTCGTCAAGTTTTGTGTTGATTGGCCTTTCCAAGCCAGAGTTATGTTATACTCGTGTTTTTGACGTTTTCGCAAATATTTGTTAGCCTGTAATTCGGCCGTTTTTGTCGAATCAAAATTCCCTCTACAAACTTTCTTCGGCTTGGTCCAGAGATGGTCTGTGCAAAGTTTCGTGTCGATCGGACTTTGCGGCTTCGAGGAGTTAATTAAAATAAGTTTTCCATTTATTGCGATTTCGCAAAATGAAATCGTCATCGCTACAGAGGCGTGTCCTATACCGTCGGATTCGTCAGCATCCCCCAAACACGTAGACGTAAAAGTTATGAATGTGCGATGTATTAGGGCGTAGTTATGAGGCAAAATGTGCTGTGGTTGAAAATCCCATTGAAATGAATGGGGCATTTGAGCTTAGATTACAGCGCCACCGTTTGGCCGAACTGCACCAAATTTTTGTGGTGTCATCAGGGGCCCATGGGTAACAATTGACCCAAATTTGGTGTCAATCGGATTTGTGGTTATGGAGATATAAATTGCATGTAAGTCAATGGGATTTTTGAAAACATTTTGAATTTGCAATAACAGAGCCACCTATGGGCACATTAGGTTCCCCTTTGGTGCCTGGCATCAGGGGACCATGCTGAGCGCCACCTAGGGGCGAGTTGCACCAAATTTTGCAGAGGCCCTCAGGGGGGCGTCCCAAATGAATGGTCCAAATTTGGTGTTGATCGGCCATTCCAAACCAAAGATATGACCTCAGTTCCTGTTAGTAGCGTTTTCGCCAAACGTTTGTTAGCGTATAATTGCGACATTTTTTGTGATATCAAAATTCCCTCTACAAACTTTGTAGAGCTTGGTCCAGAGATTATCCGTGCCAAGTTTCGTGGCGATCGGACTTGCGGCTTCGGAGGAGTTAATTAAAATAGGTTTTTTCAGTTTTCGCGACGTAGCTCGAAAAAAGTTTAGGCGGAAATGGGCGTGGCCTATACCAGGAGATTCAGCTCAATCCCGAACACGTGGATATAAGGTTTTGATATACGCCCTCAGTGGCGGGAGTTCAAGCCCAAACGCGTTGACCTTGCTTATAGCGCCCCTAGTGGTAGAAGTGTACGAATTTTTTGCGCCTGAGGTACTCTTGAGGCTGCGAACCTACCTTGTGAGTTTCGCGTCCCTAGCAGTTATGGGGTATGCTGCAGTATGAGTTTTATGCACGGAAGAAAAAAAATAATAAAAACGAGAACGATTACAATAGGGTTCCCAGCCACCGCTGGTACTGGGAACCGCGATGCCTTGCAATCGCGGGTTCCCAGCCCGCTCGGGCTTGGACCCCTAATAACAATAAAAAATAGAGTAAATTCTTAACACAGATGAATCACAGCTCATTCCACTTGAGCCTTTGAAATGAAAGGGTCAGAATATTTAGGGGTCCAAGCCCGAAGTGGGCATGGAACCCGCGATTGCAAGGCATCGCGGGGGCCATACCACGAAGTGGCATGGAACCCTATTGTTTTCGCTCGTTTTTATTATTAGGGGTCCAAGCCCGAGTGGGCTGGGAACCCGCGATTGCAAGGCATCGCGGTTCCCAGTACCAGCGGTGCGTGGGAACCCTATTGTTTTCGTTAGGATTTTTATTAGGGGTCCAAGCCCGAAGTGGGCTGGGAACCCGCGTTTGCAAGGCAACGCGGTTCCCATACCACGAAGTGGCTGGGAACCCTATTGTTTTCGCTCAGATTTTTATTATTTTTTTTCTTCCGCCGCTAATTCCACTACTGCAGCATACCCTGTAAATGCTAGGGACGCTAAACTCACAGGGTAGGTACAAGCCCCTGCAAGTACCTCAGGCGCAAAATTCGCACACTTCTACCGCTAGGGGCGCTATACGCAAGGTCAACGCGTTTGGGCTTGGAACTCCCGCCTACGAGGGCTTATATCAAAACCTTATATCCACGCGTTCGGGGATCCAGCTGAATCTCCTGGTATAGGCCACGCCCATTTCCGCCTAAACTTTTTTCGAGCTACATCGCTGAAAACTGAAAACCTATTTTAATTAACTCCTCCGAAGCCGCAAGTCCGATCGCCAACGAAACTTGGCACGGATAATCTCTGGACCGAGCTCTACAAAGTTTGTAGAGGGAATTGTGATATCACAAAAAATGTCGCATTTATACACTAACAAACGTTTGCAAAACGCTATTAACAGGTACTGAGGTCATATCTTCGCTTGGGAATGGCCGATCAACACCAAATTTGGACCATTCATTTGGGACGCCCCCCTGAGGGCCTCTACAAAATTTGGTGCAACTCGCCCCTAGGTGGCACTCTTTAATCCAGAAAATTAGTTCCTCTATAACCACAAGTCACATTGACATGAAACCAGGTCCAAATTGTTCAGCATGGTCCCCTGATGCCAGGCACCAAAGGGGAACCTAATGTGCCCATAGGTGGCGCTGTTATTGCAAATTAAAAATGTTTTCAAAAATCCCATTGACTTACATGCAATTTATATCTCCATAACCACAAATCCGATTGATACCAAATTTGGGTCAATTGTTAACCATGGGCCCCTGATGACACCCCAAAAATTTGGTGCAGTTCGCCCTAACGGTGGCGCTGTAATCTAAGCTCAAATGCCCCATTCATTTCAATGGGATTTTCAACCAAAGCACATTTTGTCTCATAACTACGGCCTACTACATCGCACATTCATAAATCTTATGTCTACGGGTTTGGGGATACTGCCGATTCCGATGGTATAGGACACGCCTCTGTGCGATGACGTTTTCATTTTGCGAAATCGCAAAAAATGGAAAACTTATTTTAATTAACTCCTCCGAAGCCGCCAAGTCCGATCGACACCGAGAACTTTGCACAGACCATCTATGGACCGAGCCGAAGAAAGTTTGTAGAGGGAATTTTGATTCGACAAAAACGGCCGAATTACAGGCTAACAAATATTTCGAAAGCGCTACAAACACGAGTATAACATAACTCTGGCTTGGAAAGGCCGATCATCACAAAACTTGACGACCTTATCTGCCCTGCCCCTAGAAGGCCTGTGCAAAATTTGGTGCAGTTAGCCGCTAGTTGGCGCTACACAAAAAACCCCCATTGACTTACATTCATTTCATATCTCCACAACCGCGGGTCGATTCAAACCAAATTTGGGTCAATTGTTACCCATGCGTCCCTGATAACACCACAAAAATTTGGTTCAGTTTGGCCAAAAGGTGGCGCTGTAATCGAAGCTCAAATGTCCCATTCATTTCAATGGGATTTTTCAGTCAATGACATTTTGCCTCATAAGTACGGCCTACTACATCGCACATTCATAAATCTTATGTCTACGTGTTTGGGGATGCTGCCGATTCCCATGATATATCATACGCCTCTATAAAATGATGTTGTCATTTCGCGAAATCGCGAAAACTGGAAAAGCTATTTTAATTAACTCCTCCGAAGCCGCAAGTCCGATCGACACGAAACTTTGCACAGACCATCTCTGGACCGAGCCGAAGAAAGTTTGTAGAGGAATTTTGATCCGACAAAAAGCGGCCGAATTACAAGCTAACAAATCTTTCGCGAAAGCGCTACAAACACGCAGTATAACATATCTCAGGCTTGAGAAGGCCGATCAACACCAAACTTGGTGACCTTATGCGACCACGACTTACCGAAGCCCTCTGTGAAAATTGGTGTAAATCCGGCTTCTAGGTGGCGCTACTACTCGAAATCAATGAACACTCCCATAGACTTACGTTCATTTCAGATCTCCATAACCGCTAAGCAACTTTCATTTACAACTATGCTCCTTTCTGCTCCACGGGCCTTGCCTTTGCTCAGGGGCTTGTTGATTATGGCACAATTAATCATGGCGGGCCCGGGACGACTTCATGCGCCCTCCAGCTGAGGCGACTGGCGCCGGGGGGCTTGGACCCCGTTTACAACTGCTCGCAGTTCTAGTTATTATTATTAGGGGTCCAAGCCCGAAGTGGGCTGGGAACCCGCGTTTGCAAGGCAACGCGGTTCCCATACCACGAAGTGGCTGGGAACCCTATTGTAATCGTTCTCGTTTTTATTATTTTTTTTCTTCCGTGCATAAAACTCATACTGCAGCATACCCCATAACTGCTAGGGACGCTGAAACTCACAAGGCAGGTTCAGCAGCCTCAAGAGTACCTCAGGCGCAAAAATTCGCACACTTCTACCGCTAGGGGCGCTGTAAGCAAAGGTCAACGCGTTTGGGCTTGGATCTCCCGCCTACGAGGGCGTATATCAAAACCTTATATCCACGCGTTCGGGGATCGAGCTGAATCTCCTGGTATAGGCCACGCCCATTTCCGCCTAAACTTTTTTCGAGCTACATCGCAAAACTGAAAAACCTATTTTAATTAACTCCTCCGAAGCCGCAAGGCCGATCGACACGAAACTTGGCACGGATGATCTCTGGACCGAGCTCTACAAAGTTTGTAGAGGGAATTTTGATATCACAAAAAAATGTCGCAATTATACGCTAACAAACGTTTGCGAAAGCAGCTACTAAGAGGAAGTGAGGCGATAACTTCCGGATTGGAATGGCCGATTGACGCCAAATTTGGACCATTCATTTGGGACGCCCCTGAGGGCCTCTGCAAAATTTGGTGCAACTCGCCCTTAGGTGGCGCTCTTTAATCCAGAAAATTAGTTCCTCTATAACCACAAGTCACATTGACATGAAACCAGTGCCCAATTGTTCAGCATGGTCCCCTGATGCCAGGCACCAAAGGGGACCCTAATGTGCCTATAGGTGGCGCTGCTATTGCAGATTACAGACGAAAATTTTTTTCCCATTGACTTACATGCAATTTATATCTCCATAACCATAAATCCGATTGACACCAAATTTGGGTCAATTGTTACCCATGGGCCCCTGATGACACCACAAAAATTTGGTGCAGTTCGGCCAAACGGTGGCGCTGTAATCTAAGCTCAAATGCCCCATTCATTTCAATGGGATTTTCAACCACAGCACATTTTGCCTCATAACTACGCCATAATACATCGCACATTCATAACTCTTATGTCTACGTGTTTGGGGATGTAGCCGATTCCGACGGTATAGGACACGCCTCTGTCGCGATGACGATTTCATTTTCGCGAAATCGCAAAAATGGAAAACTTATTTTAATTAACTCCTCCGAAGCCGCAACTCCGATCGACACCAAACTTTGCACAGACCATCTCTGGACCAAGCCGAAGAAAGTTTGTAGAGGGAATTTTGATTCGACAAAAAAGCGGCCGATTTACAGGCTAACAAATATTTCGTAAAACGCTAAAACACGAGTATAACATAACTCTGGTTTGGAAAGGCCGATCAACACAAAACTTGACGACTTTATCTGCCCTGCCCCTAGAAGGCCTGTGCAAAATTTCGTGCAATTCAGCCGCTAGTTGGCGCTACCTCGAAAAAAATCCCATTGACTTTACATTCATTTTATATCTCCACAACCACAAGTCCGAATCAAACCAAATTTGGGTCAATTGTTACCCATGGGGACCTGATGACACCACAAACATTTGGTGCAGTTCGGCCTAAAGATGGCGCTGTAATCTAAGCTCAAATGCCCCATTCATTTCAATGGGATTTTCAACCAAAGCACATTTTGCCTCATAACTACGGCCTAATACATCGCACATTCATAAATGTTATGTCTACGTGTTTGGGGAATACTGCCGATTCCGATGGTATAGGACACGCCTCTGATGCGATGGCGATTTCCTTTACTGAAATCGCAAAAAATGGAAAACTTATTTTAATTAACTCCTCCGAAGCTGCAAGTCCGATCGACACCGAAACTTTGCACAGACCATCTCTGGACCAAGCCGAAGAAAGTTTGTAGAGGGAATTTTGATTCGACAAAAACGGCCGAACTACAGGCTAACAAATATTTGCGAAGCGCTTAAAACACGAAGTACAACATAACTCTGGCTTGCAAAGGCCTATCAACAAAAAACTTGACGACCTTATCTGCCCTGCCCCTAGAAGGGCTGTGCAAAATTTGATGCAGTTAGCCACTAGTTGCGCTACCCAAAAAAATTCCCATTGACTTACATTCATTTCAGATCTCCATAACCGCTAAGCCACTTTCATTTACAACTATGGTCTTTTCTGCTCCACAGGCCCCGTCTTGGCTCTGGGGCCCGTGATTATGGCACAATTAATCATGGCGGGTCCGGGACGACTCTCAGCGCCCTCAGGCGAGGCTGACTGGCGAGGGGCTTGGACCCCGTTTACAACTGCTTGCAGTTCTAGTTATTAGGGGTCCAAGCCCGAGTGGGCTGGGAACCGCGAATGCAAGGCATCGCGGTTCCCTGTACCAGCGGTGCAGGAACCCTATTGTAATCGTTCTCGCTTTTATTTTCTATTTTTTCTTCCGTGCATAAACGCATACTGCAGCATACCCGTAAATGCTAGGGACGCTGAAACTCGCAGGGTAGGTCACATTCACTGCACGTAACTCAGGCGCAAAAATTCGCACACTTCTACCACTAGGGGGCGCTACTACAGCATTTTTAAGTTTAACGCCCTGTAACTCCCACATACGAAGTCGCATATTCAAAAACATTATATCCACGCGTTCGGGGGATCAAGCTGAATCTCGTGGTATAGGCCACGCCCATTTCCGCCTAAACTTTTTTCGAGCTACATCGCGAAAACTGAAAAACCTATTTTAATTAACTCCTCCGAAGCCGCAAGTCCGATCGACCGCGAAACTTGGCACGGATAATCTCTGGACCGAGCTCTACAAAGTTTGTAGAGGGAATTTTGATATCGCAAAAACTGTCGCAATTATACGTTAACAAACGTTTGCAAGCGCTAATAAAAGGAAGTGATGTCACATCTCAGGTTAGGAGTGGCCGATCAACACCAAACTTGAGTACCTTATATAGGATACTCCCCTGAAGGCCTGTGCAAAATTTCATGCAATTCGCCGCTAGTTGGCGCTACCCCAAAAAAATCCCATTGACTTTACATTCATTTTATATCTCCAGAACCACAAGTCCGAATCAAACCAAATTTGGGTCAATACTTCCCCATGGGCCCCTGATAACACCACAAAAATTTGGTGCAGTTCGGCCTTACGGATGGCGTTATAATCGAAGCTGAAATGCCCCATTCATTTCAATGGGAATTTCAACCAAAGCACATTTTGCCTCATAACTACGGCACACTACATCGCAAATTCAAAAATCTTATGTCTACGTGTTTGGGGATGCAGCCGATTCCGATGGTATATGACACGCCTCTGTGCGATGACGATTTCCTGTTGCTGAAATCGCTAAACATGGAAAACCTATTTTAATTAACTCCTCCGAAGCCGCCAAGTCCGATCGACACGAAACTTTTCACAGACCATCTCTGGACCGAGCCGAAGAAAGTTTGTAGAGGGAATTTTGATTCGACAAAATCGGCCGAATTACGGGCTAACAAATCTTCGTGAAAGCGCTATAAACACGAAGTATAACAAATCTCAGGCTTGGAAAGGCCGATCAACACCAAACTTGGGGACCTTATGCGGCTGGACTTCCCGAAGGCCTGTGTCAAATTTGGTGCCAATCGGCCAAACGGTGGCGCTGTTCGTCATATATTAGAAAAAAACCCATTCACTTACATGCATTTTATATCACCGGTACCGCAGCTCCGATCGACACCAAATTTGGGTCACTTCTTCACCAAGGAGCCCCGATCACAGCTGAGCGATTTGGTGCGATTCGGCCAAAAGGCGGCGCCGTAATCGAAGCTCAAACGCCGTCGCTAAGCCCATTCATTTCAATGCCATTTTCAAACACGCCGCGTGTACGCCTCGATTCGGGCTGACCCGTCGGGACCTCACTCGGGGACCTCACGCGGGACGTCAGCGGGGCGCCCGGGACGACTCGCACGCCCTCCGCGGGGCGAAGGGGGCGACTGGCGACAGGTGGCTTGGACCCCGTTTACAACTGCTCGCAGTTCTAGTTATTATTATTTTTTTCTTCCGTGCATAAAGCGCATACTGCAGCGGTCGCTGTAACTCCTAGAAACGGCGCAACTCTCAGCGTAGCTTCACAGCCTCAAGAGTAACTCAGGCGCAAAATTCGCACACTTCTACCGCTAGGGGGCGCTGTAAGCAAGGTCAACGCGTTTGGGCTTGGACCTCTCGACTACGAAGTCGTATATCAAAAACCTTATATCCACGCGTTCGGGGGATCGAGCTGAATCTCCTGGTATAGGCCACGCCCATTTCCGCCTAAACTTTTTTTGAGCTACATCGCGAAAACTGAAAAACCTATTTTAATTAACTCCTCCGAACCCGCAAGTCCGATCGACACGAAACTTGGCACGGATAATCTCTGGACCGAGCTCTACAAAGTTTGTAGAGGGAATTTTGATCTGACAAAAAATGTCGCAATTATACGCTAACAAACGTTTGTCAAAAACGGTATTAACTGGAAGTGAGGTCATATCTTTGGATTGGAATGGCCGATCAACACCAAATTTGGACCATTCATTTGGGACGCCCCCTTGAGGGCCTGTGCACAATTTGGTGCAGCTGGCCCCTAGGTGGCGCTCTTTAATCCAGAAAATTAGTTCCTCTATAACCACAAGTCCCATTGACATGAATCCAGTGCCGAATTGTTCAGCATGGTCCCCTGATGGCAGGCACCAAAGGGGACCCTAATATGCCCATAGGTGGCGCTGCTATTGCAAATTAAACACAATTTTTTTTCCCCATTGACTTACATTCATTTTATATCTCCAGAACCGCAGCTCCGATTGACACCAAATTTGGGTCAATTGTTACCCATGGGGCCCTGATGATACCACAAAAATTTGGTGCAGATCGGCCTAAAGGTGGCGCTGTAATCGAAGCTCAAATCCGGTCAGAAGCCCCATTGAAATGAATGGGATTTCAAACCAGCACACATTTTCATAAGGTTTGGAATGCCCGATCAACACCAAACTTGAGGACCTTATCCGGCTGGACTTCCCGAAGGCCTGTGTAAAATTTGGTGTCAATCGGCCAAACGGTGGCGCTCTTCATCATATATCAAAAAAACTCCCATTCACATACATGCATTTTATATCTCCAGAACCGCCGGTCCGATTGACACCAAATTTGGGTCATTTGTTCCCCATGGTGCCCTGATGATACCATAACAATTTGGTGCAGTTCGGCCAAAAGGCGGCGCTGTAATCGAAGCTCAAATCCGGTCAGAAGCCCCATTGAAATGAATGGGATTTCAAACCAGCACACTTTTTCACAAGGTTTGGAAAGGCCGATCAACACCAAACTTGGGGACCTTATGCGGCTGGACTTCCCGAAGGCCTGTGTACAATTTGGTGACAATCGGCCAAACGGTGGCGCTGTTCATCATATATCAACACACTCCCATTCACTTACATTCATTTTATATCTCCAGTACCGCAGCTCGATTTACACCAAATTTGGGTCACTTCTTCACCAAAGGGGCCCGATGACAGCTGAGCGACTTGGTGCAATTCGGCCAAAAGGTGGCGCTGTAATCGAAGCTCAAATCCGGTCAGAAGCCCCATTGAAATGAATGGGATTTCAAACCAGCACACATTCTCACAAGGTTTGGAATGGCCGATCAACACCAAACTTGGGGACCTTATGCGACATGACCTACCGATGACCTGTGTCAATTTTGGTGCCAATCGGCCAAACCATGGCGCTGTTCATCATATATCAAAAAAATTCCCATTCACTTACATGCATTTTATATCTCCAGTACCGCAGCTCCGATCGACGCCAAATTTGAGTCACTTCTTCACCGAGGGGCCCCGATGACAGCTGAGCGATTTGGTGCGATTCCGTCAAAAGGCGGCACCGTAATCAAAGCTCAAACGCCGTCGCTAAGCCCATTCATTTCAATGGCATTTTCAAACACGCCGCGTTTCGCCTCGGTTCGGAGCGGTCCGTCGAGACCTCTCTCGGGGACCTCACGCGGGGCGTCGGCGGGGCGCCGGGACGACTCGCACGCCCTCCGCGGGGCGAGGGCGACTGGCGACAGGTGGCTTGGACCCCGTTTACAACTGCTCGCAGTTCTAGTTATTATTATTATTTTTTTCTTCCGTGAAGAAAACGCATACTGCAGAATACACGACAAGAGTTACGGACACCAAATTCCCAGGGTAAGTCCATTTCTTGTCGATGACCTCACACGAAAAAATTCCCACACTTCTACCGCTAGGGGGCGCTGTAAGCAAGGTAAACGCATTTGGGCTTGGAACTCCCGCCTACGAAGGCTTATATCAAAAACCTTATATCCACGCGTTCGGGGGATCGAGCTGAATCTCCTGGTATAGGCCCCGCCCATTTCCGCCTAAACTTTTTTCGAGCTACAGCGCAAAAACTCAAAGACCGCCTGGAACGTACTCCTCCGAACCCGCTAGTCCGATCGCCACGAAACTTGGCACGGATAATCTCTGGACCAAGCTTGACAAAGTTTGTAGAGGAAATTTTGATCCGACAAAAACTGGCGCAATTATACGCTAACAAACATTTGCGAAAAACGCTACTAACAGGAAGTGAGGGCATAACTTCTGTTTGGAATGGCCGATCGACACCAAACTTGGACCACTCAGTTGGGATGGGCCCCTGAGGGCCTGTGAAAAATTTGGTGCTGCTGGCCCCTAGGTGGCGCTCTTTAATCCAGAAAATTAGTTCCTCCATAACCACAAGTCACATTGACATGAAACCAGTGCCAAATTGTTCAGCATGGTCCCCTGATGCCAGGCACCAAAGGGTACCCTAATGTGCCCATAGGTGGCGCTGCTATTGCAGATTAAAGACAAAAAATTCATCCCATTGACTTACATTCATTTTATATCTCCAGAACCGCAGGTCCGATTGACACCAAATTTGGGCCAATTGTTACCCATGGGGCCCTGATGATACCACAAAAATTTGGTGCAGATCGGACTAAAGGTGGCGCTGTAATCGAAGCTCAAATCCGGTCAGAAGCCCCATTGAAATGAATGGGATTTCAAACCAGTACACATTTTCACAAGGTTTGGAATGCCCGATCAACACCAAACTTGGAGACCTTATCCGACATGACCTCCCGAAGGCCTGTGTAAAATTTGGTGTCAATCGGCCAAACGGTGGCGCTCTTCATCATATCTGAAAAAAACTCCCATTGACTCACATGCATTTTATATCTCCAGAACCCCTGGTCCGATGGACACCAAATTTGGGTCAATTGTTCCCCATGGGGCCCTGATGACACCACAAAAATTTGGTGCAATTCGCCCTAAAGGTGGCGCTACAATCAAAGCTGAAATGCCGTCAGAAACCCCATTGAAATGAATGGGATTTCAAACCAGCACACACTTTCACAAGGTTTGGAATGCCCGATCAACACCAAACTTGGGGACCTTATGCGCCTGGACTTCCCGAAGACCTGTGTCAAATTTGGTGTCAATCGGCCAAACGGTGGCGCTCTTCATCATAAATCAAAAAACTCCCATTGACTTACATGCATTTTATATCTCCAGTACCGCAGCTCCCATCGACACCAAATTTCGGTCACTTCTTCACCGAGAGGCCCAGATGACACCTGAGCGTTTTGGTGCGATTCGCCAAAAGCGGCGCCCGTAATCTAAGCTCAAACGCCGTCGCGAAGCCCATTCATTTCAATGGCATTTTCAAACACGCCGCGTTTCGCCTCGGTTCGGAGCGGCCCGTCGAGACCTCGCTCGGGGACCTCACGCGGGACGTCGGCGGGGCACCCGGGACGACTTCACGGCCCTCCAGGGCTGAGGCGACTGGCGACAGGTGGCTTGGACCCGTTTACAACTGCTTCGCAGTTCTAGTTAGGGGTCCAAGCCCGAAGTGGCTGGGAACCCGCGTTTGCAAGTAACAGCGGTTCCCATACCACGAGTGGCTGGGAACCCTATTGTTTTCGTTCTCGCTTTTATTAGGGTCCAAGCCCGAAGTGGGCTGGGAACCCGCGTTTACAGGAACAGCGGTTCCCGCATCACGCAGTGGCGGGGAACCCTATTGTTTTATGCCAGATTTTTATTATTAGGGGTCCAAGCTCGAGTGGGCTGGGAACCGCGAATGCAAGGCATCGCGGTTCCCTGTACCAGCGTGCAGGAACCCTATTGTAATCGTTCAGGTTTTATTATTCTTTTATTCTTCCGAGCATAAAACGCATACTGCAGCATACCCGTAAATGCTAGGGACGCTGAAACTCGCAGGGTAGGTCACATCCACTGCACGTAACTCAGGCGCAAAAATTCGCACACTTCTACCGCTAGGGGGCGCTATAACAAAGGTTTTCGACGTTTTGCCCTCTAACTCCCACATACGAATGTGCATTTTCACAAACCTTATATCCACGCGTTCGGGGGATCAAGCTGAATCTCGTGGTATAGGCCACGCCCATTTCCGCCTAAACTTTTTTCGAGCTACGTCGCGAAAACTGAAAAACCTATTTTAATTAACTCCTCCGAAGCCGCAAGTCCGATCGACACGAAACTTGGCACGGATAATCTCTGGACCGAGCTCTACAAAGTTTGTAGAGGGAATTTTGATACGACAAAAAATGGCGCAATTTTACGCTAACAAACGTTTGCGAAAAACGCTAATAAAAGGAAGTGATATCAGATCTCAGGTTAGGAGTGGCCGATCAACACCAAACTTGAGTACCTTATATAGGAGACCCCCCAGAGGGCCTGTACAAAATTTCATGCAATTCGCCGCTAGTTGGCGCTACCCCAAAACAATCCCATTGACTTTACATTCATTTTATATCTCCAGAACCACAAGTCCGAATCAAACCAAATTTGGGTCAATACTTCCACATGGGCCCCTGATGACACCACAAAAATTTGGTGCAGTTCGGCCTAACGGTGGCGCTGTAATCGAAGCTCAAATGCCCCATTCATTTCAATGGGATTTTCAACCAAAGCACATTTTCCCTCATAACTACGGCCTACTATATCGCACATTCATAAATCTTATGTCTACGTGTTTGGGGGATACAGCCGATTCCGATGGTATAGGAAACGCCTCTGTGCGATGACGATTTCATTTTGCTAAATTGCGAAAACTGGAAAACCTATTTTAATTAACTCCTCCGAAGCCGCTAAGTCCCAACGACATCGAAACTTTGCACAGACCATCTCTGGGCCGAGCCGAAGAAAGTTTGTAGAGGGAATTTTGATCCGACAAAAACGGTCGAATTACAGGCTAACAAATCTTTGCGTAAAACGCTACAAACACGAAGTATAACATATCTCAGGCTTGGAAAGGCCAATCAACACCAAACTTGGGGACCTTACGCAGCTGGACTTCCCGAAGGCCTGTGTCAAATTTGGTGCCAATCAGCCAAACGGTGGCGCTGTTCATCATATATCAAAAAACTCCCATTCACTTACATGCATTTTATATCTCCAGTACCGCAGCTCCGATCGACACCAAATTTGGGTCACTTCTTCACCAAGGGGCCCCGATGACAGCTGAGCGATTTGGTGCATTCGCCAAAAGGCGGCGCCGTGATCGAAGCTCAAACGCCGTCGCTAAGCCCATTCATTTCAATGGCATTTTCAAACACGCCGCATTTCGCTTCGGTTCGAGCGACCCGTCGGGACCTCACTCGGGCCTTACGCTGGACGCCGGCAGGGCCTGGGACGACTTCACGCCCTCGCGGCGGGGCTTGACTGGCGACAGGTGGCTTGGACCCCGTTTACAACTGCTCGCGAGTTCTAGTTAGGGGTCCAAGCCCAGTGGGCTGGGAACCCGCGTTTGCAGTAACGCGGTTCCCATACCACAGTGGCAGGGAACCCTATTGTAATCGTTCGCTTTTATTATTAGGGGTCCAAGCCCGGTGGCATGGAACCCGACTGACAAGGCATCGGCGGGGCCATACCACGAGTGGCATGGAACCCTATTGTAATCGTTCTCGCTTTTATTAGGGGTCCAAGTCCGAGTGGGCTGGGAACCCGCTTTGCAGTAACAGCGGTTCCCATACCACGGTGGCAGGGAACCCTATTGTAATCGTTCTCGCTTTTATTATTAGGGTCCAAGCCCGGTGGGCTGGGAACCCGCGTTTAGCAGCAGCGGTTCCCATACCACGAAGTGGCAGGGAACCCTATTGTTTTCGTTAGGATTTTTAGGGGTCCAAGCCCGAAGTGGGCATGGAACCCGCGATTGCAAGGCATCGCGGGTGCCATACCACGAAGTGGCATGGAACCCTATTGTTTTCGTTAGGATTTTTATTATTATTATTATTATTCTTATTCTTCCGTGCTCTAGTTCCAGTACTGCAGCATACCCCGTAATTGCGTAAAAACGCGAAATTCGCGGTGTAGGTCACATTCAGTGCACGTAACTCAGGCCCGAAAACTCGCACACTTCTACTGCTAGGGGGCGCTATAAGCAAGGTCAACGCGTTTGGGCTTGGAACTCCCGTCTACGTAGGCGGATATGGAAAAACTTTATATCCACGCGTTCGGGGGATCATGCTGCATCTCATGGTATAGGCCACGCCCATTTCCGCCTATATAGTTTTTGCGCAAAATCGCGAAAACTGACTAGCCGCTCAGAATTAACTCCTCCGAAACCGCAAGTCCAATCGACACCAAATTTGGCACAGACCATCTCTGGACACACATCATACTGGCTTGTGCTCCCCAGATCGATACGCAAGAAACTCTTCCGGCTATAAGCTAACGAATATTCACGCAAAACGCTAGCAAAACTAAAAGATGTATATCTTCGCATTGCAATGGCCGATCGACACCAAACTCGGAGCATTTATGTGTGATGACCCCCTGAAGGCCTCTGCAAAATTTGGTGCAACTAGCCTCTAGGTGGCGCTGTTTAACGCAAGAAATTAGTTCTGGTATAACCGCAAGTCGCATTGACGTGAACTTTGTGCCAAATTGTTCAGGATGGTCCCCTGACCTCATGCACTAAAGTGCATCCTAATGTGCCCATAGGTGGCGCTGTTATTGCCGATTAAACACGAAAAAAAAAATCCCATTGACTTACATTCATTTTATATCTCCGGAACCGCAGGTCCGATTGGCACCAAATTTGGGTCAAATCTTCCCCATGGGGCCCTGATGACACCTGACAAGTTTTGTAGCAATTCGCCTAAAGGCGGCGCTGTAATGGAAGCTGGAATGCCAAAAATGTCCCATTGAAATGAATGGGGTTTAAAACCACGCCACAATTTGCCTAGGTTAGGAATGGCCGATCAACACCAAACTTCAGGATCTTATGCGGCATGACTTCTGGAGCAGCTGTGTGAAATTTGGTGTCAATCGGCTAAAAGGTGAATATATTAATAATTTATGAAAAAACACTCCCATTCACTCCCATTCATTTTATATCTCCAGAACCGCAGGTCCAATTGACACCAAACCTGGGTCAAATCTTCCCCATGGGTCCCTGATGAAACCTGACAAATTTGGTGAAATTCGGCCAAAAGGTAGCGCTATAATGGAAGCTGGAATGCCGTAAACACTCCCATTGACTTACATTCATTCTATATCTCCGGAACCGCAGGTCCGATTGACACCAGATTTGGGTCAATTGTTACCTATGGGTCTCTGATGATACCTGAAAAATTTGGTACAATTCGGCCAAACGGTGGCGCTATAATTGAAGCTCAAATTTCACGAAAAAGTCCATTAAAATGAATGGGATTTCAAACCATACCACAATTTGCCTAGGTTAGGAATGGCTGACCAGCACTAAACTTCAGGATCTTATGCGGCATGACTTCTGGAACTGCTGTGTGAATTTTGGTGTCAATCAGGACGACTTCGCACTCAGCGGGCCAGGGGCGAAGTTACGCCAGGGGGCTTGGACCCCGCTTACAACTGCTTGCAGTTCTAGTTATTATTATTCTTATTCTTCCGTCCCTAATTCGCATACTGCAGCGTATGCTGTAACTCCTAGGAACGCAAGTTTCGCGGTGTAGGTCAAGTTCAGTGCACGTAACTCAGGCGCAAAAATTCGCACACGTCTACCACTAGGTGGCGCTGTGACAAATTTTTCGCGTTTGGGCTTGGCACGCCCGCCTACGATGGCGAATATGGAAAACCTTATATCCACGCGTTCGGGGGATCCTGCTGAATCACGTGGTATAGGCCACGCCCATTTCCGCCTAGACTTTTTTCGCGCAAAATCGCGAAAACTGACTAGCTGCTCAGAATTAACTCCTCCGAAACCGCAAGTCCGATCGACACCAAATTTGGCGCAGGCCATCTCTGGACACACATCATACTGGCTTGTGCTCCCCAGATAGATACGCGAAAAACTCTTCCGGCTATAAGCTAACGAATATTCACGGAAAACGCTACTAACGCTAACTGATGTCATATCTTCGGTTTGGAATGGCCGATCGACACCAAACTCGGAGGACTTATGTGTGACGCCCCCCTGAAGACCTCTGCAAAAGTTGGTGCAACTAGCCTCTAGGTGGCGCTGTTTAACGCGAAAAATTAGTTCTGGTATAACCGCAAGTCGCATTGACGTGAACTTTGTGCCAAATTGTTCAGCATGGTCCCCTGACCTCAGGCACCAAAGTGCATCCTAATGTGCCCATAGGTGGCGCTGTTATTGCCAATTAAACACGAAAAAAAAAAATCCCATTGACTTACATTCATTTTATATCTCCGGAACCGTAGGTCCGATTGACACCAAATTTGGGTCATATCTTCCCCATGGCGTCCTGATGACACCTGACAAATTTTGTGATATTTGGCCAAAAGGTGGCGCTATAATGGAAGCTCGAATACCAAAAATGTCCCATTGAAATGAATGGGTTTTCAAACCACGCAACAATTTGCCTAGGTTAGGAATGGCCGACAAACACCAAACTTCAGGATCTTATGCGGCATGACTTCTGGAACTGCTGTGTGAAATTTGGTGTCAATTGGCTAAAAGGTGACTATATAAATAATTTATGAAAAATCACTCCCATTGACTCCCATTCATTTTATATCTCCAGAACCGCAGGTCCAATTGACACCAAACTTGGGGCAAATCTTCCCCATGGGCCCATGATGATACCTGATAAATTTGGTACAATTCGGCCAAACGGTGGCGCTATAATTGAACCTCAAAGCCCTTCAGAAAGCCCATTGAAATGAATGGGATTTCAAACCAGGCCACAATTTGCCTAGGTTAGGAATAGCCGATCAACACCAAACTTCAGGATCTTATGCGGCATGACTTCTGAAAATGCTGTGTGAATTTTGGTGTCAATCGGCTAAAAGGTGACTATATAAATAATTGTAGAAAAAACACCCCCATTCACTTACATTCATTTTATATCTCCAGAACCGCAGGTCCGATTGACACCAAATTTGGGTCAAATCTTCCCCATGGGCCCATGATGATACCTGATAAATTTGGTTAAATTCAGCCTAAAGGTGACGCTATAATGGAAGCTGGAACACCGAAAAATTCCCATTGAAATGAATGGGTTCTAAAACCATGCCACAATTTGCCTATGTTAGGACTGGCCGATCAACACCAAACTTGGTTATCTTATGCGGCATGACTTCTGGAACTGCTGTGTGAAATTTGGGGTCAATCGGCCAAAAGGTGACTATATAAATAATTTATGAAAAAACACTGCCATTCACTTACATGCATTTTATACCTCCGTAACCACAAGTCCGATTCATACCAAATTTGGGTCAAATGTTCCCACTGGGTCCCTGATGACACCTGACAAATTTGGTGCAAATCGGCCAAAAGATGGCGCTGTAATCGATGCTGACATTTATCGGTAAATCCCATTCATTCCAATGGCATTTTCAAACGCGTTTTCTTTTTATTCTTCCGCCGCTAGTTCCACTACTGCAGCATACCCCGTAAGTGCTAGGGACGCGAAACTCACAAAATTAGTCAAGGTCACCGCACCGACCGCAGGCACAAAAGAACGCACAAGTCTACCGCTAGGGGGCGCTACAAGCAACGTCCAACACTTTTTACATTCAAGTCGCAATAACTCCCACATACGAAAGCGCATATTCAAAAACCTTATATCCACGCGTTCGGGGGAACATGCTGAATCACCGGGTGTAGGCCACGCCCATTTCCGCCTAGACTTTTTTCGAGCTACATCGCGAAAACTGACTAGCCGCCAGAATTAACTCCTCCGAAACCGCAAGTCCAATCGACACCAAATTTGGCATGAACCATCTCTGGACACACATCATACTGGCTTGTGCTCCCCAGATTGATACGCGTAAACCTCTTCCGGCTATAAGCTAACGAATATTCACGCAAAACGGTAGTAACGCTAACTGAAGTCATATCTTCACTTTGCAATGGCCGATCGACACCAAACTCAGAGCACTTATGTGCGATGCTCCCCTGAGGGCCTGTGCAAAATTTGGTGCAACTAGCCTCTAGGTGGCGCTCTTTAATCCAGAAAATTAGTTCTGGTATAACCGCAAGTCGCATTGACGTGATCTTTGTGCCAAATTGTTCAGCATGGTCCCCTGACCTCAGGCACCAAAGTGCATCCTAATGTGCCCATAGGTGGCGCTGTTATTGGCGATCAAAAAAATCCCATTGACTTACATTCATTTTATATCTCCGGAACCACAGGTCCAATTGACACCAAATTCGGGTCAATTCTTCCCTCTGGGCCCCTGATGACACCTGACAAATTTTGTGATATTTGGCCAAAAGGTGGCGCTATAATGGAAGCTGGAATGCCGTAAAAAGTTCCATTGAAATGAATGGGTTTTAAAACCACACCACAATTTCCCTAGGTTAGGAATGGCCGACCAACACCAAACTTCAGGATATTATGCAGCATGACTTCTGGAAATGCTTTGTGAAATTTGGTGTCAATTGGCTAAAAGGTGACTATATTAATAATTTATAAAAAAACACTCCCATTGACTCCCATTCATTTTATATCTCCAGAACCGCAGGTCCAATTGACACCAAACTTGGGTCAAACCTTCCCCATGGGCCCGTGATGATACCTGAAAAAATTGGTACAATTCGGCCAAACGGTGGCGCTATAATTGAAGCTCAAGGCCCTTCAGAAAGCCCATTGAAATGAATGGGATTTCAAACCATGCCACAATTTGCCTAGGTTAGGAATGGCCGATCAACACCAAACTTGGGGACCTTATGCGGCATGACTTCCCCAAGAGCTGTGTGAAATTTGGTGTCAATCGGCCAAAAGGTGACTATATAAATAATTTATGAAAAAACACTCCCATTCACTTACATGCATCTTATATCTCCGTAACCACATGTGCGATTCATACCACATTTGGGTCAAATTTTCCCACTGGGGCCCTGATGCCACCTGACAAATTTGGTGCAAATCGGCCTAAACATGGCGCTGTAATCGACGCCGAAATGTGTCGATAAATCCCATTCGTTTCGATGGCATTTTCAAACGCGGGACGTTTTGCCTCTGATTGGAACGGCCCGTCGAGACCCGACTCGGGGACCTTGCGCGGCACGGGTGCGGGCCGGACGACTCACCTCATGGCTGGGGCGAAGTTTCACTGGGGCTTGGACCCGCTACAACTGCTTGCAGTTCTAGTTAGGGGTCCAAGCCAGGTGGCTGGGAACCCGCTTGCAGGCAACGCGTTCCCATACCACGAAGTGGCTGGGAACCCTATTGTAATCGTCTCGCTTTTATTAGGGGTCCAGTCCGAGTGGGCTGGGAACCCGCTGTTAGTAACGCGGTTCCCATACCACGAGTGGCAGGGAACCCTATTGTTTTCGCCGATTTTTTATTAGGGTCCAAGCTCGGTGGGCTGGGAACCCGCGACTAGGCATCGCGGTTCCCAGTACCAGCGCGTGGGAACCCTATTGTTTTCGTTAGGATTTTATTATTATTATTATTATTATTATTCTTTTCTTCCGTGTATAAACTCATACTGCAGCATACCCCGTAACTGCTAGGGACGCTAAACTCATAGGGTACACTTCGCAGGCCCAAGAGTAACTCAGGCGCAAAAATTCGCACACTTCTACCGCTAGGGGCGCTGTAAGCAAGGTAAACGCGTTTGGGCTTGGAACTCCCGCCTACGAAGGCTTATATCAAAACCTTATATCCACGCGTTCAGGGGATCGAGCTGAATCTCCTGGTATAGGCCACGCCCATTTCCGCCTAAACTTTTTCGAGCTACAGCGCAAAACTCAAAACCGCCTGGAACGTACTCCTCCGAACCCGCAAGTCCGATCGCCACGAAACTTGGCACGGATAATCTCTGGACCAAGCTCTACAACGTTTGTAGAGGAAATTTTGATCCGACATAAAATGGCGCAATTATACTCTAACAAACGTTTGCGAAAAACGCTACTAACAGGAAGTGAGGTCATAACTTCAGTTTGGAATGGCCGATCGACACCAAACTTGGACCACTAAGTTGGGATGGGCCCCTGAGGGCCTGTGCAAAATTTGGTGCAGCTGGCCCCTAGGTGGCGCTCTTTAATCCAGAAAATTTGTTCCTCCATAACCACAACTCACATTGACATGAAACCAGTGCCGAATTGTGCATCATGGTCCCCTGATGCCAGGCACCAAAGGGGACCCTAATGTGCCCATAGGTGGCGCTGCTATTGCAGATTAAAGTTGAAAAAAATTATCCCATTGACTTACATGCAATTTATATCTCCATAACCACAAATCCGATTGACACCAAATTTGGGTCAATTGTTCCCCATAGGGCCCTGATGATACCACAAAAATTTGGTGCACTTCGGCCTAAAGGTGGCGCTACAATCGAAGCTCAAATGCTGTCAGAAGCCCCATTGAAATGAATGGGATTTCAAACCAGCACACATTTTCACAAGGTTTGGAATGGCCGATCAACACCAAACTTGAGACCTTATCCGACATGACCTCCGAAGGCCTGTGTCTAATTTGGTGCCAATCGGCCCAACGGTGGCGTTGTTCATCATATATCAAAAACTCCCATTCACTTACATTCATTTTATATCTCCAGTAACACAGCTCCGATCGACACCAAATTTGGGACAATTGTTACCCATGGGCCCCTGATGATACCACAAAGAATTGGTGCAATTCGAAAAAGCGTGCGCTATAATCGAGCTGAAATGCCGTCAGAAACCCCATTGAAATGAATGGGATTTCAAACCAGCACACATTTTCACAAGGTTTGGAATGCCCAATCAACACCAAACTTGGGGACCTTATGCGACATGACCTCCCGAAGGCCTGTGTCAAATTTGTGTCAATCGGCCAAACGGTGACGCTGTTCATCATATATCAAAAACTCCCATTGACTTACATGCATTTTATATCTCCACTACCGCGAGTCTCGATTTACACCAAATTTGGGTCAGTTCTTCACCAAGGGGCCCCGATGACAGCTGAGCGATTTGGTGCAATTTGGCCAAAAGGCGGCGCCGTAATGGAAGCTCAAACGCCGACGCTAAGCCCATTCATTTCAATGGCATTTTCAAACACGCCGCATTTCGCCTCGGTTCAGAGCGTGCCTTTCCAGACCTCACGCTGGGGACCTCGACGCTGGACGCGGCGGGCTACGGGCGACTCGCACACTCTCGCAGGGCTAGTTAGGCCGACTGGCTTGACAGGTGGCTTGGACCCCGCTTACAACTGCTCGCCAGTTCTAGTTATTATTATTTTTTTCTTCCGTGCATAAAACTCATACTGCAGCATACCCCGTAAATGCTAGGGACGCTAAACTCACAGGGTAGGTCACATTCACTGCACGTAACTCAGGCGCAAAAATTCGCAAACTTCTACCGCTAGGGGCGCTGTAAGCAAGGTCAACGCGTTTGGGCTTGGACCTCTCGACTACTGAAGGAATATATCAAAACCTTATATCCACGCGTTCGGGGGATCGACCTGAATCTCCTGGTATAGGCCACGCCCATTTCCGCCTAAACTTTTAGTGAGCTACATCGCGAAAACTGAAAAACCTATTTTACTTAACTCCTCCGAACCCACAAGTACGATCGCCACGAAACTTGGCACGGATAATCTCTGGACCGAGCTCTACAAAGTTTGCAGAGGAAATTTTGATCCGACAAACAATGGCGCGATTATACGCTAACAAACATTTGCGAAAAACGCTACTAACAGGAAGTAAGGTCATAACTTCAGTTTGGAATGGCCGATCGACACCAAACTTGGACCACTAAGTTGGGATGGGCCCCTGAGGGCCTGTGCAAAATTTGGTGCAGCTGGCCCATAGGTGGCGCTCTTTAATCCAGAAAATTAGTTCCTCCATAACCACAAGGCACATTGACATGAGTCCAGTGCCGAATTGTTCAGCATGGTCCCCTGATGCCAGGCACCAAAGGGGACCCTAATGTGCCCATAGGTGGCGCTGCTATTGCAGATTAAAGACGAAAAAATTCATCCCATTGACTTACATGCAATTTATATCTCCATAACCACAAATCCGATTGACACCAAATTTGGGTCAATTGTTCCCCATGGGGCCCTGATGATACCACAAAAATTTCGTGCAGATCGGCCTAAAGGTGGCGCTGTAATCGAAGCTCAAATCCGTCAGAAGCCCCATTGAAATGAATGGGATTTCAAACCAGCACACTTTTTCACAAGGTTGGAATGGCCGCATCAACACCAAACTTGGGGACCTTATGCGGCTGGACTTCCCGAAGGCCTGTGTCAAATTTGGTGTCAATCGGCCAAACGGTGGCGCTCTTCATCATATCTTAAAAAACTCCCATTCACATACATGCATTTTATATCTCCAGAACCGCCGGTCCGATTGACACCAAATTTGGGTCATTTGTTCCCCATGGGGCCCTGATGATACCACAAAAATTTGGTGCAGATCGGCCAAAAGCTGGCGCTGTAATCGAAGCTCAAAGCCGGTCAGAAGCCCCATTGAAATGAATGGGATTTCAAACCAGCACACATTTTCATAAGGTTTGGAATGCCCGATCAACACCAAACTTGGGGACCTTATCCGACATGACCTCCCGAAGGCCTGTGTCAAATTTGGTGCCAATCGGCCAAACGATGGCGCTGTCCATCATATAGAAAAACAACGCCCATTCGCTTACATGCATTTTATATCTCCAGTACCGCAGCTCCGATCAACGCCAAATTTGGGTCAGTTCTTCCCCGTGGGGCCCTGATGACAGCTGAGCAATTTGGTGCGATTCCGCCAAAAGGCGGCACCGTAATCGAAGCTCAAACGCCGTCGCTGAGCCCATTCGTTTCAATGGCATTTTCAAACACGCCGCGTTTCGCCTCGGTTCGGATTGACCCGTCGAGACCTGACTCGGGGACCTCACGCTGGACGCCGTCGGCGCCGGGACGACTTCAGCGCCCTCAGCGGGCTGAGGGGCGACTAGCGCCAGGGGCTTGGACCCGCTTACAACTGCTTCGCAGTTCTAGTTATTATTCTATTTTTTTTCTTCCGTGCATAAAACTCATACTGCAGCATACCCTCGTAACTGCTAGGGACGCTGAAACTCACAAGGTACGTTCACAGCCCCAAGAGTACCTCAGGCGCAAAAATTCGCACACTTCTACCGCTAGGGGCGCTATACGCAACGTCAACGCGTTTGGGCTTGGACCTCTCGACCGCGAGGCGTATATCAAAACCTTATATCCACGCGTTCGGGGATCCAGCTGAATCTCGTGGTATAGGCCACGCCCATTTCCGCCTAAACTTTTTTTCGAGCTACAGCGAAAACTGAAAAAACCTATTTTAATTAACTCCTCCGAAGCCGCAAGTCCGATCGCCACGAAACTTGGCACGGATAATCTCTGGACCAAGCTCTACAAAGTTTGTAGAGGAAATTTTGATCCGACAAAAACTGGCGCAATTATACGCTAACAAACATTTGCGAAAACGCTACTAACAGGAAGTGAGGTCATAACTTCGGACTGGAATGGCCGATCGACACCAAACTTGGACCACTAGTTGGGATGTGCCCCTGAGGGCCTGTGCAAAATTTGGTGCAGCTGGCCCCTAGGTGGCGCTCTTTATTCCAGAAAATTAGTTCCTCTATATCCACAAGTCACATTGACATGAAACCAGTGCCCAATTGTTCAGCATGGTCCCCTGATGCCAGGCACCAAAGGGGACCCTAATGTGCCCATAGGTGGCGCTGCTATTGCAGATTACAGGCCAAAATTTTTTCCCATTGACTTACATGCAATTTATATCTCCATAACCACAAATCCGAATCAAACCAAATTTGGGTCAATTGTTACCCATGGGCCCCTGATCACACCACAAAAATTTGGTGCAGTTCGGCCTAACGGTGGCGCTGTAATCTAAGCTTAAATGCCCCATTCATTTCAATGGGATTTTCAACCAAAGCACATTTTGCCTCATAACTACGGTCTAATACATCGCACATTCATAAATCTTATGTCTACGTGTTTGGGGATGCTCCCGATTCCGACGGTATAGGACACGCTCTCTGTGCGATGACGATTTCATTTTGCGAAATCTCAAAAAATGGAAAACCTATTTAAATTAACTCCTCCGAAGCCGCGAAGTCCGGATCGACACGAAACTTTGCACAGAGCATCTCTGGACCAAGCCGAAGAAAGTTTGTAGAGGGAATTTTGATTCGACAAAAAAGGCCGAATTACAGGCTAACAAATATTTGCGAAAACGCTTAAAACACAAAGTATAACATAACTCTGGCTTGGAAAGGCCGATCAACACAAAACTTGAGGACCTTATCTGCCCTGCCCCTAGAAGGCCTCTGCAAAATTTGGTTCATTTCAGCGCTAGTTGGCGCTACCCAAAAAAATTCCCATTGACTTACATTCATTTCAGATCTCCATAACCGCAAGCCACTTTCATTTACAACTATGGTCTTTTGTGCTCCACAGGCCCCGTGTTGGCTCTGGGGCCCGTGATTATGGCACAATTAATCATGGCGGGCCCGGGACGACTCGCGCGCCCTCCGCGGGGCGAGGGGCGACTGGCGACAGGTGGCTTGGACCCCGTTTACAACTGCTCGCAGTTCTAGTTATTATTATTTTTATTCTTCCGTGAAGAAAACGCATACTGGGGACTGCATGGTAAGGAGTGTACACGCGACACTCGCAACGTAGGTCCAACTCACCGCCATGACCGCACTCGCAAAAATTCGCACACTTCTACTGCTAGGGGGCGCTATACGCAAGGTCAACGCGTTTTGGCTTGGACCTCTCGACTGCGAAGGAATATATCAAAAACCTTATATCCACGCGTTCAGGGGGTCGAGCTGAATCTCCTGGTATAGGCCACGCCCATTTCCGCCTAAACTTTTAGAGAGCTACATCGCAAAAACTGAAGCACCGTCCGAAATCATCTCCTCCGAAACCGCAAGTCCGATCGCCACCAAACTTGGCACGGATAATCTCTGGACCGAAGCTCTACAAATTTTACGTAAGAAATTTTGATCCGAAAAAACTGTCGCAATTATACGCTTAACAAACGTTTGCGAAAAACGCTATTAACAGGAAGTGAGGGCATAACTTCGGATTGGAATGGCCGATCGACACCAAACTTGGACCACTCACTTGGGATGGGCCCCTGAGGGCCTGTGCAAAGTTTGGTGCAGCTGGCCCCTAGGTGGCGCTCTTTAATCCAGAAAATTTGTTCCTCCATAACCACAAGTCACATTGACATGAAACCAGTGCCGAATTATTCAGCATGGGCCCCTAATGCCAGGCACCAAAGGGGACCCTAATGTGCCCATAGGTGGCGCTGTTATTGCAGCTTAAAGACGAAAAAAATTTTCCCATTGACTTACATTCATTTTATATCTCCAGAACCCTAGGTCCGATTGACACCAAATTTGGGTCAATTGTTACCCATGGGGCCCTGATGATACCACAAAAATTTGGTGCAGTTCGGCCTAAAGGTGGCGCTACAATCGAAGCTGAAATGCCGTCAGAAGCCCCATTGAAATGAATGGGATTTCAAACCAGCACACATTTTCATAAGGTTTGGAATGCCCGATCAACACCAAACTTGAGGACCTTATGCGGCTGGACTTCCCGAAGGCCTGTGTAAAATTTTGTGTCAATCGGCCAAACGGTGGCGCTCTTCATCATATCTTAAAAAAACTCCCATTCACATACATGCATTTTATATCTCCAGAACCGCCGGTCCGATTGACACCAAATTTGGGTCATTTATTCCCCATGGGGCCCTGATGATACCATAACAATTTGGTGCAGTTCGGCCAAAAGGTGGCGCTGTAATCCAAGCTCAAATCCGGTCAGAAGCCCCATTGAAATAAATGGGATTTCAAACCAGCACACATTTTCAGAAGGTTTGGAATGCCCGATCAACACCAAACTTGGGGACCTTATCCGACTTCACCTCCCGAAGGCCTGTGTCAAATTTGGTGCCAATCGGCCAAACGGTGGCGCTGTTCATCACATATCAAATAACTCCCATTCACTTGCATGCATTTTATATATCCACTACCGCAACTCCGAATGACACCAAATTTGGGTCACTTCTTCACCGAGGGGCCCCGATGACAGCTGAGCGATTTGGTGCAATTCGGCCAAAAGGCGGCGCCGTAATCGAAGCTCAAACGCCGTCGCTAAGCCCATTCGTTTCAATGGCATTTTCAAACACGCAGCGTTTCGCCTCGGTTCGGAGCGGCCCGTCGGGACCTCGCTCGGGGGCCTCACGCGGACGTCGGCAGGGCGCCGGACGACTTCAGCTGACCTCAGCGGGCGTGAGGGCGACTGGCGACAGGTGGCTTGGACCCGCTTACAACTGCTTCGCAGTTCTAGTTATTATTATTTTTTTCTTCCGTGCGCAATTCCACTACTGCAGCATACCCCGTAACTGCTAGGGACGCGAAACTCATAGGGTAGGTCACATTCAGTGCACGTAACTCAGGCCCGAAAACTCGCACACTTCTACTGCTAGGGGGCGCTATAAGCAAGGTCAACGCGTTTGGGCTTGGAACTCCCGTCTACGAAGGCGGATATGGAAAACCTTATATCCACGCGTTCGGGGGATCATGCTGCATCTCATGGTATAGGCCACGCCCATTTCCGCCTAAACTTTTTTCGCGCAAAATCGCGAAAACTGCCTAGCCGCTCAGAATTAACTCCTCCGAAACCGCAAGTCCGATCGACACCAAATTTGGCACAGGCCATCTCTGGACATACGTCATACTGGCTTGTGCTCCCCAGATCGATACGCGAAAAACTCTTCCGGCTATAAGCTAACGAATATTCACGCAAAACGCTACTAATGCTAACTGATGTCATATCTTCGGTTTGGAATGGCCAATCGACACCAAACTCGGAGGACTTATGTGGGACGCCCCTCTGGGGGGCTGTGCGAAATTTGGTGCAAATAGCCCCTAGGTGGCGCTGTTTAACGTGAAAAATTAGTTCTGGTATAACCGCAAGTCGCATTGACGTGAACTTTGTGCCAAATTGTTCAGCATGGTCCCCTGACCTTATGCACCAAAGTGCATCCTAATGTGCCTATAGGTGGCGCTGTTATTGCCGATTAAACACGAAAAAAAAAATCCCATTGACTTACATTCATTTTATATCTCCGGAACCGCAGGTCCGATTGACACCAAATTCGCGTCAATTGTTCCCCCTGGGCCCGTGATGACACCTGACAAGTTTTGTACAATTCGGCCTAAAAGCGGCGCTGTAATGGAAGCTGGAATGCCAAAATGTCCCATTGAAATGAATGGGGTTTAAAACCACGCCACAATTTGCCTAGGTTAGGAATGGCCGATCAACACCAAACTTCAGGATCTTATGCGGCATGACTTCTGGAGCAGCTGTGTGAAATTTGGTGTCAATCGGCTAAAAGGTGAATATATTAATAATTTATGAAAAAACACTCCCATTCACTTACATGCGTTTTATATCTCCGGTACCAAAGGTCCAATTGACACCAAATGTGGGTCAAATCTTCCCCATGGGCCCAAGATGATACCTGACCAATTTGGTGAAATTTGGCCTAAAGGTGCAGCTGTAATTGAAGCTGGAATGCTGTAAAAAGTCCCATTGAAATGAATGGGATTTCAAACCATGCCACAATTTGCCTAGGTTAGGAATGGCTGACCAGCAATAAACTTGGGTATCTTATGCGGCATGACTTCTGGAACTGCTGTGTGAATTTTGGTGTCAATCGGCCAAAAGGTGACTATATAAAAAATTTATGAAAAAACACTGCCATTCACTCACATGCATTTTATATCTCCAGTAACCACAAGTCCGATTCATATCAAATTTGGGTCAAATGTTCCCACTGGGGCCCTGATGACACCTGAAAATTTTGGTGCAAATCGGCCTAAAGATGGCGCTGTAATCGATGCCGAAATCTATCACTAAATCCCATTCATTTCGATGCCATTTTCAAACGCGGGACGTTTTGCCTCTCTTTGGAACGGCCCATCGAGACCTAACTTCGGGGACCTTATGCGGCACGCGGTGCGGAGCCGGACGACTTTCAGCGCCCTCCAGCGGGCTGGGGCGAGTTTAGCCAGGGGCTTGGACCCGCTACAACTGCTTGCAGTTCTAGTTATTATTATTATTATTCTTCCGTGAAGAAAACGCATACTGGGGACTGCATGGTAAGGGTGCACACGCGAAACTCACAAGGTAGGTCCAAAAGCGCAGCGACCGCAGGCAAAAAAATTTGCACACTTCTATCGCTAGGGGCGCTGTAAGCAAGGTCAACGCGTTTTGGCTTGGACCTCTCGACTGCGAGCGTATATCAAAACCTTATATCCACGCGTTCAGGGGATCGAGCTGAATCTCCTGGTATAGGCCACGCCCATTTCCGCCTAAACTTTTTTCGAGCTACATCGCGAAAACTGAAAAACCTATTTTAATTAACTCCTCCGAAGCCGCAAGTCCGATCGCCACGAAACTTGGCACGGATAATCTCTGGACCGAGCTCTACAAAGTTTGCAGAGGAAATTTTAATCCGAAAAAACTGTCGCAATTATACACTAACAAACGTTTGCGAAAAATGCTACTAACAGGAAGTAAGGTCATAACTTCGGTTTGGAATGGCCGATCGACACCAAATTTGGACCACTCAGTTGGGATGGGCCCCTGAGGGCCTGTGCAAAATTTGGTGCAGCTGGCCCTAGGTGGCGCTCTTTAATCCAGAAAATTAGTTCCTCTATAACCACAAGTCCCATTGACATGAATCCAGTGCCGAATTGTTCAGCATGGTCCCCTGATGGCAGGCACCAAAGGGGACCCTAATATGCCCATAGGTGGCGCTGCTATTGCAAATTAAACACGAATTTTTTTTTCCCATTGACTTACATTCATTTTATATCTCAAGAACCGCAGCTCCGATTGACACCAAATTTGGGTCAATTGTTACCCATGGGGCCCTGATGATACCACAAAAATTTGGTGCAGATCGGCCTAAAGGTGGCGCTGTAATCGAAGCTCAAATCCGGTCAGAAGCCCCATTGAAATGAATGGGATTTCAAACCAGCACACATTTTCATAAGGTTTGGAATGCCCGATCAACACCAAACTTGAGGACCTTATCCGGCTGGACTTCCCGAAGGCCTGTGTAAAATTTGGTGTCAATCGGCCAAACGGTGGCGCTCTTCATCATATATCAAAAAACTCCCATTCACATACATGCATTTTATATCTCCTGAACCGCCGGTCCGATTGACACCAAATTTGGGTCATTTGTTCCCCATGGTGCCCTGATGATACCATAACAATTTGGTGCAGTTCGGCCAAAGGCGGCGCTGTAATCGAACCTCAAATCCGGTCAGAAGCCCCATTGAAATGAATGGGATTTCAAACCAGCACACATTTTCACAAGGTTTGGAATGCCCAATCAACACCAAACTTGGGGACCTTATGCGACATGACCTCCGAAGGCCTGTGTCAAATTTGGTGCCAATCGGCCAAACGGTGGCGCTGTTCATCATATATCAAAAACTCCCATTGACTTACATGCATTTTATATCTCCACTACCGCAGCTCCGATTTACACCAAATTTGGGTCAGTTCTTCACCAAGGGGCCCGATGACAGCTGAGCGATTTGGTGCAATTCGGCCAAAGGCGGCGCCGTATCGAAGCTCAAACGCCGTCGCTAAGCCCATTCATTTCAATGGCATTTTCAAACACGCCGCATGCCATGCCGGTTCGAGTGGCCTTTCGAGGCCTGACTCGGGGACCTTACGCTGGACGTCGGTGGGCCGGGACGACTTCAGCACTCGCGGCGTAGAGGCGACTGGCGACGGGTGGCTTGGACCCCGCTTACAACTGCTCGCAGTTCTAGTTATTTTATTCTTCTTGAACAAAACGCATACTGCAGCATACCCCGTAACTGCTAGGGACGCTGAAACTCACAAGGTAGGTCACGCCTTTGTCGATGACCTCAGGCTAAAAATTCGCACACTTCTATCGCTAGGGGGCGCTATACGCAAGGTCAACGCGTTTGGGCTTGGATCTCTCGACTACGAGGGCGCATATCAAAAACCTTATATCCACGCGTCGGGGGGATCCAGCTGAATCTCATGGTATAGGCCACGCCCATTTCCGCCTAAACTTTTTTCGAGCTACGTCGCGAAAACTGAAAAACCTATTTTAATTAACTCCTCCGAAGCCGCAAGTCTGATCGACACGAAACTTGGCACGGATGATCTCTGGACCGAGCTCTACAAAGTTTGTAGAGGGAATTTTGGTCCGACAATAAATGGCGCAATTATACGCTAACAAACGTTTCTGAAAACGCTATTAACAGGAAGTGAGGGCATAACTCGGATTGGAATGGCCGATCGACACCAAACTTGGACCACTCATTTGGGACGTCACCCTGGGGACTGTGCAAAATTTGGTGCAACTCGCCCTAGGTGGCGCTCTTTAATCCAGAAAATTAGTTCCTCTATAACCGCAAGTCACATTGACATGAATCCAGTGCCAAATTGTTCAGCATGGTCCCCTGATGCCAGGCACCAAAGGGGAACCTAATGTGCCCATAGGTGGCGCTGTTATTGCAAATTTCAAAAAATCCCATTGACTTACATTCATTTTATATCTCCATAACCACAAATCCGATTGACACCAAATTTGGGTCAATTGTTACCCATGGGCCCCTGATGACACCACAAAAATTTGGTGCAGTTCGGCCTAACGGTGGCGCTGCAATATAAGCTCAAATGCCCCATTCATTTCAATGGGATTTTCAACCAAAGCACATTTTGCCTCATAACTACGAGCTAATACATCGCACATTCATAAGTTATATGTCTACGTGTTTGGGGATTCTGCCGATTCTGACGGTATAGGACACGCTTCTGTTCGATGACTATTTCATTTTGCGAAATCGCAAAAAATGGAAAACCTATTTTAATTAACTCCTCCGAAGCCGAAAGTCCGATCGACACGAAACTTTGCACAGACCGTCTCTGGACCAAGCTGAAGAAAGTTTGTAGAGGGAATTTTGATCCGACAAAAAACGGCCGAATTACGGCCTGAGAAATATTTACGAAAACGCTAAAAACAGAAAGTTTAACATAACTCTAGCTTAGAAAGGCCGATCAACACACAACTTGACGACCTTAACTGCGCTGCCCCTAGAAGGGCTGTGCAAAATTTGGTGCAGTTAGCCGCTACTTGCGCTACCCAAAAAATTCCCATTGACTTACATTCATTTCAGATCTCCATAACCGCAAACCACTTTCATTTACAAATATGGTCTTTTCTGCTCCACAGGCCCCGTCTTTGCTCTGGGGCACGTGATTATGGCACAATTAATCATGGCGGGCCGGGACGACTTCAGGCGCCCTCACGGTGAAGAGGCTGACTGGCGACGGGTGGCTTGGACCCGTTTACAACTGCTTCGCAGTTCTAGT
>JALXJV020000059.1:0-37912 GCA_024633595.2 Lepomis macrochirus | reverse complement strand
TAGGTAAGGGGTAATAGTCCACGATCATCACATGATGATCCTGGCGGCAGGATTATACTTTGTAATATCTCTTGACAGGAAGATTCGTTAGAGCCACGGGAGTGGTACCGTTGGACTTCGGGGAGGATTTGCAGTCGATCTGAGGCGTCACCCGGCCAGTTGGAGCCAAGTTGAATTTTCATAGGTAAAAGCTTATGGGCCCCTCCGAGTCAGGAGCAGGACAGGCAGCTCAGAGGAGGCCGGGACAGCAATCCCAGCCGTCTCCTGCACGGAGGTGGACTCGAACCGGAGGATCGTCTGGTGTCAAGGGAGGCAGCACGTCCAGTGGACCACAGTGCAGCGCCTCCCAGCAGGTGAGCGGAGGTGGTACTTGAAGCGTGGGATTCAGACAAAGGCAGTTGAAGGAAAGCGTCGGTGAGGTGCAGAGGGGACTTGAACCCGCACCTTGCGGACTCAAGGCAGAGGCGTGACCAGCCGCCACAGGCGGATTCTGGGCTAAGCATCCCCACTTGGGGACCTCTGCCACAGAGACCTTGGCGAACTTGCTTCCCAGTGGTTGTGGTTAGTGGAAACCCACTGGTGAGGCTGTAGAAGCAGGCACAGCAGCCACAGGCAGAAAGCCGTGCTTTCATGGCTGAATAACTTTGACAGGAAGGCGGTGGAGCCAAGCGGTTGTCGCGGCGTTGGACTTCGGGGTGGAATTTCCAGCAAGACTGGTGCGTTTGGGGAAAATTTGAGAGTAGCTGTCAGAGGCCGTCCGGGCAGCGGCATATATGCCGCGTGCGGTGAGGAAATAACAACCAGATTCAAAGTGTCACTGGTCGGGCGGGTTTTGGGGAATAACTTTTGACAGGAAGGAGGTAGAGTAGTGCAACCGGCGTCTACCCCACATTTGTGATGATTCCGCATCCAACGGTACCAAGCCGGTCCCCGTCACGACGTTCGTAGGCGGAGTTACCGTCAGGCCCGCCCTCCTGAGGAGTCTTTGTGGATAACTCTTGACAGGAAGGCGGTAGAGCTGCGGGGGTGGCACCGTTGGACTCGGGGTGGAATTTCCAGTGGGACTAACGTGTTTTGCAGGATTTTGGAGGCAGCACGTCCAATGGACCCACGGTGCGCAGCGTCTGCTGGCAGGTGAGCGGGCTATGCATCCCCACTTGGGGACCTCTGCCACAGAGACCTTGGCGAACTTGGTTCCCAGTGGTTGTGGTTAGTGGAAACCCACTGGTAAGGCTGTAAGAAGCAGGCATGGCAGCCACAGGCGAAAGCCGTGCTTTCATTCTGAATAACTTTTGACAGGAAGGCGGTGGAGCCAAGCGGTTTCGCGGCGTTGGACTTCGGCCTTGAATTTCAAGTTGGAGCGATGTGTTTTGGAGACAATTGGAGAGTAGCTGCCAGAGGCTGTCCCGCTGGCAGCATATATGCCGCATTGCGGACAGAACATGACAGCTAATTTCTAAGTGTCAAAAGTCGAGTGAGTTTCTGACAAATGATTTTGATAGGAAGGTGCTAGAAAAGCGCTTTGCACCGTTGGACTCGAGGTGGAATTTCAAGTTGAACTGACCTCTCTCCGGATGGGAAGACCTCACGAAAATGACTCCCTCCCAGCAGACATCCACGGCCCCAACAGGCTCTCGTGACCTGGGAGAGAACCAAAAGTTTCAGTTATCTGTTGTATTAAACACGTTGAAGCGGTGTACCAGGGAGCACGACGCCTTGGTAGCGGCTTTGCTTAGCCACAGGGGGGGGCTTAAGTTTGGGTTCCCAAGGTTCGACCCGGAGGTCAAGGTGCCGGAGGAGGGCCCTTTTCACTGAAGCGTGTACCGGGGAGGTGAGCCCTTTGTGGAAGCGTGACGGGTGTCTCCCGAGGTGGAGCCTTGTAAAGCGGATTGGCAAGGACATCTAGCCAAGCCGGCCATGAGATTACGGCCGTGGCAAACAGCAAAGCGGCCATAAGGTTGAAGCGGTGTACCAGGGAACACGGCCGCTTGGCAGTGACTGCTTAGCCACAGGGGGGGCTTAAGTTTGGGTTCCCAAGGTTGACCGGAGGTCAAAGGTGCCGGAGGAGGGCCCTTTCACTGAAGCGTGTACCGGGAGGTGAGCCTTTGTGGAAGCGCGACGGTGTCTCCCAGGGTGGGCCTTGTAAAGCGGATTGGCAGGACATCTAGCCAAGCGGCCGCAAGGTTACAGACGTGGCAAACCTTGTAAAGCCGGCCGCCAAGGTTACAGAAGTGGCAAACCTTGTAAAGCCCGGCCGCTAAGGTTACAGCAGTGGCAAACCTTGTAAAAGCCCGGCCTATGCAAGGTTACAGCCGTGGCAAACCTTGTAAAGCCGGCCGCAAGGTTACAGCCGTGGCAAACCTTGTAAAGCCGGCCGCAAGGTTAGAGCCGTGGCAAACCTTGTAAAGCGGCCTACGCAAGGTTACAGCCGTGGCAAACCTTGTAAAAGCCGGCCGCAGAGGTTACAGCAGTGGCAAACCTTGTAAAGCGGCCGTAAGGTTACAGAAGTGGCAAACCTGTAAAGCGGCCATAAGGTTACAGCAGTGGCAAACCTTGTAAAGCCGGCCACAAGGTTACTGCCGTGGCAAACCTTGTAAAGCCGGCCGCAAGGTTACAGAAGTGGCAAACCTTGTAAAGCCGGCCATAAGGTTACAGCAGTGGCAAACCTTGTAAAGCCGGCCATGGAGGTTACAGCAGTGGCAAACCTTGTAAACGGCCGCCAAGGTTACAGCCGTGGCAAACCTTGTAAAGCCGGCCGCATGAGGTTACTGCCGTGGCAAACCTTGTAAAGCGACCGCCAAAGGTTACAGAAGTGGCAAACCTTGTAAAGCCGACCGCAAGGTTACAGCCGTGGCAAACCTTGTAAAGCCGGCCATAAGGTTACAGACGTGGCAAACCTTGTAAAGCCGGCCATGCAAGGTTACAGCCGTGGCAAACCTTGTAAAGCCCGACCTCGCAAAGGTTACAGCCGTGGCAAACCTTGTAAAGCCGGCCGCAGGGACTGGCATTTTGACACTTTGAAAATGTACATCCACAAAAGGCTGGTTAGCGGAACTAGGTAAGGGGTAATAGCCACGATCATCACATGATGATCCTGGCGGCAGGATTATACTTTGTAATATCTCTTGACAGGAAGGTCGTGAGAGCCACGGGAGTGGTACCGTTGGACTTCGGGGAGGATTTGCAGTCGATCTGAGGCGTCACCCGGCCAGTTGGAGCCAAGTTGAATTTTCATAGGTAAAGCTTATGGGCCCCTCCGGAGTAAGGAGCAGGACAGGCAGCTCAGAGGAGGCCGGGACAGCAATCCCAGCCGTCTCCTGCACGGAGGTGGACTCGAACCAGGGATGCGTCTGGTGTCAAGGGAGGCAGCGCGTCCAGTGGACCACAGTGCCAGCGCCTCCCAGCAGGTGAGCGGAGGTGGTACTTGAAGCGTGGGATTCAGACAAAGGCAGTTGAAGGAAGCGTCGTGAGGTGCAGAGGGGACTTGAACCCGCACCTTGCGGACTCAAGGCAGGGCGTGACCAGCCGCATACAGGCGGATTCTGGGCTAAGCATCCCCACTTGGGGACCTCTGCCACAGAGACCTTGGCGAACTTGCTTCCAGTGGTTGTGGTTAGTGGAAACCCACTGGTGAGGCTGTAAGAAGCAGGCACAGCAGCCACAGGCAGAAAGCCGTGCTTTCATGGCTGAATAACTTTTGACAGGAAGGCGGTGGAGCCAAGCGGTGTCGTGGCGTTGGACTTCGGGGTGGAATTTCCAGCAAGACTGAGTGCGTTTGGGGAAAATTTGAGAGTAGCTGTCAGAGGCCGTCCGGACGCGGCATATATGCCGCATTGCGGACGGAAATAACAACCAGATTCAAAGAATGTCACTGGTCGGGCGGGTTTTGGGGAATAACTTTTGACAGGAAGGAGGTAGAGTAGTGCAACCGGCGTCTACCCCACATTTGTGATGATTCCGCATCCAACGGTACCAAGCCGGTCCCGTTACGACGTTCGTAGGCGGAGTTACCGTCAGGCCCGCCCTCCTGAGGAGTCTTTGTGGATAACTCTTGACAGGAAGGCGGTAGAGCTGCGGGGGGTGGCACCGTTGGACTCGGGGTGGAATTTCCAGTGGGACTAACGTGTTTTGCAGGATTTTGGAGGCAGCACGTCCAATGGACCACGGTGCAGCGTCTGCTGGCAGGTGAGCGGGCTATGCATCCCCACTTGGGGACCTCTGCCACAGAGACCTTGGCGAACTTGGTTCCCGAGTGGTTGTGGTTAGTGGAAACCCACTGGTAAGGCTGTAAGAAGCAGGCATGGCAGCCACAGGCAGAAAGCCGTGCTTTCATTCACGAATAACTTTGACAGGAAGGCGGTGGAGCCAAGCGGTTTCGCGGCGTTGGACTTCGGCCTTGAATTTCAAGTTGGAGCGATGTGTTTTGGAGACAATTGGAAGTAGCTGCCAGAGGCTGTCCCGCTGGCAGCATATATGCCGCATTGCGGACAGAACATGACAGCTAATTTCTAAGTGTCAAAAGTCGGTGAGTTTCTGACAAATGATTTTGATAGGAAGGTGCTAGAAAAGCGCTTTGCACCGTTGGACTCGAGGTGGAATTTCAAGTTGAACTGACCTCTCTCCGGATGGGAAGACCTCCCGAAAATGACTCCCTCCCAGCAGACATCCACGGCCCCAACAGGCTCGTGACCTGGGGAGAGAACCAAAAGTTTCAGTTATCTGTTGTATTAAACACGTTGAAAGCGGTGTACCAGGGACACGGCACGCCTTAGGTAGTGACTTTGCTTAGCCACAGGGGGGGCTTAAGTTTGGGTTCCCAAGGTTCGACCCGGAGGTCAAGGTGCCGGAGGAGGCCCTTTTCACTGAGCGTGTACCGGGGAGGTGAGCCCCTTTGTGGAGGCGCGACGGGTGTCTCCCGAGGTGGAGCCTTGTAAAGCGGTTGGCAGGACATCTAGCCAAGCCGGCCGCAGAAGTACGACCGTGGCAAACCTTGTAAAGCCGGCCGCTAAGGTTGAAAGCGGTGTACCAGAGGCACGGCCGCCTTGGTAGTGACTTTGCTTAGCCACAGGGGGGGCTTAAGTTTGGGTTCCCAAGGTTCGACCGGAGGTCAAGGTGCCGGAGGAGGGCCCTTTCACTGAAGCGATGTACCGGGGAGGTGAGCCCTTTGTGGAAGCGGCGGGTGTCTCCCGAGGTGGAGCCTTGTAAAGCCGGATTGGCAAGGACATCTAGCCAAGCCGGCCATGCAAAATTACGACGTGGCAAACCTTGTAAAGCGGCCGCCAAAGGTTACAGAAGTGGCAAACCTAGCAAAGCCGGCCGCGAAGGTTACAGTGGCGAACCTTGTAAAGCGCACAGGGGAGGCTTAAGCTTGGGTACCCAAGGTTCGACCAGCAGGTCAAGGTGCGCAAGGAGAGCCTTGTCACCGAGCGTTACAGCGTGGCAAACCTTGTAAAGCCGGCCATGAGGTTACAGCCGTGGCAAACCTTGTAAAGCGGCTCGCCAGGTTACAGCGTAGCAAACCTTGTAAAGCGGCCGTAAGGTTACAGCAGTGGCAAACCTTGTAAAGCGGCCATGCAAGGTTACAGCAGTGGCAAACCTTAGTAAAGCCCGGCTTCGCAAGGTTACAGCCGTGGCAAACCTTGTAAAGCCGGCCGCAGAGGTTACAGCAGTGGCAAACCTTGTAAAGCCGGCCTTGCAAGGTTACAGCAGTGGCAAACCTTGTAAAGCGACCGCTGAGGTTACAGCAGTGGCAAACCTTGTAAAGCCGGCCGCAAGGTTACAGCAGTGGCAAACCTTGTAAAGCGGCCGCAAGGTTACAGCCGTGGCAAACCTTGTAAAACCCGGCCATAAGGTTACAGCAGTGGCAAACCTTGTAAAGCCGACGCCATGAGGTTACAGACGTGGCAAACCTTGTAAAGCCGGCCAAGGTTACAGCAATGGCAAACCTTGTAAAGCGGCCAGGTTACGAGTCAAACCTTGTAAAGCCGGCCGCTAAGGTTACAGCAGTGGCAAACCTTGTAAAGCCGGCCGTCAAGGTTACAGACGTGGCAAACCTTGTAAAGCCGGCCGCAAGGTTACAGCCGTGGCAAACCTTGTAAACCGGCCATAAGTTACAGCGTGGCAAACCTTGTAAACCGCCGCAAGGTTACAGCCGTGGCAAACCTTGTAAACGGCCGAGTTACTGCGTGGCAAACCTTGTAAGCGGCTGCCAAGGTTACAGAAGTGGCAAACCTTGTAAAACCCGGCCGCCAAGGTTACAGCAGTGGCAAACCTTGTAAAGCCGGCCGCAAGGTTACAGAAGTGGCAAACCTTGTAAAGCCGACCGCCAAGGTTACAGAAGTGGCAAACCTTGTAAAGCCCGGCCGCAAGGTTACAGCCGTGGCAAACCTTGTAAAGCCGACCTCGCAAGGTTACAGCCGTGGCAAACCTTGTAAAGCCGGCCATGAGGACTGGCATTTTGACACTTTGAAAATGTACATCCACAAAAGGCTGGTTAAGCGGAACTAGGTAAGGGGTAATAGCCACGATCATCACATGATGATCCTGGCGGCAGGATTATACTTTGTAATATCTCTTGACAGGAAGGTCGGTAGAGCCACGGGAGTGGTACCGTTGGACTTCGGGGAGGATTTGCAGTCGATCTGAGGCGTCACCCGGCCAGTTGGAGCCAAGTTGAATTTTCATAGGTAAAAGCTTATGGGCCCCTCCCGGGGTCAGGAGCAGGACAGGCAGCTCAGAGGGAGGCCGGGACAGCAATCCCAGCCGTCTCCTGCACGGAGGTGGACTCGAACCAGGGATCGATCTGGTGTCAAGGGGAGGCAGCTGCGTCCAGTGGACCACAGTGCAGCGCCTCCCAGCAGGTGAGCGGAGGTGGTACTTAGGCGTGGGATTCAGACAAAGGCAGTTGAAGGAAAGCGTCGTGAGGTGCAGAGGGACTTGAACCCGCACCTTGCGGACTCAAGGCAGGGCGCTGACCAGCACGCCACAGAGCGGATTCTGGGCTAAGCATCCCCACTTGGGGACCTCTGCCACAGAGACCTTGGCGAACTTGCTTCCCAGTGGTTGTGGTTAGTGGAAACCCACTGGTGAGGCTGTAAGAAGCAGGCACAGCAGCCACAGGCAGAAAGCCGTGCTTTCATGGCTGAATAACTTTGACAGGAAGGCGGTGGAGCCAAGCGGTTGTCGCGGCGTTGGACTCGGGGTGGAATTTCCAGCAAGACTGAGTGCGTTTGGGGAAAATTTGAGAGTAGCTGTCAGAGGCCGTCCGGGCGCGGCATATATGCCGCGTGCGGACGAGGAAATAACAACCAGATTCAAAGTGTCACTGGTCGGGCGGGTTTTGGGGAATAACTTTTGACAGGAAGGAGGTAGAGTAGTGCAACCGGCGTCTACCCCACATTTGTGATGATTCCGCATCCAACGGTACCAAGCCGGTCCCGTTACGACGTTCGTAGGCGGAGTTACCGTCAGGCCCGCCCTCCTGAGGAGTCTTTGTGGATAACTCTTGACAGGAAGGCGGTAGAGCTGCGGGGGGTGGCACCGTTGGACTCGGGGTGGAATTTCCAGTGGGACTAACGTGTTTTGCAGGATTTTGGAGGCAGCACGTCCAATGGACCACGGTGCGCAGCGTCTGCTGGCAGGTGAGCGGGCTATGCATCCCCACTTGGGGACCTCTGCCACAGAGACCTTGGCGAACTTGGTTCCCGAGTGGTTGTGGTTAGTGGAAACCCACTGGTAAGGCTGTAGAAGCAGGCATGGCAGCCACAGGCAGAAAGCCGTGCTTTCATTCACGAATAACTTTGACAGGAAGGCGGTGGAGCCAAGCGGTTTCGCGGCGTTGGACTTCGGCCTTGAATTTCAAGTTGGAGCGATGTGTTTTGGAGACAATTGGAAGTAGCTGCCAGAGGCTGTCCCGCTGGCAGCATATATGCCGCATTGCGGACAGAACATGACAGCTAATTTCTAAGTGTCAAAAGTCGAGTGAGTTTCTGACAAATGATTTTGATAGGAAGGTGCTAGAAAAGCGCTTTGCACCGTTGGACTTCGAGGTGGAATTTCAAGTTGAACTGACCTCTCTCCCGGATGGGAAGACCTCAGCGAAAATGACTCCCTCCCAGCAGACATCCACGGCCCCAACAGGCTCTGTGACCTGGGGAGAGAACCAAAAGTTTCAGTTATCTGTTGTATTAAACGCGTTGAAGCGGTGTACCAGGGACCGCGGCCGCCTTGGTAGCGACTTTGCTTAGCCACAGGGGGGGCTTAAGTTTGGGTTCCCAAGGTTCGACCGGAGGTCAAAGGTGCCCGGAGGAGGGCCCTTTTCACTGAGCGATGTACCGGGGAGGTGAGCCCTTTGTGGAAGCGTGGCGGGTGTCTCCCGGGGTGGGCCTTGTAAAGCGGATTGGCAGGACATCTAGCCAAGCCCGGCCGCCAGGAATACGGCCGTGGCAAACCTTGTAAAGCCGGCCGCAAAGGTTGAAGCGGTGTACCAGGGACACGGCCGCCTTGGTAGCTGGCTTTGCTCAGCCACAGGGGGGGGGCTTAAGTTTGGGTTCCCAAGGTTGACCCGGAGGTCAAAGGTGCCGGAGGAGGCCCTTTTCACTGAAGCGATGTACCGGGGAGGTGAGCCTTTGTGGAGGCAGCGACGGGTGTCTCCCGAGGTGGGCCTTGTAAAGCGGATTGGCAAGGACATCTAGCCAAGCCGGCCACGCAGAGATACGACGTGGCAAACCTTGTAAAGCCGGCCGCAAAGGTTACAGAAGTGGCAAACCTTGTAAAGCCGGCCGCCAAGGTTACAGAAGTGGCAAACCTTGTAAAGCCGGCCATGAAGGTTACAGCCGTGGCAAACCTTGTAAAGCCGGCCGCAAGGTTACAGCCGTGGCAAACCTTGTAAAGCGGCTGCAAGGTTACAGCCGTGGCAAACCTTGTAAAGCCGGCCATGCAAGGTTACAGCCGTGGCAAACCTTGTAAAGCGGCCGCGGAGGTTACAGCAGTGGCAAACCTTGTAAAGCCGGCTCGCAAGGTTACAGCCGTGGCAAACCTTGTAAAGCCGACTCGCAAGGTTACAGCAGTGGCAAACCTTGTAAAGCCGGCCGCAAGGTTACAGCCGTGGCAAACCTTGTAAAGCGGCCATAAGGTTACAGCAGTGGCAAACCTTGTAAAGCCGGCCGCAAGGTTACAGCCGTGGCAAACCTTGTAAAGCCGGCCACAAGGTTACAGCCGTGGCAAACCTTGTAAAGCCGGCCGCCAAGGTTACAGCCGTGGCAAACCTTGTAAAGCCGGCCGCAAGGTTACAGCAGTGGCAAACCTTGTAAAGCCGGCCCATGAGGTTACAGCAGTGGCAAACCTTGTAAAGCCGGCCCATGAGGTTACAGCCGTGGCAAACCTAGTAAAGCCGGCCGCAAGGTTACAGCAGTGGCAAACCTTGTAAAGCCGGCCCGTAAGGTTACAGCCGTGGCAAACCTTGTAAAGCGGCCGCAAGGTTACAGAAGTGGCAAACCTTGTAAAGCCCGGCCGCAAGGTTACAGAAGTGGCAAACCTTGTAAAGCCGGCCGCAAGGTTACAGCCGTGGCAAACCTTGTAAAGCCGACCTGCAAGGTTACAGCCGTGGCAAACCTTGTAAAGCCGGCCGCAGGGACTGGCATTTTGACACTTTGAAAATGTACATCCACAAAAGGCTGGTTAAGCGGAACTAGGTAAGGGGTAATAGCCACGATCATCACATGATGATCCTGGCGGCAGGATTATACTTTGTAATATCTCTTGACAGGAAGGTCGGTAGAGCCGCGGGAGTGGTACCGTTGGACTTCGGGGAGGATTTGCAGTCGATCTGAGGCGTCACCCGGCCAGTTGGAGCCAAGTTGAATTTTCATAGGTAAAAGCTTATGGGCCCCTCCGGGTCAGGAGCAGGACAGGCAGCTCAGAGGGAGGCCGGGACAGCAATCCCAGCCGTCTCCTGCACGGAGGTGGACTCGAACCAGGATCGTCTGGTTGTCAAGGGAGGCAGCGCGTCCAGTGGACCACAGTGCAGCGCCTCCCAGCAGGTGAGCGGAGGTGGTACTTGAGCGTGGGATTCAGACAAAGGCAGTTGAAGGAAAGCGTCAGTGAGGTGCAGAGGGACTTGAACCCGCGCCTTGCGGACTCAAGGCAGGGCGCTGACCAGCCGCATACAGGCGGATTCTGGGCTAAGCATCCCCACTTGGGGACCTCTGCCACAGAGACCTTGGCGAACTTGCTTCCAGTGGTTGTGGTTAGTGGAAACCCACTGGTGAGGCTGTAAGAAGCAGGCACAGCAGCCACAGGCAGAAAGCCGTGCTTTCATGGCTGAATAACTTTGACAGGAAGGCGGTGGAGCCAAGCGGTTGTCGCGGCGTTGGACTTCGAGGTGGAATTTCCAGCAAGACTGAGTGCGTTTGGGGAAAATTTGAGAGTAGCTGTCAGAGGCCGTCCGGGCGCGGCATATATGCCGCGTTGCGGATGAGAAATAACAGCCAGATTCAAAGTGTCACTGGTCGGGCGGGTTTTGGGGAATAACTTTTGACAGGAAGGAGGTAGAGTAGTGCAACCGGCGTCTACCCCACATTTGTGATGATTCCGCATCCAACGGTACCAAGCCGGTCCCCGATACGACGTTCGTAGGCGGAGTTACCGTCAGGCCCCGCCCTCCTGAGGAGTCTTTGTGGATAACTCTTGACAGGAAGGCGGTAGAGCTGCGGGGGTGGCACCGTTGGACTCGGGGTGGAATTTCCAGTGGGACTAACGTGTTTTGCAGGATTTTGGAGGCAGCACGTCCAATGGACCCGCGGTGCAGCGTCTGCTGGCAGGTGAGCGGGCTATGCATCCCCACTTGGGGACCTCTGCCACAGAGACCTTGGCGAACTTGGTTCCCAGTGGTTGTGGTTAGTGGAAACCCACTGGTAAGGCTGTAAGAAGCAGGCATGGCAGCCACAGGCGAAAGCCGTGCTTTCATTCTGAATAACTTTTGACAGGAAGGCGGTGGAGCCAAGCGGTTTCGCGGCGTTGGACTTCGGCCTTGAATTTCAAGTTGGAGCGATGTGTTTTGGAGACAATTGGAGAGTAGCTGCCAGAGGCTGTCCCGCTGGCAGCATATATGCCGCATTGCGGACAGAACATGACAGCTAATTTCTAAGTGTCAAAAGTCGAGTGAGTTTCTGACAAATGATTTTGATAGGAAGGTGCTAGAAAAGCGCTTTGCACCGTTGGACTTCGAGGTGGAATTTCAAGTTGAACTGACCTCTCTCCCGGATGGGAAGACCTCCGCGAAAATGACTCCCTCCCAGCAGACATCCACGGCCCCAACAGGCTCATTGACCTGGGGAGAGAACCAAAAGTTTCAGTTATCTGTTGTATTAAACGCGTTGAAGCTGGTGTACCAGGGAGACACGGCAGCCTTAGGCTGCGACTTTGCAGCCACAGGGGGGGGCTTAAGTTTGGGTTCCCAAGGTTCGACCGGAGGTCAAGGTGCCGGAGGAGGCCCTTTTCACTGAGCGTGTACCGGGGAGGTGAGCCTTTGTGGAGGCGTGACGGGTGTCTCCCGGGGTGGGCCTTGTAAAGCGGATTGGCAAGGACATCTAGCCAAGCCGGCCGCTAGAATTCGCGACGTGGCAAACCTTGTAAAACCGGCCGCATAAGGTTGAAGCGGTGTACCAGGGAACGCGGCACGCCTTGGTAGCGGCTTTGCTTAGCCACAGGGGGGGCTTAAGTTTGGGTTCCCAAGGTTGACCCGAGGAGGTCAAGGTGCCGGAGGAGGGCCCTTTCACTGAAGCGATGTACCGGGGAGGTGAGCCCCTTTGTGGAAGCGCGACGGGTGTCTCCCGGGGTGGAGCCTTGTAAAGCGGATTGGCAGGACATCTAGCCAAGCGGCCGCAGAGATTACGACCGTGGCAAACCTTGTAAAGCCGGCCGCATGAAGGTTACAGAAGTGGCAAACCTTGTCAAAGCCCGAGCTTGCATGGAAGGTTACAGCAAGTGGCAAACCTTAGTAAAGCCCGAGCCATGCAAGGTTACAGCCGTGGCAAACCTTGTAAAGCGGCCGGCCATGGAGATTACAGCAGTGGCAAAGGCGCTTGTAAAACTGACGGTCGCAGGAGTTACAGCCGTGGCAAACCTTGTAAAGCGGCCATAAGGTTACAGCCGTGGCAAACCTTGTAAAGCGACCGCGCAAGGTTACAGCCGTGGCAAACCTTGTAAAGCCCGGCCGCTAAGGTTACAGCCGTGGCAAACCTTGTAAAGCCGGCCATGCAAGGTTACAGAAGTGGCAAACCTTGTAAAGCCCGGCCATGAAGGTTACAGCCGTGGCAAACCTTGTAAAGCCGGCCGCCAAGGTTACAGCAGTGGCAAACCTTGTAAAGCCGGCCGCAAGGTTACAGCAGTGGCAAACCTTGTAAAGCCCGGCCGCAAGGTTACAGCCGTGGCAAACCTTGTAAAGCCGGCCGCAAGGTTACAGCCGTGGCAAACCTTGTAAAGCCCGGCCGCTGAAGGTTACAGCCGTGGCAAACCTTGTAAAGCCGGCTTCATGCAAGGTTACTGCCGTGGCAAACCTTGTAAAGCCGGCCAGCAAGGTTACAGCAGTGGCAAACCTTGTAAAGCCCGGCCGTGAAGGTTACAGCAAGTGGCAAACCTTGTAAAGCCCGGCCGCAAGGTTACAGAAGTGGCAAACCTTGTAAAGCCGGCCGCAAGGTTACAGCCGTGGCAAACCTTGTAAAGCCGGCCTCATAAGGTTACAGCCGTGGCAAACCTTGTAAAGCCGGCCATGAGGACTGGCATTTTGACACTTTGAAAATGTACATCCACAAAAGGCTGGTTAAGCGGAACTAGGTAAGGGGTAATAGCCACGATCATCACATGATGATCCTGGCGGCAGGATTATACTTTGTAATATCTCTTGACAGGAAGGTCGTAGAGCCCGCGGGAGTGGTACCGTTGGACTTCGGGGAGGATTTGCAGTCGATCTGAGGCGTCACCCGGCCAGTTGGAGCCAAGTTGAATTTTCATAGGTAAAGCTTATGGGCCCCTCCGAGGTAAGGAGCAGGACAGGCAGCTCAGAGGAGGCCGGGACAGCAATCCCAGCCGTCTCCTGCACGGAGGTGGACTCGAACCAGGGATGCGTCTGGTGTCAAGGGAGGCAGCGCGTCCAGTGGACCACAGTGCAGCGCCTCCCAGCAGGTGAGCGGAGGTGGTACTTGAAGCGTGGGATTCAGACAAAAGGCAGTTGAAGGAAAGCGTCGTGAGGTGCAGAGGGGACTTGAACCCGCGCCTTGCGGACTCAAGGCAGGGCGCTGACCAGCACGCCACAGGCGGATTCTGGGCTAAGCATCCCCACTTGGGGACCTCTGCCACAGAGACCTTGGCGAACTTGCTTCCAGTGGTTGTGGTTAGTGGAAACCCACTGGTGAGGCTGTAAGAAGCAGGCACAGCAGCCACAGGCAGAAAGCCGTGCTTTCATGGCTGAATAACTTTGACAGGAAGGCGGTGGAGCCAAGCGGTGTCTTGGCGTTGGACTCGGGGTGGAATTTCCAGCAAGACTGAGTGCGTTTGAGGAAAATTTGAGAGTAGCTGTCAGAGGCGCGTCCGGACGCGGCATATATGCCGCGTTGCGGACGAGGAAATAACAACCAGATTCAAAGTGTCACTGGTCGGGCGGGTTTTGGGGAATAACTTTTGACAGGAAGGAGGTAGAGTAGTGCAACCGGCGTCTACCCCACATTTGTGATGATTCCGCATCCAACGGTACCAAGCCGGTCCCGTTACGACGTTCGTAGGCGGAGTTACCGTCAGGCCCGCCCTCCTGAGGAGTCTTTGTGGATAACTCTTGACAGGAAGGCGGTAGAGCTGCGGGGGGTGGCACCGTTGGACTCGGGGTGGAATTTCCAGTGGGACTAACGTGTTTTGCAGGATTTTGGAGGCAGCACGTCCAATGGACCCGCGGTGCAGCGTCTGCTGGCAGGTGAGCGGGCTATGCATCCCCACTTGGGGACCTCTGCCACAGAGACCTTGGCGAACTTGGTTCCCAGTGGTTGTGGTTAGTGGAAACCCACTGGTAAGGCTGTAAGAAGCAGGCACGGCAGCCACAGGCAGAAAGCCGTGCTTTCATTCACGAATAACTTTGACAGGAAGGCGGTGGAGCCAAGCGGTTTCGCGGCGTTGGACTCGGCCTTGAATTTCAAGTTGGAGCGATGTGTTTTGGAGACAATTGGAAGTAGCTGCCAGAGGCTGTCCCGCTGGCAGCATATATGCCGCATTGCGGACAGAACATGACAGCTAATTTCTAAGTGTCAAAAGTCGAGTGAGTTTCTGACAAATGATTTTGATAGGAAGGTGCTAGAAAAGCGCTTTGCACCGTTGGACTCGAGGTGGAATTTCAAGTTGAACTGACCTCTCTCCCGGATGGGAAGACCTCGCGAAAATGACTCCCTCCCAGCAGACATCCACGGCCCCAACAGGCTCTCGTGACCTGGGGAGAGAACCAAAGTTTCAGTTATCTGTTGTATTAAACACGTTGAAAGCGATTGTACCAGGAGCACGGCGCCTTAGGCAGTGGCTTTGCTAGCCACAGGGGGGGGCTTAAGTTTGGGTTCCCAAGGTTCGACCGGAGGTCAAAGGTGCCGGAGGAGGGCCCTTTTCACTGAGCGATGTACCGGGGAGGTGAGCCCTTTGTGGAGCGCGGCGGGTGTCTCCCGGGGTGGGCCTTGTAAAGCGGATTGGCAGGACATCTAGCCAAGCGGCCGCAGAGATACGACCGTGGCAAACCTTGTAAAGCCGGCCATAAGGTTGAAAGCGATTGTACCAGAGGCACGGCCGCCTTGGTAGCGGCTTTGCTTAGCCACAGGGGGGGCTTAAGTTTGGGTTCCCAAGGTTCGACCCGGAGGTCAAAGGTGCCCGGAGGAGGGCCTTTTCACTGAAGCGATGTACCGGGGAGGTGAGCCCCTTTGTGGAGCGCGGCAGGTGTCTCCCGGGGTGGGCCTTGTAAAGCGGTTGGCAAGGACATCTAGCCAAGCCGGCCGCATAGAATACGGCCGTGGCAAACCTTGTAAAGCGGCCGCATAAGGTTACAGAAGTGGCTAAACCTTGTAAAGCCGGCGCGCCTAGAGGTTACAGACAGTGGCAAACCTTGTAAAGCCGGCCACGCAAGGTTACAGACCGTAGGCAAACGCTTGTAAAGCCGGCCGCTGAGGTTACAGCGTGGCAAACCTTGTAAAGCCGGCCGCAAGGTTACAGCCGTGGCAAACCTTGTAAAGCCGGCCGCAAGGTTACAGCCGTGGCAAACCTTGTAAAGCGGCCGCCAAGGTTACAGCAGTGGCAAACCTTGTAAAGCCCGGCCATAAGGTTACAGCCGTGGCAAACCTTGTAAAGCCGGCCGCTAAGGTTACAGCAGTGGCAAACCTTGTAAAGCCGGCCATAAGGTTACAGCCGTGGCAAACCTTGTAAAGCCGACCGCATAGGTTACAGCAGTGGCAAACCTTGTAAAGCCGGCCATGCAAGGTTACAGCAGTGGCAAACCTTGTAAAGCCGGCCCATGAAGGTTACAGCCGTGGCAAACCTTGTAAAGCCGGCCGCAAGGTTACAGCCGTGGCAAACCTTGTAAAGCCGGCCATAAGGTTACAGCCGTGGCAAACCTTGTAAAGCGGCCATAAGGTTACAGCAGTGGCAAACCTTGTAAAGCCGGCCGCAAGGTTACAGCCGTGGCAAACCTTGTAAAAGCCCGGCCCATGAGGTTACAGAAGTGGCAAACCTTGTAAAGCCGGCCGCAAGGTTACAGCAGTGGCAAACCTTGTAAAGCCGGCCGCAGAGGTTACAGCCGTGGCAAACCTTGTAAAGCCCGGCCTCATGAGGTTACAGCCGTGGCAAACCTTGTAAAGCCGACCGCAGGGACTGGCATTTTGACACTTTGAAAATGTACATCCACAAAAGGCTGGTTAAGCGGAACTAGGTAAAGGGGTAATAGCCACGATCATCACATGATGATCCTGGCGGCAGGATTATACTTTGTAATATCTCTTGACAGGAAGGTCGTAGAGCCACGGGAGTGGTACCGTTGGACTTCGAGGGAGGATTTGCAGTCGATCTGAGGCGTCACCCGGCCAGTTGGAGCCAAGTTGAATTTTCATAGGTAAAGCTTATGGGCCCCTCCGGGTCAGGAGCAGGACAGGCAGCTCAGAGGGAGGCCGGGACAGCAATCCCAGCCGTCTCCTGCACGGAGGTGGACTCGAACCGGGATAGCGTCTGGTGTCAAGGGAGGCAGCACGTCCAGTGGACCACAGTGCAGCGCCTCCCAGCAGGTGAGCGGAGGTGGTACTTGAGCGTGGGATTCAGACAAAGGCAGTTGAAGGAAAGCGTCGTGAGGTGCAGAGGGGGACTTGAACCCGCGCCTTGCGGACTCAAGGCAGGGCGCTGACCAGCACGCCACAGAAGCGGATTCTGGGCTAAGCATCCCCACTTGGGGACCTCTGCCACAGAGACCTTGGCGAACTTGCTTCCAGTGGTTGTGGTTAGTGGAAACCCACTGGTGAGGCTGTAAGAAGCAGGCACAGCAGCCACAGGCAGAAAGCCGTGCTTTCATGGCTGAATAACTTTGACAGGAAGGCGGTGGAGCCAAGCGGTGTCGCGGCGTTGGACTTCGAGGTGGAATTTCCAGCAAGACTGAGTGCGTTTGGGGAAGAATTTGAGAGTAGCTGTCAGAGGCCGTCCGGACGCGGCATATATGCCGCATTAGCGGACGAGGAAATAACAACCAGATTCAAAGTGTCACTGGTCGGGCGGGTTTTGGGGAATAACTTTTGACAGGAAGGAGGTAGAGTAGTGCAACCGGCGTCTACCCCACATTTGTGATGATTCCGCATCCAACGGTACCAAGCCGGTCCCCGATACGACGTTCGTAGGCGGAGTTACCGTCAGGCCCGCCCTCCTGAGAGTCTTTGTGGATAACTCTTGACAGGAAGGCGGTAGAGCTGCGGGGGTGGCACCGTTGGACTCGGGGTGGAATTTCCAGTGGGACTAACGTGTTTTGCAGGATTTTGGAGGCAGCACGTCCAATGGACCACGGTGCGAGCGTCTGCTGGCAGGTGAGCGGGCTATGCATCCCCACTTGGGGACCTCTGCCACAGAGACCTTGGCGAACTTGGTTCCCAGTGGTTGTGGTTAGTGGAAACCCACTGGTAAGGCTGTAAGAAGCAGGCATGGCAGCCACAGGCGAAAGCCGTGCTTTCATTCTGAATAACTTTTGACAGGAAGGCGGTGGAGCCAAGCGGTTTCTCGGCGTTGGACTTCGGCCTTGAATTTCAAGTTGGAGCGATGTGTTTTGGAGACAATTGGAGAGTAGCTGCCAGAGGCTGTCCGCTGGCAGCATATATGCCGCATTGCGGACAGAACATGACAGCTAATTTCTAAGTGTCAAAAGTCGAGTGAGTTTCTGACAAATGATTTTTGATAGGAAGGTGCTAGAAAAGCGCTTTGCACCGTTGGACTCGAGGTGGAATTTCAAGTTGAACTGACCTCTCTCCGGATGGGAAGACCTCCGTGAAAATGACTCCCTCCCAGCAGACATCCACGGCCCCAACAGGCTCTCGTGACCTGGGGAGAGAACCAAAAGTTTCAGTTATCTGTTGTATTAAACACGTTGAAAGCGGTTGTACCAGGGACACGACGCCTTGGTAGCGGCTTTGCTTAGCCACAGGGGGGGCTTAAGTTTGGGTTCCCAAGGTTCGACCCGGAGGTCAAAGGTGCCGGAGGAGGGCCCTTTTCACTGAAGCGTGTACCGGGGAGGTGAGGCCTTTGTGGAAGCGCTGACGGGTGTCTCCCGGGGTGGAGCCTTGTAAAGCGGATTGGCAAGGACATCTAGCCAAGCGGCCGCAGAAGTTACGGACGTGGCAAACCTTGTAAAGCGGCCGCAAGGTTGAAAGCGGTGTACCAGGGACACGGCAGCCTTGAAGCGGCTTTAGCTAGCCACAGGGGGGGCTTAAGTTTGGGTTCCCAAGGTTCGACCCGGAGGTCAAAGGTGCCGGAGGAGGCCCTTTCACTGAAGCGTGTACCGGGGAGGTGAGCCCCTTTGTGGAAGCGCGACAGGTGTCTCCCGGGGTGGGCCTTGTAAAGCGGTTGGCAGGACATCTAGCCAAGCGGCCATGCAAGATTACGACGTGGCAAACCTTGTAAAACCGGCCTCATAAAGGTTACAGAAGTGGCAAACCTTGTAAAGCCCGGCTAGCCAAGGTTACAGAAGTGGCAAACCTTGTAAAGCCCGGCCGCTTGCAAAGGTTACAGCCGTGGCAAACCTTGTAAAGCCCGGCTCATGAGGTTACAGCCGTGGCAAACCTTGTAAAGCCGGCCGCAAGGTTACAGCCGTGGCAAACCTTGTAAAGCCCGGCCGCTGAAGGTTACAGAACCGTGGCAAACCTTGTAAAGCCGGCCTGCAAAGGTTACAGCCGTGGCAAACCTTGTAAAGCCGGCCGCATGAAGGTTACAGCCGTGGCAAACCTTGTAAAGCCGGCCGCAAGGTTACAGCCGTGGCAAACCTTGTAAAGCCGGCCTCATAAGGTTACAGCAGTGGCAAACCTTGTAAAGCCGGCCGCAAGGTTACAGCAGTGGCAAACCTTGTAAAGCCCGGCCGCATAAGGTTACAGCCGTGGCAAACCTTGTAAAAGCCGGCCGCAAGGTTACAGCCGTGGCAAACCTTGTAAAGCCGGCCGCCAAGGTTACAGCAGTGGCAAACCTTGTAAAGCCGACCGCAAAGGTTACAGCAGTGGCAAACCTTGTAAAGCCCGGCCTTGCAAGGTTACAGCAGTGGCAAACCTTGTAAAGCCGACCGCATGAGGTTACAGCCGTGGCAAACCTTGTAAAGCCGGCCTCGCAAGGTTACAGCCGTGGCAAACCTTGTAAAAGCCGGCCGCATGGGACTGGCATTTTGACACTTTGAAAATGTACATCCACAAAGGCTGGTTAAGCGGAACTAGGTAAAGGGGTAATAGCCACGATCATCACATGATGATCCTGGCGGCAGGATTATACTTTTGTAATATCTCTTGACAGGAAGGTCGTAGAGGCCACGGGGAGTGGTACCGTTGGACTTCGGGGAGGATTTGCAGTCGATCTGAGGCGTCACCCGGCCAGTTGGAGCCAAGTTGAATTTTCATAGGTAAAGCTTATGGGCCCCTCCGGGCAGGAGCAGGACAGGCAGCTCAGAGGAGGCCGGGACAGCAATCCCAGCCGTCTCCTGCACGGAGGTGGACTCGAACCGGGATGCGTCTGGTGTCAAGGGAGGCAGCGCGTCCAGTGGACCACAGTGCAGCGCCTCCCAGCAGGTGAGCGGAGGTGGTACTTAGGCGTGGGATTCAGACAAAGGCAGTTGAAGGAAGCGTCGTGAGGTGCAGAGGGGACTTGAACCCGCGCCTTGCGGACTCAAGGCAGGGCGCTGACCAGCACGCCACAGGCGGATTCTGGGCTAAGCATCCCCACTTGGGGACCTCTGCCACAGAGACCTTGGCGAACTTGCTTCCCGAGTGGTTGTGGTTAGTGGAAACCCACTGGTGAGGCTGTAGAAGCAGGCACAGCAGCCACAGGCAGAAAGCCGTGCTTTCATGGCTGAATAACTTTGACAGGAAGGCGGTGGAGCCAAGCGGTTGTCGTGGCGTTGGACTCGGGGTGGAATTTCCAGCAAGACTGGATGCGTTTGGGGAAAATTTGAGAGTAGCTGTCAGAGGCCGTCCGGGCGCGGCATATATGCCGCGTGCGGACGAGAAATAACAACCAGATTCAAAGATGTCACTGGTCGGGCGGGTTTTGGGGAATAACTTTGACAGGAAGGAGGTAGAGTAGTGCAACCGGCGTCTACCCCACATTTGTGATGATTCCGCATCCAACGGTACCAAGCCGGTCCCCGTACGACGTTCGTAGGCGGAGTTACCGTCAGGCCCGCCCTCCTGAGGAGTCTTTGTGGATAACTCTTGACAGGAAGGCGGTAGAGCTGCGGGGGTGGCACCGTTGGACTCGGGGTGGAATTTCCAGTGGGACTAACGTGTTTTGCAGGATTTTGGAGGCAGCACGTCCAATGGACCCACGGTGCAGCGTCTGCTGGCAGGTGAGCGGGCTATGCATCCCCACTTGGGGACCTCTGCCACAGAGACCTTGGCGAACTTGGTTCCCGAGTGGTTGTGGTTAGTGGAAACCCACTGGTAAGGCTGTAGAAGCAGGCATGGCAGCCACAGGCAGAAAGCCGTGCTTTCATTTCTGAATAACTTTGACAGGAAGGCGGTGGAGCCAAGCGGTTTCGCGGCGTTGGACTTCGGCCTTGAATTTCAAGTTGGAGCGATGTGTTTTGGAGACAATTGGAGAGTAGCTGCCAGAGGCTGTCCGCTGGCAGCATATATGCCGCATTGCGGACAGAACATGACAGCTAATTTCTAAGTGTCAAAAGTCGGTGAGTTTCTGACAAATGATTTTGATAGGAAGGTGCTAGAAAAGCGCTTTGCACCGTTGGACTCGAGGTGGAATTTCAAGTTGAACTGACCTCTCTCCCGGATGGGAAGACCTCCGCGAAAATGACTCCCTCCCAGCAGACATCCACGGCCCCAACAGGCTCAGTGACCTGGGGAGAGAACCAAAAGTTTCAGTTATCTGTTGTATTAAACACGTTGAAGCGGTGTACCAGGGGACACGGCAGCCTTGGTAGCGGCTTTGCTTAGCCACAGGGGGGGGCTTAAGTTTGGGTTCCCAAGGTTCGACCCGGAGGTCAAAGGTGCCGGAGGAGGGCCCTTTTCACTGAAGCGATGTACCGGGGAGGTGAGCCCCTTTGTGGAAGCGCGACGGGTGTCTCCCGGGGTGGAGCCTTGTAAAGCGGATTGGCAAGGACATCTAGCCAAGCGGCCGCAGAGATACGACCGTGGCAAACCTTGTAAAGCCGGCCGCAAGGTTGAAAGCGGTGTACCAGGGAACACGGCACGCCTTGGTAGCGGCTTTGCTTAGCCACAGGGGGGGGCTTAAGTTTGGGTTCCCAAGGTTCGACCCGGAGGTCAAGGTGCCGGAGGAGGGCCCTTTTCACTGAAGCGATGTACCGGGGAGGTGAGCCCTTTGTGGAAGCGGCGGGTGTCTCCCGGGGTGGGCCTTGTAAAGCGGATTGGCAAGGACATCTAGCCAAGCCGGCCGCAGAATACGACGTGGCAAACCTTGTAAAGCCGGCCACAAGGTTACAGAAGTGGCAAACCTTGTAAAGCGCCGGCCGCATGCAAAGGTTAGCAGCCTGGTAAGGTGGCAAACCTTGTAAAGCGGCCGGCATAAGGTTACAGCCGTGGCAAACCTTGTAAAGCCGGCCATGCAAGGTTACAGCAGTGGCAAACCTTGTAAAGCCGGCCAGCAAGGTTACAGCCGTGGCAAACCTTGTAAAGCGGCCGCAGGTTACAGCCGTGGCAAACCAGTAAGCCGGCCGCAAGGTTACAGCCGTGGCAAACCTTGTAAAGCCGGCCAAGGTTACAGCAGTGGCAAACCTTGTAAAGCGGCCGCAAGGTTACAGCCGTGGCAAACCTTGTAAAGCCGGCCATAAGGTTACAGCCGTGGCAAACCTTGTAAAGCCGGCCGCAAGGTTACAGCCGTGGCAAACCTTGTAAAGCGGCCGACTTAGCAAGGTTACAGCCGTGGCAAACCTTGTAAAGCCGACCGCAAGGTTACAGCCGTGGCAAACCAGTAAAGCCCGGCCGTCAAGGTTACTGCCGTGGCAAACCTTATAAAGCGGCCATGAAGGTTACAGAAGTGGCAAACCTTGTAAAGCCGGCCGCCAAGGTTACAGCCGTGGCAAACCTTGTAAAGCCGGCCATGAGGTTACAGAAGTGGCAAACCTTGTAAAGCCGGCCGCAAGGTTACAGCAGTGGCAAACCTTGTAAAGCCGGCCGCCAAGGTTACAGCCGTGGCAAACCTTGTAAACCCGGCCTGCAAGGTTACAGCCGTGGCAAACCTTGTAAAGCCGGCCGCAGGGACTGGCATTTTGACACTTTGAAAATGTACATCCACAAAAGGCTGGTTAGCGGAACTAGGTAAGGGGGTAATAGCCACGATCATCACATGATGATCCTGGCGGCAGGATTATACTTTTGTAATATCTCTTGACAGGAAGGTCAGTAGAGCCCGCGGGAGTGGTACCGTTGGACTTCGGGGAGGATTTGCAGTCGATCTGAGGTGTCACCCGGCCAGTTGGAGCCAAGTTGAATTTTCATAGGTAAAGCTTATGGGCCCCTCCGGGTCAGGAGCAGGACAGGCGGCTCAGAGGGAGGCCGGGACAGCAATCCCAGCCGTCTCCTGCACGGAGGTGGACTCGAACCGGGATGCGTCTGGTGTCAAGGGAGGCAGCACGTCCAGTGGACCACAGTGCAGCGCCTCCCAGCAGGTGAGCGGAGGTGGTACTTGAGGCGTGGGATTCAGACAAAGGCAGTTGAAGGAAGCGTCGTGAGGTGCAGAGGGGACTTGAACCCGCGCCTTGCGGACTCAAGGCAGGGCGCTGACCAGCCGCCACAGGCGGATTCTGGGCTAAGCATCCCCACTTGGGGACCTCTGCCACAGAGACCTTGGCGAACTTGCTTCCAGTGGTTGTGGTTAGTGGAAACCCACTGGTGAGGCTGTAGAAGCAGGCACAGCAGCCACAGGCAGAAAGCCGTGCTTTCATGGCTGAATAACTTTGACAGGAAGGCGGTGGAGCCAAGCGGTGTCGTGGCGTTGGACTCGGGGTGGAATTTCCAGCAAGACTGGTGCGTTTGGGGAAAATTTGAGAGTAGCTGTCAGGAGGCCGTCCGGGCGGCGGCATATATGCCGCGTGCGGACGAGGAAATAACAACCAGATTCAAAGTGTCACTGGTCGGGCGGGTTTTGGGGAATAACTTTTGACAGGAAGGAGGTAGAGTAGTGCAACCGGCGTCTACCCCACATTTGTGATGATTCCGCATCCAACGGTACCAAGCCGGTCCCGTCACGACGTTCGTAGGCGGAGTTACCGTCAGGCCCGCCCTCCTGAGGAGTCTTTGTGGATAACTCTTGACAGGAAGGCGGTAGAGCTGCGGGGGTGGCACCGTTGGACTCGGGGTGGAATTTCCAGTGGGACTAACGTGTTTTGCAGGATTTTGGAGGCAGCACGTCCAATGGACCACGGTGCAGCGTCTGCTGGCAGGTGAGCGGGCTATGCATCCCCGCTTGGGGACCTCTGCCACAGAGACCTTGGCGAACTTGGTTCCCAGTGGTTGTGGTTAGTGGAAACCCACTGGTAAGGCTGTAAGAAGCAGGCATGGCAGCCACAGGCAGAAAGCCGTGCTTTCATTTCTGAATAACTTTGACAGGAAGGCGGTGGAGCCAAAGCGGTTTTGCGGCGTTGGACTTCGGCCTTGAATTTCAAGTTGGAGCGATGTGTTTTGGAGACAATTGGAAGTAGCTGCCAGAGGCTGTCCCGCTGGCAGCATATATGCGCATTGCGGACAGAACATGACAGCTAATTTCTAAGTGTCAAAAGTCGAGTGAGTTTCTGACAAATGATTTTTGATAGGAAGGTGCTAGAGAAAGCGCTTTGCACCGTTGGACTCGAGGTGGAATTTCAAGTTGAACTGACCTCTCTCCCGGATGGGAAGACCTCCGCGAAAATGACTCCCTCCCAGCAGACATCCACGGCCCCAACAGGCTCTCGTGACCTGGGGAGAGAACCAAAGTTTCAGTTATCTGTTGTATTAAACGCGTTGAAGCGGTGTACCAGGGGCACGGCCGCCTTAGGTAGCGGCTTGCTTAGCCACAGGGGGGGGCTTAAGTTTGGGTTCCCAAGGTTCGACCCGGAGGTCAAGGTGCCGGAGGAGGGCCCTTTTCACTGAAGCGTGTACCGGGGAGGTGAGCCTTTGTGGAGCGTGACGGGTGTCTCCCGGGGTGGGCCTTGTAAAGCGGATTGGCAAGGACATCTAGCCAAGCCGGCCGCATGGAATACGGCCGTGGCAAACCTTGTAAAGCCGGCCGCAAGGTTGAAAGCGGTGTACCAGAGAACACGGCACGCCTTAGGTAGCGGCTTTGCTTAGCCACAGGGGGGGGCTTAAGTTTGGGTTCCCAAGGTTCGACCCGGAGGTCAAGGTGCCCGGAGGAGGGCCCTTTTCACTGAGCGATGTACCGGGAGGTGAGCCTTTGTGAAGCGGCGGGTGTCTCCCGAGGTGGGCCTTGTAAAGCGGATTGGCAGGACATCTAGCCAAGCGGCCGCAGGTTCGACGTGGCAAACCTTGTAAGCGGCCGCCAAGGTTACAGAAGTGGCAAACCTTGTAAAGCCCGGCACAGGGCTTAAGTGGCAAGTTAAGCCGGTCAAGGTACGGCGAGGAACCTTGTAAAGCGGTACCGAAGTAAGCCTTGTAAACCGCAGGCCCATGAGTTACAGCAGTGGCAAACCTTGTAAAGCGGCCGCAGGTTACAGCGTGGCAAACCTTGTAAAGCCGGCCGCAAGGTTACAGCAGTGGCAAACCTTGTAAAGCGGCCGCCAAGGTTACAGCAGTGGCAAACCTTGTAAAAGCCCGACTGCGCAAAGGTTACAGCAGTGGCAAACCTTGTAAAGCCGGCCGCAAGGTTACAGCCGTGGCAAACCTTGTAAAGCGACCATAAGGTTACAGCAGTGGCAAACCTTGTAAAGCCGGCCACCAAGGTTACAGCCGTGGCAAACCTTGTAAAGCCGGCCGCGAAGGTTACAGCCGTGGCAAACCTTGTAAAGCCGGCCGCAAGGTTACAGCCGTGGCAAACCTTGTAAAGCCGGCCATGAGGTTACAGCAGTGGCAAACCTTGTAAAGCCGACCGCCAAGGTTACAGCCGTGGCAAACCTTGTAAAGCCGGCCGCAAGGTTACAGCAGTGGCAAACCTTGTAAAGCGGCCGCAAGGTTACAGCCGTGGCAAACCTTGTAAAGCCGGCCATGGAGGTTACAGCCGTGGCAAACCTTGTAAAGCCGGCCGCAAGGTTACAGCCGTGGCAAACCTTGTAAAGCCGACCGCATGAGGTTACAGAAGTGGCAAACCTTGTAAAGCCGGCCGCAGAGGTTACAGCAGTGGCAAACCTTGTAAAGCCCGGCCGCAAGGTTACAGCCGTGGCAAACCTTGTAAAACCCGACCATGCAAGGTTACAGCCGTGGCAAACCTTGTAAAAGCCGGCTCATGAGGACTGGCATTTTGACACTTTGAAAATGTACATCCACAAAGGCTGGTTAAGCGGAACTAGGTAAGGGGTAATAGCCACGATCATCACATGATGATCCTGGCGGCAGGATTATACTTTTTGTAATATCTCTTGACAGGAAGGTCGTTAGAGCCACGGGAGTGGTACCGTTGGACTCGGGGGAGGATTTGCAGTCGATCTGAGGCGTCACCCGGCCAGTTGGAGCCAAGTTGAATTTTCATAGGTAAAGCTTATGGGCCCCTCCGGGTGCAGGAGCAGGACAGGCAGCTCAGAGGGAGGCCGGGACAGCAATCCCAGCCGTCTCCTGCACGGAGGTGGACTCGAACCGGGATCGTCTGGTGTCAAAGGGAGGCATTGCGTCCAGTGGACCACAGTGCAGCGCCTCCCAGCAGGTGAGCGGAGGTGGTACTTAGGCGTGGGATTCAGACAAAGGCAGTTGAAGGAAAGCGTCGTGAGGTGCAGAGGGGGACTTGAACCCGCACCTTGCGGACTCAAGGCAGGGCGTGACCAGCGCGCCACAGGCGGATTCTGGGCTAAGCATCCCCACTGGGGGACCTCTGCCACAGAGACCTTGGCGAACTTGCTTCCAGTGGTTGTGGTTAGTGGAAACCCACTGGTGAGGCTGTAAGAAGCAGGCACAGCAGCCACAGGCAGAAAGCCGTGCTTTCATGGCTGAATAACTTTGACAGGAAGGCGGTGGAGCCAAGCGGTTGTCGCGGCGTTGGACTCGGGGTGGAATTTCCAGCAAGACTGGATGCGTTTGGGGAAAATTTGAGAGTAGCTGTCAGAGGCCGTCCGGACGCGGCATATATGCCGCATTGCGGATGAGGAAATAACAACCAGATTCAAAGATGTCACTGGTCGGGCGGGTTTTGGGGAATAACTTTTGACAGGAAGGAGGTAGAGTAGTGCAACCGGCGTCTACCCCACATTTGTGATGATTCCGCATCCAGCGGTACCAAGCCGGTCCCCGTACGACGTTCGTAGGCGGAGTTACCGTCAGGCCCCGCCCTCCTGAGGAGTCTTTTGTGGATAACTCTTGACAGGAAGGCGGTAGAGCTGCGGGGGGTGGCACCGTTGGACTCGAGGTGGAATTTCCAGTGGGACTAACGTGTTTTGCAGGATTTTGGAGGCAGCACGTCCAATGGACCCACGGTGCCGCAGCGTCTGCTGGCAGGTGAGCGGGCTATGCATCCCCACTTGGGGACCTCTGCCACAGAGACCTTGGCGAACTTGGTTCCCAGTGGTTGTGGTTAGTGGAAACCCACTGGTAAGGCTGTAAGAAGCAGGCATGGCAGCCACAGGCAGAAAGCCGTGCTTTCATTTCTGAATAACTTTGACAGGAAGGCGGTGGAGCCAAGCGGTTTCGCGGCGTTGGACTTCGGCCTTGAATTTCAAGTTGGAGCGATGTGTTTTGGAGACAATTGGAAGTAGCTGCCAGAGGCTGTCCCGCTGGCAGCATATATGCCGCATTGCGGACAGAACATGACAGCTAATTTCTAAGTGTCAAAAGTCGGTGAGTTTCTGACAAATGATTTTGATAGGAAGGTGCTAGAAAAGCGCTTTGCACCGTTGGACTTCGAGGTGGAATTTCAAGTTGAACTGACCTCTCTCCCGGATGGGAAGACCTCCCGAAAATGACTCCCTCCCAGCAGACATCCACGGCCCCAACAGGCTCACGTGACCTGGGGAGAGAACCAAAAGTTTCAGTTATCTGTTGTATTAAACGCGTTGAAAGCGGTGTACCAGGGGACACGGCAGCCTTGGTATGCGGCTTTGCTTGGCCACAGGGGGGGGCTTAAGTTTGGGTTCCCAAGGTTCGACCGGAGGTCAAGGTGCCCGGAGGAGGGCCCTTTTCACTGAAGCGATGTACCGGGGAGGTGAGCCTTTGTGGAGCGCGACGGGTGTCTCCCGAGGTGGGCCTTGTAAAGCCGGATTGGCAAGGACATCTAGCCAAGCGGCCATGCAGAGTACGGCCATGGCAAACCTTGTAAAAGCCGGCCGCAAGGTTGAAAGCGGTGTACCAGGGACACGGCCGCCTTAGGCAGCGGCTTTGCTTAGCCACAGGGGGGGCTTAAGTTTGGGTTCCCAAGGTTCGACCCGAGGTCAAGGTGCCGGAGGAGGCCCTTTTCACTGAAGCGATGTACCGGGGAGGTGAGCCTTTGTGGAAGCTGACGGGTGTCTCCCGGGGTGGGCCTTGTAAAGCGGTTGGCAAGGACATCTAGCCAAGCCGGCCGCAAGAGTTACGACGTGGCAAACCTTGTAAAGCCGGCCGCAAGGTTGACAGCAGTGTAAACCAGGTAACAGCGGCCGCCTTAGGTTGCAGCATTGTGGCCAAACCTTGTAAAGCGGGCCGCCAAGGTTACAGCAGTGGCAAAGCCGTGTAAAGCCCGGCCAGTCAAGGTGTACAGGAGGCAGGCCTTGTAGCGCTGAAGCGTTACCGGGGAGGTAAGCCCTTGTAGGAAGCCCGGCCGTAGAGGTTACAGCCGTGGCAAACGCTTGTAAAGCCGGCCATGAGGTTACAGCAGTGGCAAACCTTGTAAAGCGGCCATGAGGTTACAGACGTGGCAAACCTTGTAAAGCGGCCGCAAGGTTACAGAAGTGGCAAACCTTGTAAAGCTGGCCAGCAGGTTACAGCAGTGGCAAACCTTGTAAAGCCGGCCGCAAGGTTACAGCAGTGGCAAACCTTGTAAAGCCGGCTCATGCAAGGTTACAGCAGTGGCAAACCTTGTAAAGCGGCTCATGAGGTTACAGCCGTGGCAAACCTTGTAAAGCCGGCCGCCAAGGTTACAGCCGTGGCAAACCTTGTAAAGCCGGCCGCCAAGGTTACAGCAGTGGCAAACCTTGTAAAGCCGGCCATGCAAGGTTACAGCCGTGGCAAACCTTGTAAAGCCGGCCGCAAGGTTACAGCCGTGGCAAACCTTGTAAAGCCGGCCGCAAGGTTACAGCAGTGGCAAACCTTGTAAAGCCGGCCGCAAAGGTTACAGCACGTGGCAAACCTTGTAAAGCCCGGCCGCAAGGTTACAGCCGTGGCAAACCTTGTAAAGCCGACCGCAAGGTTACAGAAGTGGCAAACCTTGTAAAGCCCGGCCGCAAGGTTACAGCAAGTGGCAAACCTTGTAAAAGCCCGGCCGCCATGAGGTTACAGCCGTGGCAAACCTTGTAAAGCCGGCCTCATGAAGGTTACAGCCGTGGCAAACCTTGTAAAAGCCGAGCTCCAGCACTAGGGACTGGCATTTTGACACTTTGAAAATGTACATCCACAAAAGGCTGGTTAAGCGGAACTAGGTAAGGGGTAATAGCCACGATCATCACATGATGATCCTGGCGGCAGGATTATACTTTGTAATATCTCTTGACAGGAAGGTCGTGAGAGCCCGCGGGAGTGGTACCGTTGGACTTCGGGGAGGATTTGCAGTCGATCTGAGGCGTCACCCGGCCAGTTGGAGCCAAGTTGAATTTTCATAGGTAAAGCTTATGGGCCCCTCCGGGTGAGGAGCAGGACAGGCAGCTCAGAGGGAGGCCGGGACAGCAATCCCAGCCGTCTCCTGCACGGAGGTGGACTCGAACCGGGATGCGTCTGGTGTCAAGGGAGGCAGCACGTCCAGTGGACCACAGTGCAGCGCCTCCCAGCAGGTGAGCGGAGGTGGTACTTGAAGCGTGGGATTCAGACAAAGGCAGTTGAAGGAAAGCGTCGTGAGGTGCAGAGGGGACTTGAACCCGCGCCTTGCGGACTCAAGAGCAGGGCGCTGACCAGCACGCCACAGGCGGATTCTGGGCTAAGCATCCCCACTTGGGGACCTCTGCCACAGAGACCTTGGCGAACTTGCTTCCAGTGGTTGTGGTTAGTGGAAACCCACTGGTGAGGCTGTAAGAAGCAGGCACAGCAGCCACAGGCAGAAAGCCGTGCTTTCATGGCTGAATAACTTTGACAGGAAGGCGGTGGAGCCAAGCGGTTGTCGCGGCGTTGGACTCGGGGTGGAATTTCCAGCAAGACTGAGTGCGTTTGGGGAAAATTTGAGAGTAGCTGTCAGAGGCCGTCCGGACGCGGCATATATGCCGCATTGCGGACGAGGAAATAACAACCAGATTCAAAGTGTCACTGGTCGGGCGGGTTTTGGGGAATAACTTTTGACAGGAAGGAGGTAGAGTAGTGCAACCGGCGTCTACCCCACATTTGTGATGATTCCGCATCCAACGGTACCAAGCGGTCCCCGTTACGACGTTCGTAGGCGGAGTTACCGTCAGGCCCCGCCCTCCTGAGGAGTCTTTGTGGATAACTCTTGACAGGAAGGCGGTAGAGCTGCGGGGGTGGCACCGTTGGACTCGGGGTGGAATTTCCAGTGGGACTAACGTGTTTTGCAGGATTTTGGAGGCAGCACGTCCAATGGACCACGGTGCAGCGTCTGCTGGCAGGTGAGCGGGCTATGCATCCCCACTTGGGGACCTCTGCCACAGAGACCTTGGCGAACTTGGTTCCCAGTGGTTGTGGTTAGTGGAAACCCACTGGTAAGGCTGTAAGAAGCAGGCATGGCAGCCACAGGCAGAAAGCCGTGCTTTCATTCTGAATAACTTTGACAGGAAGGCGGTGGAGCCAAGCGGTTTCTGGCGTTGGACTTCGGCCTTGAATTTCAAGTTGGAGCGATGTGTTTTGGAGACAATTGGAAGTAGCTGCCAGAGGCTGTCCGCTGGCAGCATATATGCCGCATTGCGGACAGAACATGACAGCTAATTTCTAAGTGTCAAAAGTCGAGTGAGTTTCTGACAAATGATTTTGATAGGAAGGTGCTAGAGAAAGCGCTTTGCACCGTTGGACTCGAGGGTGGAATTTCAAGTTGAACTGACCTCTCTCCCGGATGGGAAGACCTCCTGAAAATGACTCCCTCCCAGCAGACATCCACGGCCCCAACAGGCTCTGTGACCTGGGGAGAGAACCAAAAGTTTCAGTTATCTGTTGTATTAAACACGTTGAAAGCGGTGTACCAGGGGACACGGCAGCCTTGGTAGCGGCTTTGCTTAGCCACAGGGGGGGGGCTTAAGTTTGGGTTCCCAAGGTTGACCCGGAGGTCAAGGTGCCGGAGGAGGGCCCTTTTCACTGAAGCGATGTACCGGGGAGGTGAGCCCTTTGTGGAGGCGTGACGGGTGTCTCCCGGGGTGGGCGCTTGTAAAGCGGATTGGCAGGACATCTAGCCAAGCCCGGCCCATGAGGATACGGCCGTGGCAAACCTTGTAAAGCGGCCGCATAAGGTTGAAAGCGGTGTACCAGGAACGCGGCAGCCTTGGTAGCGGCTTTGCTTAGCCACAGGGGGGGGCTTAAGTTTGGGTTCCCAAGGTTGACCCGGAGGTCAAAGGTGCCGGAGGAGGGCCCTTTTCACTGAAGCGATGTACCGGGGAGGTGAGCCCCTTTGTGGAGCGGCGGGTGTCTCCCGGGGTGGAGCCTTGTAAAGCGGATTGGCAAGGACATCTAGCAACGGCCAGAATCGACGTGGCAAACTGTAAGCGGCGCAAGGTTACGAAGTGGCAAACCTTGTAAAGCCGGCTGCATAAGGTTACAGAAGTGGCAAACCTTGTAAAGCCGGCCTGCAAGGTTACAGCAGTGGCAAACCTTGTAAAGCCGACCGCCAAGGTTACAGCCGTGGCAAACCTTGTAAAGCGGCCGCTAAGGTTACAGCCGTGGCAAACCTTGTAAAGCGGCCGCCAAGGTTACAGCCGTGGCAAACCTTGTAAAGCCGGCCGCAAGGTTACAGCAGTGGCAAACCTTGCAAAGCGGCCATGAAGGTTACAGCCGTGGCAAACCTTGTAAAGCGGCCGCGCAAGGTTACAGCCGTGGCAAACCTTGTAAAGCCGGCCGCAAGGTTACAGCCGTGGCAAACCTTGTAAAGCCGGCCGCAAAGGTTACAGCAGTGGCAAACCTTGTAAAGCCGGCCGCTAAGGTTACAGCCGTGGCAAACCTTGTAAAGCCCGGCCATGAAGGTTACAGCAGTGGCAAACCTTGTAAAGCCGGCCACGCAAGGTTACTGCCGTGGCAAACCTTGTGAAGCGGCCATAGAGGTTACAGAAGTGGCAAACCTTGTAAAGCCGGCCATAGAGGTTACAGCAGTGGCAAACCTTGTAAAGCCCGGCTCGCATAAGGTTACAGAAGTGGCAAACCTTGTAAAGCCGGCCGCAGGGTTACAGAAGTGGCAAACCTTGTAAAGCCGGCCTGCAAGGTTACAGCCGTGGCAAACCTTGTAAAGCCGGCCTCGCAAGGTTACAGCCGTGGCAAACCTTGTAAAGCCGGCCATGAGGACTGGCATTTTGACACTTTGAAAATGTACATCCACAAAGGCTGGTTAAGCGGAACTAGGTAAGGGGTAATAGCCACGATCATCACATGATGATCCTGGCGGCAGGATTATACTTTGTAATATCTCTTGACAGGAAGGTGCGTGAGAGCCGCGGGAGTGGTACCGTTGGACTTCGGGGAGGATTTGCAGTCGATCTGAGCGTCACCCGGCCAGTTGGAGCCAAGTTGAATTTTCATAGGTAAAGCTTATGGGCCCCTCCGGGTCAGGAGCAGGACAGGCAGCTCAGAGGGAGGCCGGGACAGCAATCCCAGCCGTCTCCTGCACGGAGGTGGACTCGAACCGGGATGCGATCTGGTGTCAAGGGAGGCAGCACGTCCAGTGGACCACAGTGCGCAGCGCCTCCCAGCAGGTGAGCAGGAGGTGGTACTTGAAGCGTGGGATTCAGACAAAGGCAGTTGAAGGAAGCGTCGTGAGGTGCAGAGGGACTTGAACCCGCACCTTGCGGACTCAAGAGCAGGGCGCTGACCAGCACGCCACAGGCGGATTCTGGAGCTAAGCATCCCCACTTGGGGACCTCTGCCACAGAGACCTTGGCGAACTTGCTTCCAGTGGTTGTGGTTAGTGGAAACCCACTGGTGAGGCTGTAAGAAGCAGGCACAGCAGCCACAGGCAGAAAGCCGTGCTTTCATGGCTGAATAACTTTGACAGGAAGGCGGTGGAGCCAAGCGGTTGTCGTGGCGTTGGACTCGGGGTGGAATTTCCAGCAAGACTGAGTGCGTTTGGGGAAAATTTGAGAGTAGCTGTCAGAGGCCGTCCGGGCGCGGCATATATGCCGCATTGCGGCCGAGGAAATAACAACCAGATTCAAAGTGTCACTGGTCGGGCGGGTTTTGGGGAATAACTTTTGACAGGAAGGAGGTAGAGTAGTGCAACCGGCGTCTACCCCACATTTGTGATGATTCCGCATCCAGCGGTACCAAGCCGGTCCCGTTACGACGTTCGTAGGCGGAGTTACCGTCAGGCCCCGCCCTCCTGAGAGTCTTTGTGGATAACTCTTGACAGGAAGGCGGTAGAGCTGCGGGGGTGGCACCGTTGGACTCGGGGTGGAATTTCCAGTGGGACTAACGTGTTTTGCAGGATTTTGGAGGCAGCACGTCCAATGGACCACGGTGCGCAGCGTCTGCTGGCAGGTGAGCGGGCTATGCATCCCCACTTGGGGACCTCTGCCACAGAGACCTTGGCGAACTTGGTTCCCAGTGGTTGTGGTTAGTGGAAACCCACTGGTAAGGCTGTAGAAGCAGGCATGGCAGCCACAGGCAGAAAGCCGTGCTTTCATTTCTGAATAACTTTTGACAGGAAGGCGGTGGAGCCAAGCGGTTTCGCGGCGTTGGACTTCGGCCTTGAATTTCAAGTTGGAGCGATGTGTTTTGGAGACAATTGGAAGTAGCTGCCAGAGGCTGTCCGCTGGCAGCATATATGCCGCATTGCGGACAGAACATGACAGCTAATTTCTAAGTGTCAAAAGTCGAGTGAGTTTCTGACAAATGATTTTTGATAGGAAGGTGCTAGAAAAGCGCTTTGCACCGTTGGACTCGAGGTGGAATTTCAAGTTGAACTGACCTCTCTCCCGGATGGGAAGACCTCAGCGAAAATGACTCCCTCCCAGCAGACATCCACGGCCCCAACAGGCTCGTGACCTGGGGAGAGAACCAAAAGTTTCAGTTATCTGTTGTATTAAACGCGTTGAAGCGGTGTACCAGGGGCACGGCAGCCTTGGTAGCGGCTGCTTAGCCACAGGGGGGGGCTTAAGTTTGGGTTCCCAAGGTTCGACCGGAGGTCAAGGTGCCGGAGGAGGGCCTTTTCACTGAGCGATGTACCGGGGAGGTGAGCCCCTTTGTGGGAGCGTGACGGGTGTCTCCCGGGGTGGGCCTTGTAAAGCGGATTGGCAAGGACATCTAGCCAAGCGGCCGCAGAATTACGGCCGTAGCAAACCTTGTAAACCGGCCGCAAAGGTTGAAGCGGTGTACCAGAGACACGACGCTTGGTAGCGGCTTTAGCTTAGCCACAGGGGGGGGCTTAAGTTTGGGTTCCCAAGGTTGACCCGAGGTCAAGGTGCCGGAGGAGGGCCTTTTCACTGAAGCGTGTACCGGGGAGGTGAGCCTTTGTGGAAGTGACGGGTGTCTCCCAGGGTGGAGCCTTGTAAAGCGGATTGGCAGGACATCTAGCCAAGCGGCCGCAAGTACGACGTGGCAAACCTTGTAAAGCCGGCCGCAAGGTTACAGAAGTGGCAAACCTTGTAAAGCCGGCCGCAAGGTTACAGAAGTGGCAAACCTTGTAAAGCCGGCCGCAGGTTAAGCGTGCAAACCGTAAGCGGCCAAGGTTACAGCGTGGCAAACCTTGTAAAGCCGGCCGCATGAAGGTTACAGCAGTGGCAAACCTTGTAAAGCCGGCCGCAAGGTTACAGCCGTGGCAAACCTTGTAAAGCCGGCTCGCAAGGTTACAGCCGTGGCAAACCTTGTAAAGCGGCCGCCAAGGTTACAGCAAGTGGCAAACCTTAGTAAAGCCGAGCTATCGCAGAGGTTACAGCCGTGGCAAACCTTGTAAAGCCCGGCTTCGCAAGGTTACAGCCGTGGCAAACCTTGTAAAGCGGCCGCGTAAGGTTACAGCCGTGGCAAACCTTGTAAAGCCGGCCATGCAAGGTTACAGCCGTGGCAAACCTTGTAAAGCCCGGCCCATAAGGTTACAGCCGTGGCAAACCTTGTAAAGCCCGGCTACATAGAGGTTACAGAAGTGGCAAACCTTGTAAAGCCGGACCAGCTGAAGGTTACAGCCGTGGCAAACCTTGTAAAGCCCGGCCGCAAGGTTACAGCCGTGGCAAACCTTGTAAAGCCGGCCGCAAGGTTACAGCCGTGGCAAACCTTGTAAAGCCGACCTCGCAAGGTTACAGCCGTGGCAAACCTTGTAAAGCGACCGCCAGGGACTGGCATTTTGACACTTTGAAAATGTACATCCACAAAGGCTGGTTAAGCGGAACTAGGTAAGGGGGTAATAGCCACGATCATCACATGATGATCCTGGCGGCAGGATTATACTTTTGTAATATCTCTTGACAGGAAGGTCATGTAGAGCCGCGGGAGTGGTACCGTTGGACTTCGGGGAGGATTTGCAGTCGATCTGAGGTGTCACCCGGCCAGTTGGAGCCAAGTTGAATTTTCATAGGTAAAGCTTATGGGCCCCTCCGGGTAGGAGCAGGACAGGCAGCTCAGAGGGAGGCCGGGACAGCAATCCCAGCCGTCTCCTGCACGGAGGTGGACTCGAACCCGGGATGCGTCTGGTGTCAAGGGAGGCAGCTGCGTCCAGTGGACCACAGTGCAGCGCCTCCCAGCAGGTGAGCGGAGGTGGTACTTGAAGCGTGGGATTCAGACAAAGGCAGTTGAAGGAAAGCGTCGTGAGGTGCAGGGGGGACTTGAACCCGCGCCTTGCGGACTCAAAGGCAGGGCGTGACCAGCGCCTACAGGCGGATTCTGGGCTAAGCATCCCCACTTGGGGACCTCTGCCACAGAGACCTTGGCGAACTTGCTTCCAGTGGTTGTGGTTAGTGGAAACCCACTGGTGAGGCTGTAGAAGCAGGCACAGCAGCCACAGGCAGAAAGCCGTGCTTTCATGGCTGAATAACTTTGACAGGAAGGCGGTGGAGCCAAGCGGTTGTCGTGGCGTTGGACTCGAGGTGGAATTTCCAGCAAGACTGAGTGCGTTTGGGGAAAATTTGAGAGTAGCTGTCAGAGGCCGTCGGGCGCGGCATATATGCCGCGTGCGGACGAGAAATAACAACCAGATTCAAAGTGTCACTGGTCGGGCGGGTTTTGGGGAATAACTTTTGACAGGAAGGAGGTAGAGTAGTGCAACCGGCGTCTACCCCACATTTGTGATGATTCCGCATCCAACGGTACCAAGCCGGTCCCGTATACGACGTTCGTAGGCGGAGTTACCGTCAGGCCCGCCCTCCTGAGGAGTCTTTGTGGATAACTCTTGACAGGAAGGCGGTAGAGCTGCGGGGGTGGCACCGTTGGACTCGGGGTGGAATTTCCAGTGGGACTAACGTGTTTTGCAGGATTTTGGAGGCAGCACGTCCAATGGACCACGGTGCAGCGTCTGCTGGCAGGTGAGCGGGCTATGCATCCCCACTTGGGGACCTCTGCCACAGAGACCTTGGCGAACTTGGTTCCCGAGTGGTTGTGGTTAGTGGAAACCCACTGGTAAGGCTGTAGAAGCAGGCATGGCAGCCACAGGCAGAAAGCCGTGCTTTCATTTCATGAATAACTTTGACAGGAAGGCGGTGGAGCCAAGCGGTTTCGCGGCGTTGGACTTCGGCCTTGAATTTCAAGTTGGAGCGATGTGTTTTGGAGACAATTGGAGGTAGCTGCCAGAGGCTGTCCCGCTGGCAGCATATATGCCGCATTGCGGACAGAACATGACAGCTAATTTCTAAGTGTCAAAAGTCGAGTGAGTTTCTGACAAATGATTTTGATAGGAAGGTGCTGAGAAAAGCGCTTTGCACCGTTGGACTCGAGGTGGAATTTCAAGTTGAACTGACCTCTCTCCCGGATGGGAAGACCTCACGAAAATGACTCCCTCCCAGCAGACATCCACGGCCCCAACAGGCTCTGTGACCTGGGGAGAGAACCAAAAGTTTCAGTTATCTGTTGTATTAAACGCGTTGAAGCGGTGTACCAGGGAACACGGCAGCCTTGGCTAGTGGCTTTGCTTAGCCACAGGGGGGGCTTAAGTTTGGGTTCCCAAGGTTCGACCCGGAGGTCAAAGGTGCCGGAGGAGGGCCCTTTTCACTGAGCGATGTACCGGGGAGGTGAGCCTTTGTGGAAGCGACGGGTGTCTCCCGAGGTGGAGCCTTGTAAAGCGGATTGGCAAGGACATCTAGCCAAGCGGCCATAGGATCTACGACGTGGCAAACCTTGTAAAGCCGGCCGCATAAGGTTGAAAGCGGTGTACCAGGAGAACACGGCAGCGCTTAGCGTAGCGGACTTTGCTTAGCCACAGGGGGGGGCTTAAGTTTGGGTTCCCAAGGTTGACCCGGAGGTCAAGGTGCCGGAGGAGGGCCCTTTCACTGAAGCGATGTACCGGGGAGGTGAGCCCCTTTGTAGAAGCGACGAGTGTCTCCCAGAGGTGGAGCCTTGTAAAGCGGATTGGCAAGGACATCTAGCCAAGCCGGCCATGGAAGTACGGCCGTGGCAAACCTTGTAAAGCGGCCGCAAGGTTACAGAAGTGGCAAACCTTGTAAAGCCCGGCCGCATGAGGTTACAGCCGTGGCAAACCTTGTAAAGCGGCCGCATAAAGGTTACAGCCGTGGCAAACCTTGTAAAGCCGGCCAGCTAAGGTTACAGCCGTGGCAAACCTTGTAAAGCCCGGCCGCAAAGGTTACAGCCGTGGCAAACCTTGTAAAGCGGCCGCATAAGGTTACAGCCGTGGCAAACCTTGTAAAGCCCGGCCACTGAGGTTACAGCCGTGGCAAACCTTGTAAAGCGGCCGCATAGAGGTTACAGCCGTGGCAAACCTTGTAAAGCCCGGCCATGCAAGGTTACAGCAGTGGCAAACCTTGTAAAGCCGGCCATAAAGGTTACAGACGTGGCAAACCTTGTAAAGCCGGCCATGCAAGGTTACAGCCGTGGCAAACCTTGTAAAGCCGGCCTAGCAAGGTTACAGCCGTGGCAAACCTTGTAAAGCCCGGCCATGAGGTTACAGCCGTGGCAAACCTTGTAAAGCCGGCCGCTGAAGGTTACAGCCGTGGCAAACCTTGTAAAGCGGCCGCTGCAAGGTTACAGCAGTGGCAAACCTTGTAAAGCCGGCCATGAGGTTACAGCAGTGGCAAACCTTGTAAAGCCGGCCGCATGAAGGTTACAGCCGTGGCAAACCTTGTAAAGCCGGCCATGCAAGGTTACAGCCGTGGCAAACCTTGTAAAAGCCGGCCATGAGGACTGGCATTTTGACACTTTGAAAATGTACATCCACAAAGGCTGGTTAAGCGGAACTAGGTAAGGGGTAATAGCCCACGATCATCACATGATGATCCTGGCGGCAGGATTATACTTTTGTAATATCTCTTGACAGGAAGGTCGTTAGAGCCACGGGAGTGGTACCGTTGGACTTCGGGGAGGATTTGCAGTCGATCTGAGGTGTCACCCGGCCAGTTGGAGCCAAGTTGAATTTTCATAGGTAAAGCTTATGGGCCCCTCCGGGTCAGGAGCAGGACAGGCAGCTCAGAGGGAGGCCGGGACAGCAATCCCAGCCGTCTCCTGCACGGAGGTGGACTTCGAACCCGGGATGCGTCTGGTGTCAAGGGAGGCAGCGCGTCCAGTGGACCACAGTGCAGCGCCTCCCAGCAGGTGAGCGGAGGTGGTACTTGAAGCGTGGGATTCAGACAAAGGCAGTTGAAGGAAGCGTC
>JALXJV020000058.1:0-41045 GCA_024633595.2 Lepomis macrochirus | reverse complement strand
CGTAGGCCCTCGAAACCGTGGTCTCTGAACAACGCCACGTATGAGCTGTACACGGTCTTGCTCGTCGTGTACAGAGCCGCGGTGGTCACCCTCCTTTCCCCGCCGTTGAGCACATTCAGGAGCCCGGCCAAAACTTCGATCAGCGGCGCGCGCTCGTATCGAACAACTGCCACGCTAAAGTCCTCCGTGGTCCGCCTCTCCGCTGATCTGTATCCGTTGCCGCGTTTCACGAGCCGCACCGAACCCAAAGTGTTTCGCTGTACCACTCGGGCTCCAGCTGCGATAGCATGATGTTTATGTTCTCTACGAAGCACGCCGAACCCCGCGGCCAGTTTGTCACCCACCCTCGTCTCAAAGAGCTTCTGTAACACCCCGAGCGGAGTGACGGACTGACCGGGTTTGAACATCCGATCCTCCGGGAGCGAGACGGCGAGGTAACGTCTCCCTACCCAGTCTAAGCGAGGGTGCGCAGACTCGTCGCGGCTCCCGTGCGTTACGCTGCTCGCGTCCTCGGCCTCTGCGAGCTTTGAGGTCCGGCTCTCCGACAGCTCGATCCTCAAGGCCTCTCGCTCTTCGCACGCGTTCTCCAGAGCCCGTCTCGTATCTTCCAGCTCCCTTGTGCACATTTGAGTTCAGTATACCGCAGCTTCGTGGACGCCGCTCGAAGTTTTGGTCCGGCGCAGGCGTATCGCTCGCTCCCGCCGCCGCGACGCTTCTCCTCCCGGTGCGGCGCCAGACGCCGAACACGACGGCGCCTGTCGCTGAGAGCTTCGCCTCGCCGCAGCTCGTCCTCCAGCGACTTCCTCAGTTCCAGGACCTCGCGCTTCAAGGTCGATATCGTCTCACGCTGGCGGTCTCGCCGCATTGATCGCATGACTCTTCTCTGGGTCTTTTTCTACACAGAGACGAACGTGCGGTGGAAGACATGGCTCGGCTCACCCGTGTCTCGACGACGAGGATGAGTCGACGGTACGGCAGCCCGACGTTGGAATGATAAACGGGGGATTCAGACACGTAAAACGACACACGGCGGGTTTCAGACAATAACGGCACACTAACCCGGTCTACGTTCCTCTCTGGCCTATGTCCTCCGGCTCAGTTGGGAACAAACATTCGCGACAATCGTCTCGGGGTTCTGTAAGGTAATCCGATGAATATGTCATACGCTCGATCACATTCCAAGACCTGACCGACTTGATCCGCGGGTACCAACGTGTGTCCGGATATAAGGTGAGTGTAGCGACCCTCGACCGCTTCTGAACTAAAGCGACCGTCGCGTCTTAAAGATTCCCTTATGGTCTCGGCGGGGTCCACCGCGACAAGCAATGTTGAAGGCGTCAAGGCCGTTCTTCGAACGTTGAGTACGCGAACGCCTCCAGACCCCTGCTCTACGTCTATCCGTATACTGAAGAGTCCGCTTCTATGCACGTGCCTAGGATACTCTGGTTGACGCGTAGATGCGGATTGCACAATGATGCTAGGTACATCTTGATGCTCGGGTTTCATTTTAGACAGAAGCGACCAAGGGAAGTTGTTAGGTAGCCAGGCGCGGTCTGGATATCTCAGAATACTTAATGTTACGCACAAGTACCTTGTCCAACGTGTCATATAACGGACAACGGGCAAGAGCGTCCTTGATGTCACCGCGATCCTCAGCGCTACATAGTATGAAGAAGCGCCCCGTGAGACCTTCTACCCGGTACTGGAATACGCTATGCGTCATCGAAGCGGGATTCGGATGCTGTTTCCGAAGCTTCGAGGTGACCGTGTGTCCGAGAAGATAGGGCCATGGCCGCGTCCAGGGAGTCTATTCTGGTGGTGTTTCTGATAGCAGACGGGGACAACCGACCGACAAGGTTGGAAATAGCTTCCGTGGTTGGCACGTTGCAGAAATGTGCACCAATCAGGCGTAGAACAAATTCTGTGGCCTCAAATGTCCAACTGGTAAACACATATAAGGGGAACTAGGGCAATCGATCAAGCTAGTTACCCGTAACGCTTCTTCAGCTGAATCACCTCACCGCCAGTCGCAATCTGAACAATCTGAGAATGCACAAGAACCAGGGATCCGATTCGCTGATCAGCCGGCGGAGGAAACAAGTCTGTCAAGTCTGTCTGTGCCGCTGAGAAATGAGCCCTCTCACTTATATCTCTGGAGCTTTTGAGAAGCTGCTATCGTGAGTGGCTGAGCGAGCCCCTGACACACCGACGCTGTATCGCGACGTGGCTGGAGACAGCTCCCACGCATTCACGGTGTTAGCGTGAAGCGGAACAACGGAGAGACCGAGGAACTGTTCCGTACAATATTTGAACAGTGGCAAGCCGACCAGGGCTTGTCTACGCGAGACATCTTTGAGAAGCGATTTCCTGAGTGGCGGGAGAAAGCCCCGAAGGATCCAAACTTCTATTGCGAGTGGCTGAGCAGCGCTCCGTGGTTTGAGAGCGACGTGAAAAGTGAGCAGGCCGAGGGGTCCGATTCTGTCCAACGGGTGAAACCCCGTGCAAGCTTTGAAATGCGAGACGATGAACGGGGGTTATCCATTCCGCAGATCTATCACAAGCGATATTGTGAATGGATCACGGCTGGGCCGCATCTTATCCCTGTGACCTTCGAATTGCGACACGATGAACGTGACTTATCCCAGTCGGAGATATTCAGCAAGCGAATTGCTGAGTGGCAGGACAATGCCAAAAGAGACCCGGCACTTTACCATAAGTGGCTGGCTAAACGGTGTCCCCCCCCTACCGGCAACACGGCCATCGAAATCCGCGAAGATACGCCGTGAAAACAAGGCTCCCGATTGTATGGGGAGAAGCATGGTACAGGGGCTACTGTGGGCTATTGTACGTTGTAAGCTTGTCGAACAAATAAAGAAATATATACAAAAGCACCGTCTCTGTAATGTATTTTCAAGTACATGTATAGTATGCTATTTTGAGGGAGGGTGAACAGAACATTTCCACGCAGGTGAGCAAACTGAGAGATCCTGAGGATGCGCTCATAGGAGCGCCGCGGTCCTGGAAATCCAGGACAACCGAGTGCATCGGGCGATATAGCAACGAGCGTGGTATACCGAGGGGTTTGTGTGATGTTTTATGTGGATGCCTGTCATGAATGAATGAATGAATGAATATCCATATCATGGATAAAGACATCGCGGGAAAGCAGAAGTCTCCCCTAGTCACTAATGAAATGTACGGACACGATTTTCACTGTGTTTCATTGAAACGGTGTCATACCAAATGAACTGAGACTTATGGAGTGTTACGTCCACACGTGGCTCAAGCCCATAGGTGGAGAGAGGACTAACAGATAAAAATGAAAACCCGATGTAAAGAAATTGGGAAACAGAATGGCGTGCCGACATAGAGATATTTATTAACAAACATCTTACAGAGGAACAGAAAAGACACAAACGCAGAACTAGAATACTTGAAAAAAGGTGTTGATATAGCTTCTAACCATGAAAACACATTTATCGCCCACAGCTCCGCCAGCCCCAAGCACACAGCTCCACTCAACGCAGCTCCACTCACACAGCAGCCAAACATGCAGCTCCACAAAGCACAAAGCCAACTGTCAGAAGCACGTTCAGGAGCATTTAAAGACTCCCTTCCAAGGCCAGGTGGACCTTGATAAGCTCCAGCTGGAGCAGAACCAGAGGACACAAAAGAACATGGACGCAGCACAGGGAAATGCACACAGCCATTAACATCAGTAGAACACTGCATAACATTGTGTGGTATAAGAATGAACATTGTGATTCTCGGTTGACACCCAGACTCCTAAAGCTTGTCAATGTTACAGGTTTCACAGAGATGGAGCCTAAGGTGTAACACTTGGCGCTGCGCGGTGAGGGAATGTGAACAAGTGTCTGAATGAGATAAGGATCTCTCATCCAGCCACGGTCTCTTGCTGCCCTCACAGTACCTACAAGTGGATCTGAGCCAACCGCAGTTTTGTGGTGTCAAACGGCTAGTAAACTCCAATCTGAAACGTCCGCCAGAAGACAGACATATCCTAATATACTAATGGTGTGGGTAGTATGTTCAGTGAAGGTTCCAACCTGGTTTCTGATCGTTTACACATAGACAGGCCTGAACGTCCACCTAGCGGACCTGCACATCACAATGGTGGACCAGACTGGGAACAGTAACAGGTGGCTTCCCGAGAAAGACCACTGGCCTGAGCTTGTGTCGATAGTGGCTGTGATTATGGGTTTTGGGTTGGTGCTGATCTTTTACAAGATCTGTAGCAAACGCACCTCATCTATTTACAAACCGTGTTATCATCTACATTCGTCTGCGTACAAGCCTGTGTACGTTCCCACGACCTGCGACAACCCCACGTGCCATGTTAACAACCGGCGTGGCGACCATGCCACCAATGTGACGAACGCTTCATTGATCAAAGTTGTGGAAAGAGGTAACTATAACAGTTTGCGTAGATAAGTTCACAACTGTGCTGCACCGGCTTTGGTCTCATGTCCTTTTCCATGTCAAACAGAACCCGGTACATTCATTGAGACCGTGTGACAAACCTCCGTGACCCCCACGGAGGCGAGCGTAGGCAACGCCGTGGAACCTGAGACTACCTTCGTGTCAACACCGTCGTGGCTCACATCAGCCTGAATTATACACTAATACCCCAGTTCCGTAATTCTCCATTATATACCCGACTGTGTGTAAGACAATAATGTGTACACCGGCATGCAAAATAAAGCATTACACAAACGTCGACAAGGCCTGTGAATGTTTACTGGCAGATGCGATGACTACACATGAAACGAACACGATACACGCTGTGGTCCATTATATACCCGACTGTGTGTAAGACAATAATGTGTACACCGGCATGTGAATGTTTTCTGAACGCGTTTTGCAAAATAAAGCATTACACAAACGTCGACAAGGCCTGTGAATGTTTACTGGCAGATGCGATGACTACACATGAAACGAACACAATACACGCTGTGGTCAAAAACATTCTGACTTTCCTTGCGCTCCTGTCACAGAGCACATACTTGTAATACAACAAGTTGCATACTGTATACATGACAGTGTAGCCAATAGCGAGATCGTAGCCATGCTCAATCTGCACAGCTCCTCTGTGTCAGTGCAGAATGTGATAACGTGCTTTCACAGCAAAGGCAATGACACACATTAAACAAGCCACAAGATGCACGGTGAAGCAAGACGTAAGGTAGGTAATGGAACATGTAAAACTCCACAGGAAGGCCGACGATCCCTGAAGCTCGACCACTTTTCATACTCATGACAGCACGATACAGTTTGGGTAGAGACAGCTGAGCTTCCAGCGCCACATTGTTTTCATCACTGACCTGATGAAGATCACCACAGAAGAGCTCTTCCACCGCTGGATGGTCTGCCGGCTCGCTCCTGTACAGGTCTTTGAAGAAACTGGCTGCGTGTTTTCTCATCTCAGAGGAATCGGAGATGGAGTGAATGGTCTTCCTCTGCCCATTTTACTTCTCCAACTCAAAGAAGAAATTCGACAGGGCGTCCATCTGTGGGACACCCAGGAATCAAGACCTCACAAGAGCCCCGGGAACTGTCAGACCCAGCAGGTTGGCAAAAGACACAGAGAGAGAGAGAGAGAGAGAGAGAGAGAGAGAGAGAGAGAAATAAATTAATTAATTAATAAATAAATAAAGGGGCAGAAAAGATTGTTTCATGTTACAATCACTTTAAATCTGTTCACCCCAGAGTCCCCTCAACTAGCTGGTCCTGAGGCTCTCTGCAGTAACAAGTCTCCAACAGCCTCTGGAGAGTAACACCAACTCAAACAGACCAAACCAACTGTCAGCAAGCAGAAAGAAAAAAATATTCAATACTGGAGAGACATGGCCAAAACACAAATCACAAAGTTATCTGACCCCAAAAAGATAATTCACACTGATAAATTACCTGAGCACAATAAAATGTCCAAAACCAAGAAAAATGTTGACAACATACAGACTGAGTGAACACAGACTGGCCACAGACAGAGCTGGCTACCACAGGAGGACAGAGGGACAGGTAGAGACACAGGGCAGGTAGAGACAGAGCGGCACTGTCTAACCTCATGCCCTAAGACAACAACACATTTCCCAAATATAACCCAAATTCAATTTATATAGACACACAGAAACTCCCCTGTTTACTGGGAGAAATGCCAGAATGTCAAATAATTGCCGCAAAATAGGTCTCCTCATGCCACAGAGGACAACCAGTGGAAACTCAGACCGATACTTTTATTATTATTATTATTATTTAGTTGGATTGATGGTGTTTGATTATGGTGTTTAAAGTTCACATTTGATAGTGATTGCTTATTGTTATTTTAAATTTATATTATTTATATTTAATATTGAATCATTCAGCAGACAACACAGACACACGCACATTCGTTTAGAGCTACATTTGTAACATTTGTAACATTAAAATCATATTGAATGTGGTTTCCAACATAATGGGTGCAGCTGTGTCTCCTTTATACCAGCAGACGGCAGTAAATGACTACCTCTATTAGGTCATTGGGTTTACATCCAGGTTACTGAAATCACTGTAATAAACAACTGTTGCACGGTCCATGTAAATATAGGCCTACTTGCTATTTTATTTATTTCTTCAAACCTTACCCTGGTATAGCGTTAGTTAAAAGCCTGGCTTTTATTTTAATCAGCGTGAGGCCTATAGCCTATAGTAGCCGACTTCGGGTCTCTTCAACACACCAAGCATCGTAATTTCTTTTAATGCAGGTATTTAAACGGAGAAATGAAATGGGGACCGTCATATTTGAATTTAGTTTAGTCGTTTTATTGTTTTGGATTTGGATTCTTGTTTCCGTTTCTTGGTGACCTTCGTTTCTTTGTTTTGTGGTTCAAACGAAAAAACAAACTACATGGACCTATGTGAAAGCCAAGATTAATTTTAGATTTGTTTATGGACTCGTCGCTATAAACAAATAATATGGCTCAGGGTATCTGTGGATAATCCGTAATTCGTTTGTAATACAAAAACAAAAAATACCCTTTATTCGTTTTTTGTTTCAAAACGAAAACCAAATAACCCTTTTTTGGTTCAGAATCCAAAAAGCGGAAAACCAACTAAAGCGACCCGTCGCCGCTTTTGGCGATTCATTTTATCGTTATTCCTTTTGGAACAAATAATGAAGACAGTCTGTGAACTTTAGTCAATTCGTGTGTCGTTCTAAACCAAAAACGGAAGTCACGTGGTCTGTTCCTTTTTTGGAAGGGATAGTAACTGGCAAAGCCTTCAAAATAAAGGTAGCCCATGTACCATGCAGGTAGAAAGGTGATTTTAGACTAAAACTAAAATAACGTTTTTTTAGTAAAACTAAAGTAGCACTGGGTGTAAAAAAAACACTTTAGTTAACTGAAATAAAAACAATAAATAATAAAATAACTGTTAAGCTGTTAGGGAGAATTAAACATTTGCAAGACCATTTGGTGACCTGTAACTTCAGATTACGACAATCGAACTAATGTTATATGTAGCTTAGGATCGCAGTTTGCCTGTTTATTTAAGTTTATATTATTTAATTCATATTTTAGTGTCTTATACCCAGGGCCGTTTGAAGGAATTTGGGGGCCCCAAGCAAAATGGACATGGAGGCCCCCCCCAACCCCCCCGTACACACGCACTCAAAGCCTACAGGAACAGTTCACCCACACTTTATATAAATAATTTTTTTTTTTACAGTGCAAATACTGCTCTTGCAGTATCCTGTTTCCACCTTGTTCCACTCTGACCTCCTGTCCATTAACAGTTTATTGTAACACACATTATATATATATATATATATATATATATATATATATATATATATATATATATATATATATATATATATAATGTCTTGACACTCACTAGCCGAGGGCTAGTGAGTGTCAAGACCACTGTCCAGGATGAAACAACGAAGATCCAGGAGTACATCAGGAAGATGGCCCCCAAGGATGAAGGGCTTAGTGAACACCTCAGGCAGCAGAAACCTGAAAGTGAGGACAAGGAAGATGAAGAACCGTCATGGAGGGACAAGCCGCTACACGGAGTGTACCACAGACAAATAGAAGAAGTGGCTGATATCAAGAAATCCTACCAGTGGCTGGAAAAGGCTGGACTGAAGGACAGCACAGAAGCACTAATCATGGCGGCACAAGAACAGGCACTCAGTACAAGATCAATAGAGGCTGGGGTCTACCACACCAGGCAGGACCCCAGGTGCAGACTGTGCAAGGATGCCCCTGAGACAGTGCAGCACATAACAGCAGGGTGTAAGATGCAGGCAGGAAGTGCGTACATGGAACGCCATAACCAGGTAGCTGTCATAGTGTACAGGAACATCTGCCACGAGTATGGGCTGGAAGTCCCAAGGTCAAAATGGAAGACACCTCCTAAGGTAGTTGAGAATGACCGAGCTAAGATCCTGTGGGACTTCAAGATCCAGACTGACAAACTGGTGATGGCTAACCAACCAGACATCGTGTTGATCGACAAACAGCAGAAGAAGGCAGTAGTGATAGATGTGGCAATACCAAGCGACAGCAACATCAGGAAGAAGGAACACGAGAAACTTGAGAAATACCAAGGGCTGAAAGAGGAGCTAGAAAAGATGTGGAAAGTAAGAGCAACAGTGGTCCCAGTGGTAGTGGAGCACTGGGGCTGTGACCCCCAAACTGGGAGAGTGGCTACAGCAGATTCCAGGCAAAACATCAGAGGTCTCTGTCCAGAAGAGTGCAGTCCTAGGAACAGCTAAGATACTGCGCAGAACCCTCAAACTCCCAGGCCTCTGGTAGAGGACCCGAGCTTGAGGATGACACATACCACCCCGCAAGGGGTGAGAGGGAGATTTTTTTTTTTTTATATATATATATTATATTATATTAGCTATTGGGTAATGATTAAAAAATGTTTTAGAAACCATTTTTAAAGCATCTATAAACGATAGACGGACCAGATATTCCTAACACTTTGTTAAGGGTTACTGACTAGTTGGTTTGTAAACTGTCTATAAACTATAAACATTATCTGGATGTTATGTTATTATAAAGTTGCAACAGATGACTATATATCTTGTAAAATAGATAATAATAAACAGTACCAGTAAAACGTGGGTTGTCCTGATACTGTAGTAGCCTACTTCAAAATGTAAAAGTTTAAAATTGCCACACAGAATAAAGTTACTGTTCAAGATCCATTGATATGATAACTTAGAAAAATAATGTCATATAGATTATCCGCGGTGGAATAGTTAGCATGCTATGCCACTTTCATCAAAACCTACAAAGCTATAGCAATGTCATGTCATTAAATACGATAAACAGTGATTCTGGAACAGATCTGCGTCTTCCTTATCCCGTTAAAAAACATAGATATTACTGTATGTAACCATATAATCCGTATCCGTTCGTTCGAAAAAAAAGTTGCACTAACTAACTGTTCGTTACAACTAAGCAGCATTTACCGTCAGGCAGGTAAAGTTACGTTAGCTAACAAATAAACATATTTTTGCTAGCCTAACATCATTAAAGTTACCTGCTGCAAAATTACACCATTTGTACAAGACAAGTAGAGCTATTTTTTATCCAGTGTAATTTATAACTTACCACTGTTTTTCTTATCCTCTTCATCCTTTCTCTTCTTTCTGTTTTGGCTTCCCGAGGCATAGTTCTGCTTCATGACTGCCGACGAGGAGGTTTGTATTTTGCCGGCAGCAGAGATAACGTGTCGGCGCTGTTCTCAACCTATAGCTGTCAGCGACTACTGAGAGGGGCCCCTTCAGGAGGATTCCGATAACAGTGTCATTGCACTTTGCTGCATTGACTATCTATCAAAGAGCTCACAGTTTGTCGTTGCATTTTATTCTTAAACATTCGTTGTCTTGGGGCCCTAGTCCAGCTCGGGGCTCCAAGCAATTGCTTAGTTTGCCTGTCCTGTCGCTGACGGGCCTGCTTATACCCATATAACATAATATTTTTAAGCCTTCTTGCTGTGTGTGAGCATCACCAGCAGAGGGCACTCTACCCCCTTGAGTGCTTCTGTGGCGCCAACAAGCCCTTTTGAAGTATTTATATCCAACAGAAGGCCGCACTGCGACTAGAGGAAGCTGATCACTGAGTTTGAAGGCTGTGCAGAACTTCACCTGGCTCCGGCTTCTCTTTCTATGGAGCTGCTGAAAACTCTCAGCTTCCACCATCTGCTGTTATGAGTCAGAACAAAACAGATCTGTGGAGTTCTAAACTTTTATTTTCCTTTGCTATTTTTAGCCAGTGTAAACTACTGATGTTAGTTAAGTAGATAAAATATTTATAATGCAGCCTGTAGTTCTCATGAGTTAGGCAGACTTATGTGTGAAACCTGGTGAGCATTAACAGCTCTGGGGCTTTTTAATGCTTTTTGGGTTTAATTCTGTTTGGTGAACCACCAGATAAAGGCCGTGCTCTGTCCTGTTTGTAGGCTACTTGTGTACAAATAATAAAAGTGAAGTTGAGTCATTTAGTTTTTCTCCCTGGTCCTCATCTCAGGACCTCCCAGATTTTCCCCAGAACCTGGAGGATGTGAGCCTGTGCAGCCTACCATCACTCTCTGTTCAGAAAAATGCTGGACTGTCAGGACAAAGCAGACACATCACAACAAGAAAATGGACCACACAGGCTGACTAAGTCAGTGATAGACAAGCTTCAATTTAAACAGCTACCTTGTTATCAAACTGCAACCATCGGTTAATATTTAGTTTTATCAGAGTTATTAAGCAGCTAGCAATAACACACAAACACTTTTTACTAAGGGGGCCCGGGGCCAAACTCACCTAAACAGATGAGAAAGTCTGAGCCCATTGTTCATTGTTCTGCAGAGCAGCAGCCTTTACTGCCAGTGACAATCTGAGGAGTCATCAGTCGGATGGACACCGAACTTTATTTGGACTTTAGGCCATTAATTCAGAATTCTATGAAGATTCTCACTGGACATGGTTAAAGATCTTCTTCTGGACATACTTTGGAAAACAAATTGCAACAAACACAGAACCCACCAAATGATCAGGAACATTAACTCGATCCAGTTACCATCACATATCACACTCAGCCTCCAGGAACCCGACAGGAAGATCATGTAAAGAGACTTTTAAAAGCTTTAGAAACAATTATTTTCTTTTAATGCTGAAAGCCTCAAGTATCAGGCTCCACATGTGAGGCGCTGTCTGTAAAGAGGGTGAAGGTGATTGGTCCTAAAAGAGGGTGACCTGGGTAGGGTGGACAGGTTGGAGCTGGGTCTACAGGTCACCATGAATTTACAATTCCTTATGCACAAAGGCAGAACCACAGTTACAAGGTGTTGTTACCATAAATCATGTAAATAGTGGAGTGATGTCCTGCTTTGTCCTACCAGTCCAGCATTTATCTGAACACAGAGTGATGGTAGGTGATGGGACCAGATACTATCATCAGTCCTCAAACCTGCACAGGCTCATATCACCTGTCTTGGGACTCAGTTTCACTTTTATTTTTTTCACAGGTTCAAACTGTGCAGAACTCTCATTAATGCTCACCAGGTTTCACCAAGCGGCAACCTTGGCTCTTCACACATAAGTCTGCCTACATAACTAATGACAACAACAGGCTGCATTAAAATATTTAATCTACTTAAGTAACATAATAGGCTAAGTACATTACACTGGAAAAATGCAAAGGAAAATAAAAATTATTCATCTTTATAGATTTGTTCATAACTCATAACAGCAGATGGTGGAAGCTGAGAGTTTTAGCAGCTCCATAGAAGAGAAGCCGGAGCCAGGTGAAGTTCTGCACAGCCTTCAAGCTCAGTGATCAGCTTCGTCTGGTCGCAGTGCAGCCTTCTCTGTGATATAAACACAAGTCAAAAGGTCAGAATCAAAGACTGCTGGCGCCACAGAAGGACTCGTGCACAGAAGGGGGCAGAGAGCTCTTTGCTGGTGGAGATCACACACAGCAAGGCTAAAAAATATTATATGTCACATATGTTAAGAAACTAAAACATGAATTAAATATAATATAAACTTTAATAAACAAGCTAACTGCGATCCTAAGCTACATATAACATTAGTTAAATTGTCCTAATCTGAAGTTACAGGTCACCAATAGTCTTACAAATGTTTAATTCTCCCTAACAGCTTAACAGTTATTATTTTATTAGTTATTGTTTTTATTACTGACGTTACTTGGAAAGTGACTGAGTGCAAGAGGCTGCAAGGGCTCAAGATGCTGTAACTAGGAACGGGACGGCCCTTTCCCACTTTATCACGTTACCTTGACAACGTTGCACCCTTTTTATTTTATGCTTTTGCCTGATTAATGAAGTCCTGCAGGCTCTTATAGTGACATCCACTCTACAGAGTGGAGGAGCGGTAAATGTCAATATATTTGTCAATAATCATGAATAGGCCGAAACTATTGTTGATCAAAACAGCATCATTAAGCAAAAACTAAAATAAATAGTTAAATAAACAAAGTGTGTGGGCTAATAAGGTGTATTCCTCTGACTTCATGTGTTCTATGCACCATCTTAAGTTCAGAAAAATTCTAACAATGTTAACATCAGCGTAGGTGTCAATGCTTGTTTGTTACCGTTTTCTTCGTCTTCTCCTTTATAGGCGTATTTGCCGTGATTTTTCTCTCGCTTCCGGGGTTCCCCGGACATTTTGTTCCCTAAAAAGGGCACAAAATGTCCGCGAGAAACCCTCGAGGACTTGACGATTTGACAGTGGGACGGCCCTAAACCCTCACGGACTTACCGGGAAGGCGAATAAACGGTATTTTCGTTTTAGTATTACAAACGAATTACGGATTATCCACAGATACTCAGACCTGGCACCCAGGTCTTCATTTGCTCCTCAGAGAATAAATAGACTTTTTATACGCTCTTAATAGAAAATATATGTGTTTAAAGAGCGACGCAGGCTGATGAACACGACTCATTTTAGATTTTAGTTGTATTAGCGTAACAATAAAGGCATCTGCCCAACAGTGTCACAAGCCGTCCGACAGAAGGGCTCTTATGCGTAAATGCGCACAGCCTGGATGACTCGGTTCAGTCGATGACGCGAAACGCAGATTACATACTGATAAAGTATAGATGGAACATGTATTTAAAGTATTACTGGCTCCTACACTTTGCAAAATATATAGATTGAGGAACGACGACAAGTCTCTATCACATAAAAAAGTTTTGTACTCACACAAATGTCCTGTTCTCCTGCGCGTCCTCTCCCTCGTGTCCCGTGTGTAGCATTGAGAGGAGCGGAGACTGCACCGCCATATATACAGTGTGGTCGGAGGAAAGCCCGGCGGTCAGTAAGACAGAAGGTCAGTGACCCTCTACGGGAAGAGTATGATTGATAGATCACTGCGTTCCATCATATCAATACAACGATGTCTTTAGCGGACTTTAACAGAGGAGACGCCGGCTAATTTATGTAGGCTGTAAGTAACACTTGCACAAGTGTGTCTGCACTTTGCCGCAGCTGTCTCCAGCGAAGTCATAAAACTTTAGTGTCTGAATGTGCAGAACTTTGAACATGAGCAGAAAACCAAAAATATCAAACTGTTTCTAAATATTCACCTAAATTCAGCAACATGGACGATCAAAGAGCAATCCTCCTAACATCTGAAGGCAGAATTGCACCAAATCTGACCAATGGTTACTTAAAAAAATTATGGCAACAAAGTGACAAGTAATATAATTGAATAGATTTTAAGTACTACAAATTTGATTAAAAAGTATTGAATAATTTAACTAAGTTTAAACCAAAAAAATAAGTAGATGTTAATAAAAACAACAGTTAAAATGTGTTGGATTTATTAATAGCATGCCAACTAATGAGTTATATAGCTAAAAAATATTTAGTAAATCCAAATCAATTTTACAAGAAAATTTGATTTAGATTTACTAAGTTTCCAAGCAATAGTGAGTTAGATTTTCTAAATATCTGGGGAAAGTGATTTAGATTTACCAATTATCTGGGATAAATTGATTTTTATTTAGTAATTATCTGGGTGAAATTGTTTTGAATTCTCTAAATAAAATAAATGAGATTAACTCATATTATAGCACATTGTAGCACAAATCTATTCAATTATGTTGGATGTCACTTTGTTGCCATAATTTTTCTATGTGCAATTTACTCAATATGGCGTAGTCTTAGTTTGGGTCAACAGATCACCAGGCATGCAAAGAACAACAGGTAAACATTTATTTGTGCAACCTTTTGTGTATCCAACATTTTTCAATTTGTTTAGTGTTTAGTTTAAGTGCAAAATGGCAAAATTAAACACAGAGAGAGGGTTATAATAAATGAAAGACAGAAACCATCTATGTGTCTAATAGGGATACAATAAACTGACATTTTTGATTCATGTTAATACAGGTTTCATCATTTAATGGTGTTTAATCAGGGCTACATCAGTGGCTTAAATTGTACACAATGATTTAGTACCTGACAAATTTAGCTATATATGACTACTAAGTATGTCATGTTCACTTGAAATTATGAAAAGACCCAGTAAATTTACCAAAACTGCACAATGACCAATAACCTTAGCCCATCACCAGGTACAAATTATTTATACATGATTCAAGGTCTAGTCCTGTTGCATTTAAAAGTAAAACAATGTTTTCAGACTGCAAAATTCTTTTTTTTACATTTTCAATTCAGTATTTTATTTATTACATGCTGTGCTAATTGAAACCATCAGGGCCATTCTAATTTTCAAATAGCTAAAAATTAAAATTAGGGATTAGGTAGGTACTTCCATTTGCCTGTCTTCTTCACTGCTACGCTATAATGGGACTCACTTGAACAATCACCTATGTAAAATTTGCATCCCTTGTGTACACAGTGGAATCACAACCGACAATCACAACCTACACTACTGCCTGGGACATATTAAGTCAAAAACACAACACCATACCCATCAAATGACTATGGCCCTCTGACGCAGTAGTCTTGTATGATGTATGTGATGTTGATTTTCCTCCTTTTTCCTCCAAGGTCCTGTGACACACTGTCTTCATCAGCATCCTGAAATAGCAAGAACATTGTGTATTTAATACTGCACAACCAAAGAAGAAGGTCCTAACTGAACAACTACTAAATTGCTTCCAACCCTTTGACAGAAAAAAATCTAAGCTAATGCACTTGCAAAATAATATTTTCATGCCAGGTGAGTTAAAAAGCAGTCATTAAGATCACTAACAAACAAAAATGGTCAGTTGTAAATATTTGTATAAAATCTTTGGAGATTAAATCAATCCTTATATTTTAACGTGTTCATCAACTTACATCATGCTTTTTTAAAAGTTGATCTGTAAATTCCCCAAGGTACAACATCAAACACTGAACAGCATCTATGGTCACGTTGATGCTTGGATTGCTTGGAGTCTGAAATCACAAACAAGCATAATTCAAGTTCATGGTGTAAAAATCATCCACGGTCCTAAAATGTGTTAAAGCTGCAATTTTTAGACTAGGTGTCTGATACTACTGCTAAATAAACCACAATCAAGAACCCTTGATGTGCTGTCCCAAGGACCATTCTATTTAAACAATTCCTGCCATTACCCAGGAGGTGGTCCCAGTTAAGAAATAATGCATAGCACATAAACTCTAATAAAATCACAACATTTTACTTCTTCTCTTTTACATGCTTTACATGTGCTGGTAGGCACATTATTTTACCTTTCAACAAAGTCAGAAAATCCACTTCCACTTTTACGACAAGCTGGTTTTAGCTTCACATTGCACATTGAGGCACTTTGCAAAATATACTGAGGAACGACGACAAGTCTCTGTAACATAAACTTACAGCAGTTCAAAGTGGCACCTGTATCAGCAAGGGGTCGGTGGCCTACGGGGAGAGTAGTGGTTTATGGTTCTGAAATTTGACTTTTAACCACTTGTTTTACAACTTGAGTGCTGCTGCACCCTCACCTTGCAGACCCAAACTTTTCTTTTGTGCTGCTGTTACTTCTAGCTGATGGGTAGGTACATCTAATGTACTTTTAATTTCGCTACATTTTCCATTCATACCTTTTATAACTGAACCTGTCTGTAATCTGGATTTTACTTCATTAACCGAAATGAGCTCATTCAGGCTGTGTGCGCACAGTTACGCAGTAAAGCGCTGGTCGGGCGCTTGTCACTCAGAGCTGGGCAGATGCAAACATTTACAAGATCAGGCAAATATCTTTTCAGTTTAAGGCTTTAATGTTCTGCTAATACAACTGAAACCCAGTGAGCCACACCATGGACCTGTGACCGTGTTGGAAAGCAGCCTGAGTCTCTTTAACAGGTCGGCAAGTGTTAACTTTCACTTTCCATTAACGGCGCATTAAAAGCGTCTTTAGTCTCTGCAGAGCAAATAAGTCTACACACCGTAAGATCTGTGTCAGATGATCACTGCATTGAGATATATTAAAAGTGTCCTGTTGTTGAACAGGGCATCGCTTTGGACATCAGCCTGTTTCTTTTCTTTAATACAAATCGGTTACTATTTGTTTTATAGCGATTTCCGGCGGTGAGTCCCTAAACAGAATGTCGCCGGTGAAACTGATCTTTACTCAGCAGAGAGAGAGAGATCGAGCAAATGGATGGATAAAATAGTCCTGTTGGGCTTTACGCATGACGCACAGCTTCCTCTGTATGCAGGTTTACTTGCTTCAACAACGAGCTGCTCTGAACGGTGTTACTGCCAAAATAATTCACAGGGACACACACGCAACAAAGAGTATATCATCCGAGTGAGCTGCAGCGTCTCCCGCATGCAGCTTTACCTCCCACTCAGGGTCAGGTCTTATCTCCCCAGAGAACAGAGTGTATTTTACGATTCTCTAAGAGACACTAAATCTGAGTCTGTGAAAAGGCACTCAGGTCTGAGGAATGCGGGAGATGTGTCTTGACCTCTTCGGACCTGGGCATAAAACATCACATCTCTGATCTCCCTTTAACCCCATACCATGTCCTCAGTGATAAGTTACAGAGCAGTGTCTTAAAAGGTGAATTTGGAATTCCCATTACAGCAGCATGTGCTGCTGCAGAACAATAGGATTGGTTGGCTACATCTCCATAATAAAAGGCACAGGTACTAAAAGTTGGCTGGGCAGCAAAAGTGATATTTTAAAGTGATCTTATAAACGCCTTCATGGAGATTTACAAAGGAAAACTCTTGTAGAAATAGCTAAATTACAGATAATCAGCTTCTTCATTGCATTTGCAGGAATATTTTAATGGGCTGCTTAAAAATAAACTCATCAAGTTGCCTAGTCTGATGTAATAGACAGTCCATTTTGCTCTGATAGCCTATCTTGACCTTTCCTCATGTGGACACATCAGGGCTGCATGCATTCTGAACATTCATCTTGCACTTCCTCTCAGCAATGCCACCTGCACCTATAGAAAATTGACCAGTGACTCTTTACCATACCAGGACATCAGAAAGAAAGAGCTTTCATTTCTAACATGCGTCTTGGCCCGTTAGATGTTCAGCATCTATTTGATGAATAATCTTATATATTATGGACATGAAGTAAACCAAACCACTTGCTTTGCAGTGCAGTCAGCCCATACCATCTGATTATTCCTACATTTCCTGTAAAAAACTATCTTTACAAGGCAAATAATTATTGTTGCAGTCACGAGAGCAACTCCTTGTTGAAGCAGTACAACCGAAAAGTGCTATATTGAGGCACTTTGCAAAATATATAGATTCCGTGTGTAGCAGGAATCTATATATAGAGGAGCGGAGACTTGACCACTTTACATAGACACAGGGGTCAGAGAACCTACCCGTTCATTCATTAACATTATATGACATTATGAGATCGTCCAAAATGCAGGTCGGTTGACGCGGGGGCGCGTCAACACGGTGTTCACTAAATGTTTCTATTAATATCTCCGCGATCATGCAGCACACAGAAAAGGTTCAGATATTGCCTTAATCAGATTCAGCTTCACAGTGCTTATACTCGCGAGATTGTACGTGACTCACACGTCGAGCTACGGGGAAGACAAGATGGCCTTTCACCTTGCGTAATTGGTGGGTTAGCCTGTCTGTCTGCATTTTGCATGAAGCTAACCAATAGACGCTCTCAAAATCCCTAAGGACCCACCCATCACCTCGAAGTGGGGGGAAATACAAAGATGATGAGAAAGGGAGGAAAGTCTGCGCGAAAAAAACATGGAGAAAACATGTACAAAGAAGCGGAAAAATAATAAGACGCGGACAGAAAATGGCGAAGACGCCTGCATTGAAAGAAGTTGTTGCAGCGGTCTTGGAGAGCAGCGACGAGGATGAGGGACGAGTTTCGGGGCCTCACTGTTTTGATTCCTACGATGAGGAGGATTACAAAAATGAGATCCATTTGACGCCGGGCAAGCCTATTTATTTTATAAAACCTTGTTTGCAATGGTGCACTTAGTGCTTAACTAACTGTGACCATCGCGACTAAAACAAGCTGCGTCTGTGCGGCTTTCTGTTTCAGTAAGTTATGAACTTTGACAAACTGACTGCCCCTTTAGTTTACTTTGTGTAAAAGTTATTTTCTTGTGTAAAACTGGGATACACTTTCAAATCGTAACGTTGCAGGCATGTCGGCTGTTCTCTGTGATATCCTTTTGATAACTCATGTGATATATCTTCACCTCCATTCACAATTTGAGTTATTTCTTGTAATGATGAGTAAATGTTTTGTCCATTGACTATTTTATTATAGTACTTGTACAGATGTGGTCTTTCATATCATTTTATCCAGTATATAAATACTAAGTGAGTGTAAATAGAAGGGACAGTATTCCCACATCTCATTCAGGTGTTACTTGCTTTGATTTGGGGTGGACAGGGCGGGCAGCACAGAGAATAAATTGGACTAGATACAGAGTACAAAGATTAGCTGAAGGGAAATCTGTCAAAGCCTCACACATCCTCCACGTTGTTGTTAGGTGTAAAGTGATGTGTGTGTGAGGGTGACCTAAAGGACGACCAGAGAGGATGTGTAAACTTTCTTTCAATGAAACTGAAAATGCAAGCCCTAATTTGTTTTGTTTTTTTTTGAGAGGATTCCCAGCTGCCCAGGGCCCAGTGAAACACAGGCACCATGACCTGTGCCTGCCACCAGGTCACCACCAGGATCCCAACATCAACCTGCGCCCCCATCTACTCAGCAGCCAGCTCCAAGAAGATGGACAAAGACCTCCACCATCGCTCTCCATCTCCAGGTTTGAACCAACTCGGACACAGGGCTATGCTCATAACATGCAAATTATGTAAATAGTGGGGCTTTTCTGTGTTTTTTTTAATGCATAATTAGTCTTAATAAAGTTAAAACTTGACAATTTGTACATTATGTAAATATTGTCAGTTGTGTGTTTTACTTCTGTGTGGCTTTTATATACACAGTAAACCTTTTGCTTGAATTAAAGACCTGTTGTAATGCTTATTTTTTATTTAGACACATCCCCATGAAGCTTGATGTGTAGTAGGAAGTGATTATACAGTCCTGTTTTATTTCAGTCCCTCTAACGTTAGGCGCAGCAGAGGGGACCTGTGTGGCGCAGTGTCTCGTTGTGTGCATAGGACCGGCAGAGTGGAGCTGCGTGCTCTGAGCAACAGAGTGGAACAGTGTGCTGTGAACATCACAGTTGAGCTGTGTGCTCAGGACCAGCAGAGGGGAGCTGCGTGCAGTGAGCAGTGGAGTGGGACAGCACACTCGGGTGCAGCAGAGTGGAGATGTGTCTGGTTGTGTACATAGGACCGGCAGAGGGGAGCTGTGTGCAGGGAGCAGTGGAGTTGAGCTGTGTACTGGCAGCAGATGAGTGGAGCTGTGTGCTCCGGAGCAGCAGAGTGGAGCGGTGTGATACTGTGTCTCGTTTTGTACATAGGACCAGCAGATGGGACCTTTGTCCTCGGCAGCAGTGGAGCTTTATGCTGAGAACAGATGAGTGGTGCTGTGTGCTCTGGAACAGCAGAGGTGAGCTGGGTGGCCCTGTGTACATGGGACCAGGAGAGTGGAGCTGCGTGCTGGCAGCAGCAGAGGTGAGTTTTTTTGCATTGAGTGGTGTAGTGGAACTGTGTACTGACAGCAGATGAGTGGAGCTCTGTGCTCCGGAGCAGCAGACTGGAGCGGTGTGATACTGTGTCTCGTTGTGTACATAGGACCGGAAGATGGGAGCTGTGTGCAGGGAGCAGTGGAGTTGAGCTGAGTACTGACAGCAGATGAGTGGAGCGGTGTGATACTGTGTCTCGTTGTGTACATAGGACCGGAAGATGGGAGCTGTGTGCTCTGAAGCAGTAGAGGGGAGCTGCATGCAGGGAGCAGTGGAGTTGAACAGCACACTCGGGTGCAGCAGAGTGGATATGTGTCTGGTTGTGTACATAGGACCGCAAGATGGGAGCTGTGTGCAGGGAGCAGTGGAGTTGAACAGCACTTCGGGAGCAGCAGAGGGAGTGGTGTGATACTGTGTCTTGTTGTGGACATACGACCAGCTGTGTGCTCTGGAACAGCAGAGGTGAGCTGGGTGGCCCTGTGTACATGGGACCAGGAGAGGGAGCTGCGTGCTGGCAGCAGCAGAGTTGAGTTTTTGCAGTGAGTGGTGTAGTGGAACTGTGTACTGACAGCAGATGAGTGGAGCTGTGTGCTCCGGAGCAGCAGACTGGAGCGGTGTGATACTGTGTCTCGTTGTGTACATAGGACCAGCAGAGGAGGAGCTGTGTGCTCTGAAGCAGTAGAGGGAGCTGCATGCAGGGAGCAGTGGAGTTGAACAGCACACTCGGGTGCAGCAGAGTGGAGATGTGTCTGGTTGTGTACATAGGACCGCAAGATGGGAGCTGTGTGCAGGGAGCAGTGGAGTTGAACAGCACGCTCGGGAGCAGCAGAGGGGAGCGGTGTGGCACTTGTGTCTCGTTGTGGACATACGACCAGCTGTGTGCTCTGGAACAGCAGAGGTGAGCTGGGTGGCCCTGTGTACATGGGACCAGGAGAGTGGAGCTGCGTTCTCCGGAGCAGCAGACTGGAGCGGTGTGATACTGTGTCTCGTTGTGTACATAGGACCGGAAGATGGGAGCTGTGTGCTCTGAAGCAGTAGAGGGGAGCTGCATGCTGGGAGCAGTGGAGTGGAACAGCACACTCGGGTGCAGCAGAGTGGAGATGTGTGGCGCTGTGTCTTGTTGTGTACATAGGACCAGCAGAGGGGAGCTGTGTGCAGGGAGCAGTGGAGTTGAACAGCACTCGAGAGCAGCAGAGGGAGCGGTGTGGCACTGTGTCTCGCTGTGGCATCATACGGACCAGCAGCAGTGAGAGCTTTGTCTCGTGAGTACATAGGACCAGCAGAGTGGAGCTTTGGCTGAGCAGCAGGAGCGGTGTGATACTTTGTCTCGTTGTGTACATAGGACCAGAAGATGGGAGCTGTGCGGGGAGCAGTGGAGTTGGACTGCATGCTTCGGGAGCAGCAGAGGACGGTGTGCAGTGTCTCGTGTGGACACTCACGACCGGCTGTGTGCTCTGGAACAGCACAGGTTAGCTGGGTGGCCCTGTACATGGGACCAGGAGAGTGGAGCTGCGTTCTCGGAGCAGCAGAGGAGCTGCGAGCAGTGGAGTGGAACAGCAGACTTCGGGTGCAGCAGAGTGGAGATGTGTGTGGTTGTGTACATAGGACCAGCAGAGGGAGCTGTGTGCAGGGAGCAGCAGAGGGGAGCGGTGTGGCCCTGTGTACATGGGACCAGGAGAGTGGAGCTGCGTGCTCCGGAGCAGCAGAGTGGAGCAGTGTGAAACTGTGTCTCCTTGTGTACATAGGACCAGCAGATGGGAGCTGTGTGCAGGGAGCGGCAGAGGGGAGCGGTGTGGCACTTGTGTCTCGTTGTGGACATACGACCAGCTGTGTGCTCTGGAACAGCACAGGTGAGCTGGGTGGCCCTGTGTACATGGGACCAGGAGAGTGGAGCTGCGTGCAGTGAGCAGTGGAGTGGAACAGCACAGTCGGGTGCAGCAGAGTGGAGATGTGTGTGGTTGTGTACATAGGACCAGCAGAGGGGAGCTGTGTGCTCCGGAGCAGCAGACTGGAGCGGTGTGAAACTGTGTCTCCTTGTGCACATAGGACCAGCAGATGGGAGCTGTGTGCAGCGGAGAGCAGCAGAGGGAGCCGGTGTGGCACTTGTGTCTGTTGTGGACATCGACCAGCAGATGGGAGCTGTGCGCAGGGAGCAGTGGAGTTGAAACTGCTTCGGGAGCGGCAGAGGAGCGGTGTGGCACTGTGTCGTTGTGGACATCGACCAGCAGATGGGAGCTGTCGCGGGAGCAGTGGGTTGACCACTCGGGTGCAGCAGAGTGGAGATGTGTGTGGTTGTGTACATAGGACCAGCAGAGGAGCTGTGTGCAGGGAGCAGCAGAGTGGAGCGGTGTGGCACTGTGTCTTGTTGTGTACATAGGAGCAGCAGAGGAGCCGGTGTGGCACTGTGTCTCGCTGTGGCCATACGACCAGCTGTGTGCTCTGGAGCAGTAGAGGTGAGCTGGGTGGCCCTGTGTACATGGGACCAGGAGAGTGGAGCTGCGTGCTCCGAAGCAGCAGAGGGGAGCTGCATGCAGGGAGCAGTGGAGTGCAACAGCACACTCGGGTGCAGCAGAGTGGAGATGTGTGGCGCTGTGTCTGCTTGTGTACATAGGACCAGCAGAGGGGAGCTTTGTGCAGGGAGCAGTGGAGTTGAACAGCACGCTCGGGTGCAGCAGAGTGGAGATGTGTGGCGCTGTGTCTGGTTGTGTACATAGGACCTAGCAGAGTGGAGCTGTGTGATCTGACAGCAGCAGAGTGGAACAGCGTGCTGCGGGGGCAGCAGAGAGCAGCTGTGTCTTGTTGTGTACATAGTACAAGCAGTGGAGCTCGAGCTGTGTGCTTCGAGAGCAGCAGAGTCAAGCATTGTAGTTGGGAGCAGGAGAGTGGAGCTGCGTGGCGATGTCTCGTTGTGTACATAGGACCAGCAGAGTGGAGCTGCGTACATGGGACCAGCAGAGTACAACTGTGTGCTTGGGACCAGCGAGTGGAGCTGTGCTGCTCAGAGCAGCAGAGTGGAGCGGTGTGGCGTGTGTCTTGTTGTGTACATAGGACCAGCAGAGTGGAGCTGTGTGCTCTGAAGCAGTAGAGGGAGCTGCAGTGCAGTGAGCAGTGGAGTGGGAGCAGCAGAGTGGAGCAGTGTGGCACTGTGTCTGGTTGTGTACATAGGACCAGCAGAGTGGGAGCTGTGTGCTCTGGAGCAGTAGAGTGGAGCTGTGACATGGACAGAGGAGCAGTGGAGCTGAGAGCTGTGTACTACGGAGCAGCAGAGTGGAGCAGTGTGAGCTGTGTCTGTTGTGACATAGGACAGCAGCGGAGCTGTGTGCAAGGAGCAGTGGAGTGGAACTGCTGCACTGGACAGCAGATGGAGCGGTGTAGCATGGGACCAGCAGGATGTGGTCAAGCTGTGACATGGGACAGCAGAGTGAGAGCTGTGTGACTTGTGTACACAGGACCAGTAGAGTGGAGCTGCGTGCAGGCAGCAGTGAGTGGAGCTGTGTGACTGGCAGCAGCATGAGTGGAGCAGTGTGACACTGTGTCTAGTTGTGTACATAGGACCAGCAGATGGGAGCTGTGTGCAGGGAGCAGTGGAGTTGAACAGCACCTCGGGAGCAGCAGAGGGGAGCGGTGTGGCACTGTGTCTGGTTGTGTACATGGGACCAGCAGAGGGAGCTTGGTGCTCTGAAGCAGTAGAGGGAGCTGCATGCAAGGAGGAGTGGAGTTGAGCTGTGTACTGACAGCAGATGAGTGGGAGCAGTGTGATACTGTGTCTCGTTGTGTACATAGGACCAGCTAGATGGGAGCTGTGTGCAGGGAGCAGTGGAGTTGAACAGCACACTCGGGAGCAGCAGAGGGAGCGGTGTGACACTGTGTCTCGTTGTGGACATAGGACCAGCTGTGTGCTCTGGAACAGCAGAGGTGAGCTGGGTGGCCCTGTGTACATGGGACCAGGAGAGTGGAGCTGCAGTGCTGGCAGCGAGATGAGTGGAGCGGTGTGATGACTGTGTGCTCGTTGTGTACCTAGGACCAGCAGAGGGAGCTGTGTGCTCGGAGCAGCAGACTGGAGCTGTGTGACACTGGGTCTCGTGTACATAGGACCAGCTGATGGGAGCTGTGTCAGGGAGCAGTGGAGTGGAGCTGCATGCTCGAGAGCAGCAGAGTGGAGCATGTGTCTGGTTGTGTACACAGGACCGAGCAGAGGAGCTGTGTGCAGCGGAGCAGTGGAGTTGAGCTGTGTACATGGGACCAGGAGAGTGGAGCAGTGTGATACTGTGTCTGGTTCTGCACATAGGACCAGCAGAGGGAGCTGTGTGCAGGGAGCAGTGGAGTTGAGCTGTGTACATGGACCAGGAGAGGCTGAGCAGTGCACTCGGAGCAGCAGAGGAGAGCTGGGTGGCGCTGTGTACATGGGACCAGCAGAGTGGGAGCTGTGTGCTCTGAAGCAGTAGAGGGAGCTGCATGCAGTGGAGTTGAACAGCACGCCGGGAGCAGCAGAGGGAGCGGTGTGATACTGTGTCTCGTTGTGTACATAGGACCAGCTGTGTGCTCTGGAACAGCAGAGGTGAGCTGGGTGGCCCAGTGTACATGGGACCAGGAGAGTGGAGCTGCGTTCTCGGAGCAGCAGACTGGAGCGGTGTGATACTGTGTCTAGTTGTGTACATCAGGACCAGCAGAGGGAGCTGCATGCAGGGAGCAGTGGAGTTGGAACAGCACGCCTGTGGAGCAGCAGAGTGGAGATGTGTACTGGTTGTGCATGGACAGCAAGATGGGAGCTGTGTGCAGGGAGCAGTGGAGTTGAACAGCACGCTCGGGAGCAGCAGAGGGAGCTGTGTGCATGGAGCAGTGGAGTTGAGCTGTGTACATGGGACCAGCAGAGGGAGCTGCGTGCTCAGGAGCAGTAGGGAGCTGTGTAGCACTGTGTCTGCGTGTGGACATCAGGACCGGCTGTGTGCTCTGGAACAGCACAGGTGAGCTGGGTGGCCCTGTGTACATGGGACCAGGAGAGTGAAGCTGCGTTCTCGAGCAGCAGACTGGAGCGGTGTGATACTGTGTCTCGTTGTGTACATAGGACCAGCTGATGGGAACTGTGTGCAGGAGCAGTGGAGTTGAACAGCACTTCGGGAGCAGCAGAGGGAGCGGTGTGATACTGTGTGTGGTTGTGGACATAGGACCGGCAGAGGGGAGCTGTGTGCAGGGAGCAGTGGAGTTGAGCTGTGTACATGGGACCAGGAGAGGGGAGCTGCGTGCTCCGGAGCAGCAGAGGGGAGCGGTGTGGCACTTGTGTCTCGTTGTGGACATACGACCAGCTGTGTGCTCTGGAACAGCACAGGTGAGCTGGGTGGCCCTGTGTACATGGGACCAGGAGGAGTGGAACTGCGTGCTGGCAGCAGATGAGTGGAGCTGTGTGCTCGGAGCAGCAGATGGAGTGGAGCGGTGTGATACTGTGTCTCGTTGTGTACATAGGACCAGCAAGATGGGAGCTGTGCGCAGGGAGCAGTGGAGTTGAACTGTGTACATGGGACCAGGAGAGGGGAGCTGTGTGCTCTGAAGCAGTAGAGGGGAGCTGCATGCAGGGAGCAGTGGAGTGGAACAGCACACTCGGGTGCAGCAGAGTGGAGATGTGTCTGCTTGTGTACATGGGACCAGGAGAGTGGAGCTTCGTGCTCTGGAGCACACAGCAGAGGGGAGCGGTGTGATACTGTGTCTCGCTGTGTACATAGGACCAGCAGAGTGGAGCTGTGTGCAGGGAGCAGTGGAGTTGAACTGTGTACATGGGACCAGGAGAGTGGAGCTGCGTGCTGGCAGCAGATGAGTGGAGCTGTGTGCTCGGAGCAGCAGACTGGAGCGGTGTGATACTGTGTCTCGCTGTGTACATAGGACCAGCAGAGGGGAGCTGTGTGCAGGGAGCAGTGGAGTTGAACAGCTGCGCTTCGGGAGCAGCAGAGGGGAGCGGTGTGGCACTTGTGTCGTTGCTGGACATACGACCAGCTGTGTGCTCTGGAACAGCAGAGGTGAGCTGGGTGGCCCTGTGTACATGGGACCAGGAGAGTGGAGCTGCGTGCTGGAGCAGCAGACTGGAGCTGTGTGTCGCAGCAGACTGGAGCGTGTGATACTGTTCGTTGTGTACATAGGACCAGCTGATGGGAGCTGTGTGCAGGGAACAGTGGAGTTGAACAGCACGCTTCGGGAGCAGCAGAGGGAGCGGTGTGGTGCTGTGTCTTGTTGTGTACATAGGTGTCCCGATCGTCGGCGGTGGCTTTAAGGTTTTTCCAGAGAGAGGCATGAGACAGAGGTAAAATGCAAACCACAAACGTGGCATTTATTATCTTCCATACAGACACGATGAGACACCAGCACCAATGAGCACCAAAAAACTTACACTGATAGCTACTAGCTGCCTTATATACACTCCCTCCTGCAGGTAATTAAGTGGGTAAAACTACTTAGGTGGGACCACCATCATTTAGAATAATTAATATTTAGCTAAAACCCAACACCATATAGAAAACAGAGTACAAAGAATAAACATTTACATAAAAATTTCTATCAATAAATCAATCACATACACTCAAAATAATCACATAAATCAGCACTGTTGAGATCTTCACTCCCCCACCCTCAGCTTCATGGTTTGCTCCTGCAGGTCTTAAGCAGGTGCCTGGGCCTACCACAATCTTTTGCCTCCGCCCCCTGCTGAGGAGACAACCAGGAAGAGGTGAGTACTTATTGTTTACTTTATCTATTTAAACCAATTTATTAACTGACTAGAATAGAAGCACTCCATACTATGTTGTGTACCTTGACCAACACTGATTGAGGTCTCTTTCTACACAGGCAGGATGGCCAGACCCCTCTGTGCTTCCTCAACCCCCACTGGAGCTACTCAGAACAAAGATGACAATAAAATGTTTCAAATTAAATAAACAATCAAAACAAGAATGTGTATGGCTCCTACTTTATCAATAATCCCAACCTTAATACTCAGTTAACTGTTTGAGGTAATGGAACCCCTGGTCTCCATTACAATAGGACCAGCAGAGTGGAGATGTGTGGCACTGTGTCTGGTTGTGTACATAGGACCAGCAGAGCGGAGCTGCGTGCTCTGAAGCAGTAGAGGGGAGCTGCATGCAGGGAGCAGTGGAGTGGAACAGCACACTCGGGTGCAGCAGAGTGGAGCTGTGTCTGCTTGTGTACATAGGACCAGCAGAGGGGAGCTGTGTGCAGGGAGCAGCAGAGTGGAGCTGTGTACTGACAGCAGATGAGTGGAGCGGTGTGATACTGTGTCTGGTTGTGTACATAGGACCAGCAGAGGGGAGCTGTGTGCAGGGAGCAGCAGAGTGGAGCTGTGTGCTTCGGAGCAGCAGAGTGGAGCTGTGTGCTCTGAAGCAGTAGAGGGGAGCTGCATGCAGGGAGCAGTGGAGTTGAACAGCACACTCGGGAGCAGCAGAGGGGAGCGGTGTGGCGCTGTGTCTCGTTGTGGACATACGACCAGCTGTGTGCTCTGGAACAGCACAGGTGAGCTGGGTGGCCCTGTGTACATGGGACCAGGAGAGTGGAGCTGCGTGCTCGCAGCAGCAGAGGTGAGTTTTTTGCAGTGACTAGTGTAGTGGAACTGTGTGCAGGGAGCAGCGGAGTTGAACTGTGTGCTGACAGCAGATGAGTGGAGCTGTGTGCTCGGAGCAGCAGAGTGGAGATGTGTGGCACTGTGTCTGGTTGTGTACATAGGACCAGCAGAGTGGAGCTGTGTCCTCTGCAGCTGTGGAGCTTCATGCAGAGAACAGATGAGTGGTGCTGTGTGCTCTGGAGCAGAAGAGGGAGCTGCGTGCAGGGAGCAGTGGAGTGGAACAGCACACTCGGGTGCACCAGAGTGGAGATGTCTCTGGTTGTGTACATAGGACCAGCAGATTGGAGCTGTGTGCAGGGAGCAGTGGAGTTGAACAGCACGCTCTGGAGCAGCAGAGCTGAACAGCACACTCGGGAGCAGTAGAGGGAGCAGTGTGGCGCTGTCTCGTTGTGGACATACTGACCAGCTGTGTGCTCTGGAGCAGAAGAGGGGAGCTGCGTGCAGGGAGCAGTGGAGTGGAACAGCACGCCGGGAGCAGCATAGGGGAGCGGTGTGATACTGTGTCTGGTTGTGTACATGGGACCAGCAGAGTGGAGCTTGGTGCTCTGGAAGCAGTAGAGGGAGCTGCATGCAAGGAGGAGTGGAGTTGAGCTGAGTACTGACAGCAGATGAGTGGAGCAGTGTGATACTGTGTCTCGTTAGTGTACATAGGACCAGCTGATGGGAGCTGTGTGCAGGGAGCAGTGGAGTTGAACAGCACGCTCGGGAGCAGCAGAGGGGAGCGGTGTGGCACTTGTGTCTCGTTGTGGACATCACGACCAGCTGTGTGCTCTGGAACAGCACAGGTGAGCTGGGTGGCCCTGTGTACATGGGACCAGGAGAGTGGAGCTGCGTGCTGGCAGCAGATGAGTGGAGCTGTGTGCTCCGGAGCAGCAGACTGGAGCGGTGTGGATACTGTGTCTGGTTGTGTACATAGGACCAGCTGATGGGAGATGTGTGCAGGGAGCAGTGGAGTTGAACAGCACGCCGGGAGCAGCAGAGGGGAGCGTGTGGCACTTGTGTCTGGTTGTGTACATGGGACCAGCAGAGTGGAGCTTGGTGCTCTGAAGCAGTAGAGGGAGCTGCATGCAAGGAGGAGTGGAGTTGAGCTGAGTACTGACAGCAGATGAGTGGAGCAGTGTGATAATGTGTCTCGTTAGTGTACATAGGACCAGCTGATGGGAGCTGTGTGCAGGGAGCAGTGGAGTTGAACAGCACGCTCGGGAGCAGCAGAGGGGAGCGGTGTGATACTGTGTCTCGCTGTGGACATAGGACCAGCTGTGTGCTCTGGAACAGCACAGGTGAGCTGGGTGGCCCTGTGTACATGGGACCAGGAGAGTGGAGCTGCGTGCTGGCAGCAGATGAGTGGAGCGGTGTGATACTGTGTCTCGCTGTGTACATAGGACCAGCAGAGGGGAGCTGTGTGCTCGGAGCAGCAGACTGGAGCGGTGTGATACTGTGTCTCGTAGTGTACATAGGACCAGCTGATGGGAGCTGTGTGCAGGGAGCAGTGGCGTGGAACAGCACACTCGGGTGCAGCAGAGTGGAGATGTGTCTGGTTGTGTACATAGGACCGGCAGAGGGGAGCTGTGTGCAGGGAGCAGTGGAGTTGAGCTGTGTACATGGGACCAGGAGAGTAGAGCGGTGTGATACTGTGTCTGGTTTTGTACATAGGACCGGCAGAGGGGAGCTGTGTGCAGGGAGCAGTGGAGTTGAGCTGTGTACATGGGACCAGGAGAGGGGAGCTGCGTGCTCCGGAGCAGCAGAGGGGAGCTGGGTGGCCCTGTGTACATGGGACCAGGAGAGTGGAGCTGTGTGCTCTGAAGCAGTAGAGGGGAGCTGCATGCAGTGGAGTTGAACAGCACGCTCGGGAGCAGCAGAGGGGAGCGGTGTGATACTGTGTCTCGTGTGTACATAGGACCAGCTGTGTGCTCTGGAACAACAGAGGTGAGCTGGGTGGCCCTGTGTACATGGGACCAGGAGAGTGAAGCTGCGTTCTCCGGAGCAGCAGACTGGAGCGGTGTGATACTGTGTCTTGTTGTGTACATAGGACCAGCAGAGGGGAGCTGCATGCAGGGAGCAGTGGAGTTGAACAGCACGCTTCGGGAGCAGCAGAGTGGAGATGTGTCTGGTTGTGTACATAGGACCGCAAGATGGGAGCTGTGTGCAGGGAGCAGTGGAGTTGAACAGCTGCGCTTCGGGGAGCAGCAGGGGAGCTGTGTGCATGGAGCAGTGGAGTTGAGCTGTGTACATGGGACCAGGAGAGGGAGCTGCGTGCTCCGGAGCAGTAGAGGGAGCTGTGTCGCACTTTGTGTCTCGTTGTGGACACTCACGACCCGGCTGTGTGCTCTGGAACAGCACAGGTGAGCTGGGTGGCCCCTGTGTACATGGGACCAGGAGAGTGAAGCTACGTTCTCGGAGCAGCAGACTGGAGCGGTGGCACATAGGGACCGGCAGAGGGGAGCTGTGCAGGGAGCAGCGGAGCTGAGCTGTGTACATGGGACCAGGAGAGTAGAGCGTGTGATAATCGCAGGCTGTCTGTGTGGACATACGACAGCTGTGTGCTCTGGAGCAGAAGAGGGAGCTGCGTGCAGGGAGCAGTGGATGGAACAGCACACCTGGGTGCAGCAGAGTGGGAGATGTGTCTGGTTGTGTACATAGGACCAGCAGAGGGGAGCTGTGTGCAGGGAGCAGTGGAGTGGAGCTGTGCACATCGGCAGCAGTGGAGCTATGCTGAGAACAGTGTCTGGTGCTGTGTGCATGGAACAGCAGAGGAGCGTGAGCTGGAGTGGCCCTGTGTACATGGGACCAGGAGAGGGAGCTGCGTGCTGGCAGCAGCAGAGTGGAGCTGTGGTGACCCGTGTAGTGGAACTGGGACGTGGAGCTGTGTGCTCATAGGAAGCAGTAGAGGGAGCTGCAGTGGAGCAGTGGAGTTGAACAGCACGCTCGGGAGCAGCAGAGGGGAGCTGTGATACTGTGTCTCGTGTGTACATACGGACCAGCTGTGTGCTCTGGAACAACAGAGGTGAGCTGGGTGGCCCTGTGTACATGGGACCAGGAGAGTGAAGCTGCGTTCTCCGGAGCAGCAGACTGGAGCGGTGTGATACTGTGTCTTGTTGTGTACATAGGACCAGCAGAGGGGAGCTGCATGCAGGGAGCAGTGGAGTTGAACAGCACGCTCGGGAGCAGCAGAGTGGAGATGTGTCTGGTTGTGTACATAGGACCGCAAGATGGGAGCTGTGTGCAGGGAGCAGTGGAGTTGAACAGCACGCTCGGGAGCAGCAGAGGGGAGCTGTGTGCATGGAGCAGTGGAGTTGAGCTGTGTACATGGGACCAGGAGAGGGGAGCTGCGTGCTCCGGAGCAGTAGAGGGGAGCTGTGTCGCACTTGTGTCTCGTTGTGGACATACGACCGGCTGTGTGCTCTGGAACAGCACAGGTGAGCTGGGTGGCCCTGTGTACATGGGACCAGGAGAGTGAAGCTGCGTTCTCCGGAGCAGCAGACTGGAGCGGTGTGATACTGTGTCTCGTTGTGTACATAGGACCAGCTGATGGGAACTGTGTGCAGGGAGCAGTGGAGTTGAACAGCACGCCGGGAGCAGCAGAGGGGAGCGGTGTGATACTGTGTGTGTGGTTGTGTACATAGGACCGGCAGAGGGGAGCTGTGTGCAGGGAGCAGTGGAGTTGAGCTGTGTACATGGGACCAGGAGAGGGAGCTGCGTGCTCGGAGCAGCAGAGGGGAGCGGTGTGGCACTTGTGTCTCGCTAGGACATACTGACCAGCTGTGTGCTCTGGAACAGCACAGGTGAGCTGGGTGGCCCTGTGTACATGGGACCAGGAGAGTGGAACTGCGTGCTGGCAGCAGATGAGTGGAGCTGTGTGCTCCGGAGCAGCAGATGAGTGGAGCGGTGTGATACTGTGTCTCGTTGTGTACATAGGACCGCAAGATGGGAGCTGTGCGCAGGGAGCAGTGGAGTTGAACTGTGTACATGGGACCAGGAGAGGGGAGCTGTGTGCTCTGAAGCAGTAGAGGGGAGCTGCATGCAGGGAGCAGTGGAGTGGAACAGCACACTCGGGTGCAGCAGAGTGGAGATGTGTCTGCTTGTGTACATGGGACCAGGAGAGTGGAGCTTCAGTGCTCTGGAGCACACAGCAGAGGGGAGCGGTGTGATACTGTGTCTCGCTAGTGTACATAGGACCAGCAGAGTGGAGCTGTGTGCAGGGAGCAGTGGAGTTGAACTGTGTACATGGGACCAGGAGAGTGGAGCTGCGTGCTGGCAGCAGATGAGTGGAGCTGTGTGTCTCGGAGCAGCAGACTGGAGCGGTGTGATACTGTGTCTCAGCAGTGTACATAGGACCAGCAGAGGGGAGCTGCGTGCAGGGAGCAGTGGAGTGGAACAGCACACTCGGGTGCACCAGAGTGGGAGATGTCTCTGGTTGTGTACATAGGACCAGCAGATTGGAGCTGTGTGCAGGGAGCAGTGGAGTTGGAACAGCACGCCTGGAGCAGCAGAGCTGAACAGCACACCTCGGGAGCAGTAGAGGGGAGCAGTGTGGCGCTGTCTCGCTGTGGACATACGACCAGCTGTGTGCTCTGGAGCAGAAGAGGGAGCTGCGCGCAGGGAGCAGTGGAGTGGAACAGCACACCTCGGGTGCAGCAGAGTGGAGATGTCTCTGGTTGTGTACATAGGACCAGCAGAGGGGAGCTGTGTGCAGGGAGCAGTGGAGTGGAACAGCACGCCGGGAGCAGCAGAGTGCGCTGTGTCTGGTTGCACGAGGACCCACAGAGGGACCTTGTCCTCGCAGCAGTGGAGCTTTATGCTGAGAACAGATGAGTGGTGCTGTGTGCTCTGGAACAGCAGAGGTGAGCTGGGTGGCCCTGTGTACATGGGACCGGGAGAGTGGAGCTGCGTGCTGGCAGCAGCAGAGTTGAGTTTTTGCAGTGACTAGTGTAGTGGAACTGTGTCTGGTTGTGTACATAGGACCAGCAGAGGGGAGCCGCTGCAGGGAGCAGTGGAGTGGAACAGCATGCTCGGGTGCAGCAGAGTGGAGCTGCGTTGTGCTGTGTACATCGGACCAGCCGAGTAGAGCTACGTGCCGGGAGCAGCAGAGTGCAGCGGTGTACACGGAACTTCCCAAGTGGACCTGTGTGCATGACAGCAACAGAGTGGAGATGCTCGGCAGCAGCGGAGCTTCGGGCTCGCAGACTCCCTTGGAAGAGGGAGGTTTTCTAGGTTGTTACCTTGTTTATTTTTTTTAGGTAAAACCTTTACCTTCTCATTTGGTTACGAAGTCTGCTTCCCCACCCTAGGGCACTGTGCATTTTGGGTGTGGAATTTAAAAACACCCCCCTTTTATCCCTTCCCCACCGAGAGTGTATATGCCATTAATAACCCTCCCGCCGGCCCGGCTTCGCTGAGACACGGCGGGTCCTTCCCTCGGCGGGTCAAACCGTCCCGCCGATCCGCCTCGCCGGGCGCAAGCGGGCGCAGTAAGGGAGCCGCCAGCTCCTGCAGACAAATTTCATGCAGCCGCTGCAGACGGTGCTCGCCTTGGCGATCCTTTCTGCGGACACGCACTGACACCTCTTCTCTTCTCTCGCTCTCGCTGCCCCTGCCGCGTCGCGCCTCGGACGCCGCCTCGGCCCGGGCGCCTTCTTCTTCTTCTCCTTCTTCTCCTTCTTCTTCTTCTTCTTCTTCTTCTCCTCCTCGCCCTCCCTCCTCCTCCTCTCCTCGCCCCTCCTCCTCCTCTCTCCTCCCCTCCTCGCCCCCCGACCCCCCCGAGGAGGAGCTGAACGGATCTGACCAGCGCCGCTGGAGGCCTCGGGCGCTGGGAGACGGGCGGCGCCTCGATGAGCGGCCGGACGAAGCCTTGCCCAGCAGCTCGAGGAAGACGCCGTCCTGTTGCGGTCGCCGAGGCAGCCACGCTGGGTTCGCTCTCGCCACAGGACGGCAGCGCTGTACGCTGACACGCCGAGGATGTTGTGGAACACGCACCAGGGGCCAGCGAGCCGCCATCCTCCTGCAGCTGTAGGCGCCGCATCACCTTGTCCAGGTTGTCGACGCCCCTTTGGTGGCGCTGTAGCGGAGGACGAGGGCCGGCTTGCGGTCTCTCGCGACGCTGACGGCGCCGACGGGTAAGGTCTCGGGCGGGCGGCGGGCGGCGCCGCCGCGGGTGCTCATCAGCAGCACGCTTCTGTTTTTCTTGGGCACGCACGAGACCAGAGCGTGGCGCCGCTGGCGGCTAACTTTGAGGAGAAGACCTCCCGCCCTTGGTGACGAAAGCAGCTCGGGGCAGCTCGGGCTTGTTCTTGCGCACCGCTCCGAGCATGGCGAGGTTTCGCCGAGGAGTCGCCGGCCGAGCTCGTAGGGAGGTGAAAAGTTGTCGCAGGTGACGCAGCTGGGGCCCCGGAGGCCCTCGGGTCAGGTCGGAGCACGCACCCGCGATGCCCTGGTTCCTTTCGAGCCGGAGGAGGAGGAGGAGGAGGAGGCGGGAGCGGGTCCTCTTCCTCGCCCTCGCCCTCTTCCTCGCCCCTTCTCCTCCTCGCCTCTTTCTCCTCCTCTCGCGATCCTCCTCCTCCTCCTCCTCCGCCGCCGCCGGCCAGCCGCCTCGGGAGGGGTTTCCCGTAGACTTGCATCTTCCAGGCGTAAGTTGGATTTAGCGCCGCAGGCTGACCCAGAACTTGACGCCGCATTCTGGTCGGCTTGCTGGGCATGTACTGTCTGAAGGGACATCGACTCCGCGGAAAATGACGCTGTATGAGTATTTTGTGTGTGTGTATGTGTGTGTGTGTTATATATTTTATATTTATACATTTATATATTTTATATTATATAGGCCTATTTGTTATTTTATTTTATTTATATATTTTTTTATTGACACACACACACACACGCACACATCAGCAACAACAACAACAACAACAACAACAACAACAACAACTACCTCTGAAGGGAACCAGCTGCTCGTCCACCGTCACCTCGGGCCCCGGGTTGTACAGGTAGGGCAGCCGCTGCGCCCACCTGTCCCACAGGTCTCTGACCGCGGCCAGTTTGTCGACGGGCGCTGCCTCGCTGCTCTGGTCTCAGCGGTCGCCGAATCGCAGCAGCGCCGAAGTACGCTGTGAAACACCTTTGAGGGGCATCGCGGGCTCGAACACGGCCCGCCCGCCTCGCTGCCCCACAGGCTGGCGCCGCCTCCCCGGGACCTGTACACGCCGGCCAAGATGAGCAGGCCCACGTAGGCCTCGAGGTCGGTCTCGCCCATGCCCCCGCCTTCCACCAGCCGTGGTCGCCCTCGCCCAGAAGTTTCGACGCGGCGGCCTCCAGGTTGGTCATCTCCACGACGAAGCTTCGCGAGGGCGGGCGGAAGAGCAGGCGGAACGCTGAGACGATGTCGCCGCGAGGGCCGCTGGGCGACGGGCGTGGGTCCCCGAAGCGATGGGGGCGGGGCGGAGGACGCTGCTGCTGCGGAGGAGGAGGAGGAGGAGGAGGAAGAGGAAGAGGAAGAGGAGGAGGAGGAGGAGGAGGAGGACGGTCCTGATGCTGATGCTGATGCTGCAAACGGTCCTGATGCTGCGGTGCCAGTAGCCTGTCCCCGCTGCGGAGATGCTGACACGCGGAGGACCACGTGATTGCACCGCTTTTGGACACAAATGTTTGTCTCCCCTGCTTCTAGACCTTCTTCTTCTTCTTCTTCTTCTTCCTCATCCTCCTCCTCCTCGCCCTCTTCTTCATCTTCTTCTTCTTCTTCTTCTTCTCGCTTCTTCCGCCGTTCTTCCTTCGCCTCCGACCGCCGCTTCGCCGCCCTCAAAGTCGTAGTCTCTGTGCGACGACGCAAATTCGCCGCCGGAGTCGCCAGAGCGTCGGACGTCGGAGTACCGGTCGCCGCTGCCGAAATCGCCGCCAGGGCTGTCCTCCGACGGTCCCCGAGAGTCTCTCGGACGCCATGGCTTTTGTTTCGCTTTGTTTTGTTTCGCTTTTGTTTCGGGACAGCTTTTTCCTCCTCTTCTTCTGGCGCTCTACGCCGGTCCGGGTCTTTTCTGCGCCTCGCTAGTAGCAGTAGACTCGCTTTTGTATTCACCCCTCAGCTGGTCCCTCGAGGATCGGCTCTAGGCGCCGCGCTAGGGGCGTAGTAGTAGGCAGGGCCTTTTGACCCGGAGAGGACGGCGGTCGTTATGTATGTTTTAATCCCCCCACCCCTCAGCTGGTCAACTCGACTCCCACGAGGACGGCTCTAGGGCCGCCAGCTAGGGGCAGTAGTAGGCAGGGGCCTTTTGACCCGGAGAGGACGGCGGTCGCTATGTATTTTTAATCCCCCCACCCCTCAGCGGGTCAACTCGACCCCCACGAGGACGGCTTCTAGGGCCGCCTAGCTGGCGTAGTAGTAGGCAGGGGCCTTTTGACCCGGGAGAGGACGGCGGTCGCTATGTATTTTTAATCCCCCCCACCCCTCAGCGGGTCCCTCGACTCCTCAGCAGGACGGCTCTAGGGCCGACCGTGTTAGCGGCGAGTGGTCGCTTTGGACCCGGAGAGGACGGGCGGTCGCTATGTATTTTTTTGCCCCCCCCCCCACACACACACACACACACACACACACACACACCCTCAGCGGGTCCCCTTGACCCCGCGAGGACGGTTCTAGTGCGCCACCGCTGTTAGCGGCGCAGTAGTCGGCAGGGGCCTTTTGACCAGGGAGAGGACGGGCGTGCGGGCGGTCGTTATGTATATTTTGTCCCCCCACTCCCCTCAGCTGGTCCCCTCGACCCTCGCAGGACGGCTCTAGGGCCGCGCATGTTATGGGCGTAGTAGTCTGCAGGGGCCTTTTGACCCGGGAGAGGACGGCGGTCGCTATGTATTTTTTGTCCCCCCACCCCTCAGCTGGTCCCTCGACCCCGCGAGGACGGGTTCTAGGGCCGCCGTGTTAGCGGGCGAAGTGGTCGCTTTGACCTAGGGAGAGGACGGCGGGCGTAGTAGTCGGTAGGGGGTCTTTTCGACCCCGCCGAGGACGGCTCCACGAGGGTCAGCGGCCGCTATTATTATCATTATATATTATTATTATTATTGTTATTATGTTTTTGTTATTTTGGGGTGTTTTATTGTTTACCCCCACCAGGGTCCCTCGACCTCGCCGAGGACGGTTCTAGGGCCGCCGCTGTTAGCGGCGAAGTGGGTCGCTTTTGATCCGAGAGGACGGGCGCCGGACGGTCCTCGTAGTATTTTTTTGTCCCCACCACCCCTCAGTGGGTCCCTCGCGGACCTCGCTAGGACGGCTCTAGGGCGGCGCCGCGTGTTAGTGGCGAAGTAGTCGGGAGGGGCCTTTTTGACCCCGCCGAGGACGGTGCTGGGGCGGTCGCCGTGGTATTTTTTTCCCCACCACCCCCCCCCAGTGGGTCTCCTCGTGACCTCGCTGAGGACGGCTCTAGGGCGCGCCAGCGGTTAGTGGCGTAGTAGTCGGGAGGGGCCTTTTGACCCCGGGCCGAGGGACGGTGCTGGGGCGGTCGTCGCGGTATTTTTTTCCCCACCACCCCTCAGTGGGTCTCCGTGGACCCCGCGAGGATAGCTCTAGGGCCCGTGTTAGGGGCGAGTAGTCGGAGGGGCTCTTTGACCCCGGCCGAGGACGGGCGCCGGGCGGTCGGCCGTGGTATTTTGTCCCCCCCACCCCCATTATGTATTCAGCACCCCTCGGCGGGTCCCCTTGACCCCAGCGAGGATAGCTCTAGGGCCCGTGTTAGGGGCGCAGTGGTCGGAGGGGCCTTTTGACCTCGGCCGAGGACGGTGCTGGGGCGGTCGTCGTATTTTTTTTCCCCACCACCCCCCCCAGTGGGTCTCCGCGGACCCCGCGAGGACGGCTCTAGGGCGGCGCCAGCAGTTAGTGGCGCAGTAGTCCGGAGGGGCCTTTTGACCCCGGGCCGAGGACGGTGCTGGGGCGGTCGCCGTGTATTTTTTTCCCCACCACCCCCTCAGTGGGTCTCCCGTGACCTCGCCAGGACGGCTCTAGGCCGCCGCTGCGTTAGTGGCGAAGTAGTCCGGAGGGCCTTTTGACCCCGCCGAGGACGGTGCTGGGGCGGTCGCCGGTATTTTTTCCCCACCACCCTCGGTGGGTCCCCTTGACCCCAGCGAGGATAGCTCTAGGGCCCGTGTTAGGCGCAGTAGTCGGAGGGGCCTTTTGACCTCGGCCGAGGACGGCGCCGGGCGGTCGTCGCGGTATTTTTTGTCCCCCCACCCCCCATTATGTATTCAGCACCCTCGGCGGGTCCCCTTGACCCCAGCGAGGATAGCTCTAGGGCCCGTGTTAGGGGCGAAGTGGTCGGAGGGGCCTTTTGACCTCGGGCCGAGGACGGGTGCTGGGGCGGTCGTCGGTATTTTGTCCCCCCCACCCCCCATTATGTATTCAGCCCCTCGGTGGGTCCCCTTGACCCCAGCGAGGATAGCTCTAGGGCCCGTGTTAGGGGCGCAGTGGTCGGGAGGGGCCTTTGACCCCGGCCGAGGACGGCGCCGGACGGTCGCTGTGTATCGATGTATCGCTATGACCGAGGGGATAGTCGCGAGGGGGGGCCGTTTTGACCCCGTCCGGGACAGCTCGAGGAGGCGAGAATTCACCCGCCCCTCACCGCGACCCCGAGTAGCGGCGAGAGGGGAGCGAGGGGCCGTTTTGACCCCGGGCCGGAACAGCTCGAGAGGGGCGCCTCGCGTTCCCGCCGCTCGTCAGACGGATCGGCCGAGAGAGGGCCCGAGCGGTCATTGTGACCCGCCCGGGGCAGCGTGAGGGTTAATGTCTCCTTTGCACTAAAACTGAGAACAAAGCTAACATTCAAACTTTACAAAACATTTTATCTATGTGAGATGGGGGAAATGAACACTAAAATGACAAAGCTCTCTATTTTGGTTAGAGCAGATTGACCAAAATGCTAATCAAAATTACGAAGTTAGAAAAAGACTAAAAGGATGGTTAATGAATAAAACTAGACTAAAATCCTTTTTATTTTCTTTTGATTAAAATCAGACTAAAATACCCAGACTTTTTGTCAACTGAAACTTAATTTTTTTTTTTAAATTGTATACAGTGGACTAAATATGACAAAAACTATCAAGGACATTTGACACAGGACTAAAACGAAGTGTAAATTTTAAAATGGCTGACAAAATTAACACTAGTGTCCACATGTTACCCCCATAAGTTCCACCTCCCACCTCTAGTTACTTCTAGAAAGGGGAGGCTGCGGTTGTTTAGTTTCTCTGTCTTGTTTTCAATCTAAGCTGTCTGAAGGGGTGTGTCCACACATGCCGCTGGCTAAGCCTGTTGACTGGAAATGAGAGGATTAGAGAAAGTGGTTCAATATGGTTCCCAGAATGGAACAATGGACTCTATTCACATACACCAAAACAATGATGAAGTTATTCCTGTTATGCATTCTTCACACCCCATTGTTAAACATTCACCTGTGAACAAAGCAGACCTGTTTGAGGTTCCACTCAAACAAAAAGCATTGAAGGTTTTAAACCTTTTTTTTTTAGATTGTTTGTGAAGAATCTCTGTCATCCAGGTCATAGTTATCCAATGAAGGCTAAGGGCAACTGGACTTGGTTGAAGATACTGGAAGACGTTACGTCCCTCAACCAAGGGACTTCTTCAGTTCTGACAGTTCTGAAACTCAGCTATTTAACCTCAGTTGGTTCGTTTGACAGGATCTTCGATACTGCTTGTTCGTTAGTGTTCCTGGTTGTTGTAACGACAGTCGTTATGGTCGTTAAGACTCCCCAAGGCCAAGACTGAACGCCCATCGTTGGCATCTTCACCAGAGGCCAATAGGTTCGTTTGTTGAGTTTCCTGGGAAGTGATGACAGGTCCGCGTTGTAAGTGCGGGATAAGTGGTGGTGTAGACCCCCCTCCTCTGTTCAGTGACTGCTTCTACACTTGGCAAGGTGTCAAGGAAGCCATCTACACACGCTTTCGACCCCACTGAGGTTAAATAGCTGAGTTTCCCTACCGGTCGTCAGAGCTGAAGAAGTCCCTTGGATGAGGGATGAAACGTCTTCCAGTATACCAGTAGTCCAGTTGCCCTTGACTGGTCTCAAAGTTGTGAGCAAAACAAACAGCATTCATGGCAACTCATGGCAACAGATACAAGCAGTTACTTGTGTTTATGCTAGAAAAAATGATTTGTGAGAAAATTTTGATACACATTTGGTACAAAAACACCTCTCTGTATAAATCATTACATTCTGTTGGGACATCACAGACCAAAAGACAAAGAGATAAAGGCCTAAAAGCCTGACCGTGTGGCCTGGAAAACAAAGGAAAACTATCAACCCCCAGTCAGTTAATTCACAGTTAAGCTGTGAATTTTATGTTGAAGTCAGAGGATATAGTTCTATAACTCTGTTATTGTAACCCATTCAAGCTTCTTGTGGTGATTTTTCTGTTTAGAAGATTCCAAGACATATTTTAAGGCTGCTGTATCTTGTATAGTGTTTTTCTGTGATATGCACATTGATTATGTCAATTTGTTCTTATTACCGTGTGAAACGTATCTGTATTTGTATCAGGTCTGGTAACACCTTTGCTGAATGTAAAGTTCACTAACAGTTCCAGTCTGATAAAGTTGTAGCCACAGTAATTGGGATTTCTGGTGTTTGTTCCTGTAAACTTGCTTCTTTGTTCTCGTCCTTCTTTTTTCTAACTCCACACACATTCGCTCTCAGCATTCTAGCATCTGTAACTATCATGAAGGAGGATTCACTGCAGGACTGTTGACTGCATTAGTTTAAGTTAGGTGGACCTAATAAACAGGCTGTAGCTGCTGCATTCATACTTTTGAAGTTCAATTGCATAAATGCAGGCTATGTACTGGAGAAAATGACACACATAAAATACATTTTCTGTGTATGTCTTTAATATGACCTATTGTATTTGTCTTTCATTTAGACGTATATGCTGCTGTTTCATTTTCTTTATTCACATGAATTTTAGCTTTGGGTTGATAACAGGATCATGACTCACTCAAGGTTTTTAATACACATTTAAAGCAATGGCCGAAACTGAAACAACTCTTTGAGCACTGACTATGCAGGATACACTACAATCCATACAAACATAATGATAATAATCTTTATTTGTAGAGCACTTTCAAAAACAAGTTACAAAGTGCTTTAACAAGTGTAAAGACAATAATACCTAAAAGACAATAATACAAAAAACAATACAAGATAGCAAGAAAACATTGAAAAGACTACAATACATGTTTAAAATAAATATAGAACAAGTAAAATAGAATAAAATAAGAGATATAATAAAGTCAAGCAAGATCAGCAAAATGCTCTCCTGTAAAAGTATGTTTTAAAAGGGAAACT
>JALXJV020000057.1:0-41876 GCA_024633595.2 Lepomis macrochirus | reverse complement strand
GCCGGCTTTACAAGGTTTGCCACTTCTGTAACCTTGCGGCCGGCTTTACAAGGTTTGCCACGGCCGTAACTTCTGCGGCCGGCTTGGCTAGATGTCCTTGCCAACTGCTTTACAAGGCCCACCTCGGGAGACACCTGCCGCGCTTCCACAAAGGGCTCACCTCCCCGGTACATCGCTTCAGTGAAAGGGCCCTCCTCCGGCACCTTGACCTCCGGGTCAACCTTGGGAACCCAAACTTAAGCCCCCCCTGTGGCTGAGCAAAGCCGCTGCTCAAGGCTAGCCGTGTTCTCTGGTACACCGCTTCAACCTTGCGAGCCGGCTTTACAAGGTTTGCCACGGCCGTAACCTCATGCGGCCGCTTGGCTAGATGTCCTTGCCAATCCGCTTTACAAGGCTCCACCCTGGGAGACACCCGTCACGCTTCCACAAAGGCTCACCTCCCCGGTACATCGCTTCAGTGAAAAGGGCCCTCCTCCGGCACCTTTGACCTCCGGGTCGAACCTTGGGAACCCAAACTTAAGCCCCCCCCCTGTGGCTAAGCAAAGTCACATGCCTAAGGCGTGCCGCGTCTCTGGTACACCGCTTTCAACGTGTTTAATACAACAGATAACTGAAACTTTGGTTCTCTCCCCAGGTCACGAGAGCCTGTTGGGGCCGTGGATGTCTGCTGGGAGGGAGTCATTTTCGCGGAGGTCTTCCCATCCGGGAGAGAGGTCAGTTCAACTTGAAATTCCACCTCGAGTCCAACGGTGCAAAGCGCTTTTTCTAGCACCTTCCTATCAAAATCATTTGTCAGAAACTCACTCGACTTTTGACACTTAGAAATTAGCTGTCATGTTCTGTCCGCAATGCGGCATATATGCTGCCAGCGGGACAGCCTCTGGCAGCTACTTCCAATTGTCTCCAAAACACATCGCTCCAACTTGAAATTCAAGGCCGAAGTCCAACGCCGCGAAACCGCTTGGCTCCACCGCCTTCCCGTCAAAGTTATTCGTAGAATGAAAGCACGGCTTTCTGCCTGTGGCTGCCGTGCCTGCTTCTACAGCCTTACCAGTGGGTTTCCACTAACCACAACCACTCGGGAACCAAGTTCGCCAAGGTCTCTGTGGCAGAGGTCCCCAAGTGGGGATGCATAGCCCGCTCACCTGCCAGCAGACGCTGCACCGCGGGTCCATTGGACGTGCTGCCTCCAAAATCCTGCAAAACACGTTAGTCCCACTGGAAATTCCACCCCGAGTCCAACGGTGCCACCCCCGCAGCTCTACCGCCTTCCTGTCAAGAGTTATCCACAAAGACTCCTCAGGAGGGCGGGGCCTGACGGTAACTCCGCCTACGAACGTCGTACGGGGACCGCTTGGTACCGTTGGATGCGGAATCATCACAAATGTGGGGTAGACGCCGGTTGCACTACTCTACCTCCTTCCTGTCAAAAGTTATTCCCCAAAACCCGCCCACCAGTGACACTTTGAATCTGGTTGTTATTTCCGCCCGCAATGCGGCATATATGCCGCGCCCGGACGGCCTCTGACAGCTACTCTCAAATTTTCCCCAAACGCACCAGTCTTGCTGGAAATTCCACCTCGAGTCCAACGCCGCGACAACCGCTTGGCTCCACCGCCTTCCTGTCAAAGTTATTCAGCCATGAAAGCACGGCTTTCTGCCTGTGGCTGCTGTGCCTGCTTCTTACAGCCTCACCAGTGGGTTTCCACTCAACCACAACCACTGGAAGCAAGTTCGCCAAGGTCTCTGTGGCAGAGGTCCCCTAGTGGGGATGCTTAGCCCAGAATCCGCCTGTGTGCGTGCTGGTCAGCGCCCTGCCTTGAGTCCGCAAGGTGCGGGTTCAAGTCCCCTCTGCACCTCACGCACGCTTTCCTTCAACTGCCTTTGTCTGAATCCCACGCTTCAAGTACCACCTCCGCTCACCTGCTGGGAGGCGCTGGCACTGTGGTCCACTGGACGTGCTGCCTCCCTTGACACCAGACGCATCCTGGTTCGAGTCCACCTCCGTGCAGGAGACGGCTGGGATTGCTGTCCCGGCCTCCCTCTGAGCTGCCTGTCCTGCTCCCGACCCGGAGGGGCCCATAAGCTTTACCTATGAAAATTCAACTTGGCTCCAACTGGCCGGGTGACGCCTCAGATCGACTGCAAATCCTCCCTCGAAGTCCAACGGTACCACTCCCGCGGCTCTACGACCTTCCTGTCAAGAGATATTACAAAGTATAATCCTGCCGCCAGGATCATCATGTGATGATCGTGGCTATTACCCCTTACCTAGTTCCGCTAACCAGCCTTTTGTGGATGTACATTTTCAAAGTGTCAAAATGCCAGTCCTCATGAGCCGGCTTTACAAGGTTTGCCACGGCTGTAACCTTTGCAGGTCGGCTTTACAAGGTTTGCCACGGCTGTAACCTTATGGCCGGGCTTTACAAGGTTTGCCACTTCTGTAACCTCGTGGCCGGCTTTACAAGGTTTGCCACGGCTGTAACCTTCATGGCCGGCTTTACAAGGTTTGCCACTTCTGTAACCTTGCGATGGCCGGCTTTACAAGGTTTGCCACGGCAGTAACCTTGCGAAGCCGGCTTTACAAGGTTTGCCACTGCTGTAACCTTGCGGCCGGCTTTACAAGGTTTGCCACGGCTGTAACCTTGCGGCCGGCTTTACAAGGTTTGCCACTGGCTGTAACCTTCACGGCCGGCTTTACAAGGTTTGCCACTGCTGTAACCTTAGCGGCCGCTTTACAAGGTTTGCCACGGCTGTAACCTTATGCGGTCGGCTTTACAAGGTTTGCCACGTGCTGTAACCTCTGGCGGCCGGCTTTACAAGGTTTGCCACTGCTGTAACCTCATGGCCGCTTTACAAGGTTTGCCACGGCTGTAACCTTGCGGCCGCTTTATGGTTTGCCACTGCTGTAACCTGTGGTCGGCTTTACAAGGTTTGCCACTTGCTGTAACCTTGCGGCCGGCTTTACAAGGTTTGCCACGTCTAACCTTGGCCGGCTTTACAAGGTTTGCCACTGCTGTAACCTTATGGGCCGGCTTTACAAGGTTTGCCACTTGCTGTAACCTCTGCGGCCGGCTTTACAAGGTTTGCCACTTCTGTAACCCTTGCTAGGCCGGCTTTACAAGGTTTGCCACGCCGTATCTCTGTAGGCCGGGCTTGGCTAGATGTCCTTGCCAATCCGCTTTACAAGGCTCCACCCCGGGAGACACCGTCACGCTTCCACAAAGGGCTTCACCTCCCCGGTACACGCTTCAGTGAAAAGGGCCCTCCTCCGGCACCTTTGACCTCCGGGTCGAACCTTGGGAACCCAAACTTAAGCCCCCCTGTGGCTGGGCAAAGCCGCTACCAAGGCGGCCGTGCCTCTGGTACACCGCTTTCAACCTTATGGCGGCCGCTTTACAAGGTTTGCCACGTCGTAATTCTGCGGCCGGCTTGGCTAGATGTCCTTGCCAATCCGCTTTACAAGGCTCCACCCTGGGAGACACTGCCGTCGCTCTCACAAAGGGCTCACCTCCCCGGTACACGCTTCAGTGAAAAGGGCCCTCCTCCGGCACCTTTGACCTCCGGTCAACCTTGGGAACCCAAACTTAAGCCCCCCCTGTGGCTAGCAAAGCCACAGCCTACAAGCGGCCGTGTCCCTGGTACACCGCTTCAACGCGGTTTAATACAACAGATAACTGAAACTTTTGGTTCTCTCCCCAGGTCACGTGAGCCTGTTGGGGCCGTGGATGTCTGCTGGGAGGGAGTCATTTTCATGGAGGTCTTCCCATCCGGGAGAGAGGTCAGTTCAACTTGAAATTCCACCTCGAGTCCAACGGTGCAAAGCGCTTTCTCTAGCACCTTCCTATCAAAATCATTTGTCAGAAACTCACTCGACTTTTGACACTTAGAAATTAGCTGTCATGTTCTGTCCGCAATGCGCATATATGCTGCCAGCGGGACAGCCTCTGGCAGCTACTCTCCAATTGTCTCCAAAACACATCGCTCCAACTTGAAATTCAAGGCCGAAGTCCAACGCCGCGAAACCGCTTGGCTCCACCGCCTTCCTGTCAAAGTTATTCAGAATGAAAGCACGGCTTTCTGCCTGTGGCTGCCGTGCCTGCTTCTTACAGCCTTACCAGTGGGTTTCCACTAACCACAACCACTCGGGAACCAAGTTCGCCAAGGTCTCTGTGGCAGAGGTCCCCAAGTGGGGATGCATAGCCCGCTTCACCTGCCAGCAGACGCTGCACCGTGGGTCCATTGGACGTGCTGCCTCCAAAATCCTGCAAAACACGTTAGTCCCACTGGAAATTCCACCTCGAGTCCAACGGTGCCACCCCCCGCAGCTCTACCGCCTTCCTGTCAAGAGTTATCCACAAAGACTCCTCAGGAGGGCGGGCCTGACGGTAACTCCGCCTACGAACGTCGTATACGGGACCGGCTTGGTACCGCTGGATGCGGAATCATCACAAATGTGGGGTAGACGCCGGTTGCACTACTCTACCTCCTTCCTGTCAAAAGTTATTCCCCAAAACCCGCCCGACCAGTGACACTTTGAATCTGGTTGTTATTTCCCGTCCGCAATGCGGCATATATGCCGCGTCCGGACGGCCTCTGACAGCTACTCTCAAATTTTCCTCAAACGCACTCAGTCTTGCTGGAAATTCCACCTCGAAGTCCAACGCCAAGACAACCGCTTGGCTCCACCGCCTTCCTGTCAAAGTTATTCAGCCATGAAAGCACGGCTTTCTGCCTGTGGCTGCTGTGCCTGCTTCTTACAGCCTCACCAGTGGGTTTCCACTCAACCACAACCACTCGGAAGCAAGTTCGCCAAGGTCTCTGTGGCAGAGGTCCCCAAGTGGGGATGCTTAGCCCAGAATCCGCCTGTGGCGCGCTGGTCAGCGCCTCTGCCTTGAGTCCGCAAGGTGCGGGTTCAAGTCCCTCTGCACCTCACTGCACGCTTCCTTCAACTGCCTTTTGTCTGAATCCCACGCTTCAAGTACCACCTCCGCTTCACCTGCTGGGAGGCGCTGCACTGTGGTCCACTGGACGCGCTGCCTCCCTTGACACCAGACGCATCCCGGTTCGAGTCCACCTCCGTGCAGGAGACGGCTGGGATTGCTGTCCCGGCCTCCCTCTGAGCTGCCTGTCCTGCTCCTGCCCGGGAGGGGCCCATAAGCTTTACCTATGAAAATTCAACTTGGCTCCAACTGGCCGGGTGACACCTCAGATCGACTGCAAATCCTCCCCGAAGTCCAACGGTACCACTCCCGCGGCTCTACCGACCTTCCTGTCAAGAGATATTACAAAGTATAATCCTGCCGCCAGGATCATCATGTGATGATCGTGGCTATTACCCCTTACCTAGTTCCGCTTAACCAGCCTTTGTGGATGTACATTTTCAAAGTGTCAAAATGCCAGTCCCTGCGGCCGGGCTTTACTAGTGTTTGCCACGGCTGTAACCTTGCGTGGCCGGCTTTACAAGGTTTGCCACGGCTGTAACCTTATGAGGCCGGCTTTACAAGGTTTGCCACGGCTGTAACCTCATGCGGCCGGCTTTACAAGGTTTGCCACTTCTGTAACCTTATGGCCGGCTTTAAGGTTTGCCACGGCTGTAACTCATGGGCCGGCTTTACAAGGTTTGCCACGGCTGTAACCTTGGCGGCCGGCTTTACAAGGTTTGCCACTGCTGTAACCTTGCGGTCGGCTTTACAAGGTTTGCCACGGCTGTAACCTCATGGGCCGGCTTTACAAGGTTTGCCACGGCTGTAACCTTATAGGCCGGGCTTTACAAGGTTTGCCACGGCTGTAACCTTGCGGCCGCTTTACAAGGTTTGCCACGGCTGTAACCTTGCGGCCGGCTTTACAAGGTTTGCCACTGCTGTAACCTTGCGGCCGGCTTTACAAGGTTTGCCACTGCTGTAACTCTTGCGGCCGGCTTTACAAGGTTTGCCACTGCTGTAACCTTAGCGGCCGGCTTTTACAAGGTTTGCCACTGCTGTAACCTTGCATAAGCCGGCTTTACAAGGTTTGCCACTGGCTGTAACCTTGCGCGTCGGCTTTACAAGGTTTGCCACGGCTGTAACCTTAGCGGCCGGGCTTTACAAGGTTTGCCACTGCTGTAACCTTACGGCCGGCTTTACAAGGTTTGCCACGCTGTAACCTCATGCGGCCGGCTTTACAAGGTTTGCCACTTCTGTAACCTTATGCGGCCGCTTTACAAGGTTTGCCACGTCTGTAATCCTTGCAGGCCGCTTGGCTAGATGTCCTTGCCAATCCGCTTTACAAGGCCCACCCCGGGAGACACCCGCCGCGCTCCACAAAGGGCCTCACCTCCCCGGTACACGCTTCAGTGAAAAGGGCCCTCCTCCGGCACCTTGACCTCCGGTCGAACCTTGGGAACCCAAACTTAAGCCCCCCTGTGGCTAAGCAAAGTCAGCTAGCCAAGGCTGCCGCGTTCCTGGTACACCGCTTCAACCTTGGCGGCCGGGCTTTACAAGGTTTGCCACGTGCCGTACTCTATGCGGCCGCTTGGCTAGATGTCCTGCCAACCTGCTTTACAAGGCCCACCCTGGGAGACACCTGCCGCCTCCACAAAGGGGCTCACCTCCCCGGTACACGCTTCAGTGAAAAGGGCCCTCCTCCGGCACCTTTGACCTCCGGGTCGAACCTTGGGAACCCAAACTTAAGCTCCCCCCCTGTGGCTAAGCAAAGCCGCTACGCAAGGCGTGCCGCGGTCCCTGGTACACCAAGCTTCAACGTGTTTAATACAACAGATAACTGAAACTTCTTGGTTCTCTCCCCAGGTCACATGAGCCTGTTGGAGCCGTGGATGTCTGCTGGGAGGGAGTCATTTTCGCGGAGGTCTTCCCATCCGGGAGAGAGGTCAGTTCAACTTGAAATTCCACCTCGAGTCCAACGGTGCAAAGCGCTTTTCTCTAGCACCTTCCTATCAAAAATCATTTGTCAGAAACTCACTCGACTTTTGACACTTAGAAATTAGCTGTCATGTTCTGTCCGCAATGCGGCATATATGCTGCCAGCGGGACAGCCTCTGGCAGCTACTTCCAATTGTCTCCAAAACACATCGCTCCAACTTGAAATTCAAGGCCGAAGTCCAACGCCAGAAACCGCTTGGCTCCACCGCCTTCCTGTCAAAGTTATTCAGTAAATGAAAGCACGGCTTTCTGCCTGTGGCTGCCATGCTCTGCTTCTTACAGCCTTACCAGTGGGTTTCCACTAACCACAACCACTCGGGAACCAAGTTCGCCAAGGTCTCTGTGGCAGAGGTCCCCAAGTGGGGATGTATAGCCCGCTCACCTGCCAGCAGACGCTGCACCGTGGTCCATTGGACGTGCTGCCTCCAAAATCCTGCAAAACACGTTAGTCCCACTGGAAATTCCACCCCGAGTCCAACGGTGCCACCCCCGCAGCTCTACCGCCTTCCTGTCAAGAGTTATCCACAAAGACTCCTCAGGAGGGCGGGCCTGACGGTAACTCCGCCTACGAACGTCGTGATCGGGACCGGCTTGGTACCGTTGGATGCGGAATCATCACAAATGTGGGGTAGACGCCGGTTGCACTACTCTACCTCCTTCCTGTCAAAAGTTATTCCCCAAAACCCGCCCGACCAGTGACACTTTGAATCTGGTTGTTATTTCCTCGTCCGCACGCGGCATATATGCCGCGCCCGGACGGCCTCTGACAGCTACTCTCAAATTTTCCCCAAACGCACTCAGTCTTGCTGGAAATTCCACCTCGAAGTCCAACGCCAAGACAACCGCTTGGCTCCACCGCCTTCCTGTCAAAAGTTATTCAGCCATGAAAGCACGGCTTTCTGCCTGTGGCTGCTGTGCCTGCTTCTTACAGCCTCACCAGTGGGTTTCCACTAACCACAACCACTGGAAGCAAGTTCGCCAAGGTCTCTGTGGCAGAGGTCCCCAGTGGGGATGCTTAGCCCAGAATCCGCCTGTGGCGGCTGGTCAGCGCCCTGCCTTGAGTCCGCAAGGTGCGGGTTCAAGTCCCCTCTGCACCTCACGACGCTTTCCTTCAACTGCCTTTGTCTGAATCCCACGCCTCAAGTACCACCTCCGCTCACCTGCTGGGAGGCGCTGCACTGTGGTCCACTGGACGCAGCTGCCTCCCTTGACACCAGACGCATCCCGGTTCGAGTCCACCTCCGTGCAGGAGACGGCTGGGATTGCTGTCCCGGCCTCCCTCTGAGCTGCCTGTCCTGCTCCTGCTCCGGAGGGGCCCATAAGCTTTACCTATGAAAATTCAACTTGGCTCCAACTGGCCGGGTGACACCTCAGATCGACTGCAAATCCTCCCCGAAGTCCAACGGTACCACCTCCGTGGGCTCTACTGACCTTCCTGTCAAGAGATATTACAAAAGTATAATCCTGCCGCCAGGATCATCATGTGATGATCGTGGGCTATTACCCCTTACCTAGTTCCGCTTAACCAGCCTTTGTGGATGTACATTTTCAAAGTGTCAAAATGCCAGTCCCTATGGCCGGGCTTTACAAGGTTTGCCACGGCTGTAACCTTGCGAGGCCGGCTTTACAAGGTTTGCCACGGCTGTAACCTTGCGGCCGGCTTTACAAGGTTTGCCACTTCTGTAACCTTAGCGGCCGGCTTTACAAGGTTTGCCACTGCTGTAACCTTTGCGGCCGGCTTTACAAGGTTTGCCACTTCTGTAACCCTCATGGCCGGCTTTACAAGGTTTGCCACGGCTGTAACCTATGCGGCCGCTTTTACAAGGTTTGCCACGGCTGTAACCTTGCGGCCGGCTTTACAAGGTTTGCCACGGCTGTAACCTTGCATGGCCGGGCTTTACAAGGTTTGCCACTGCTGTAACCTTGCGGCCGGCTTTACAAGGTTTGCCACTGCTGTAACCTTATGGCCGGCTTTACAAGGTTTGCCACTGCTGTAACCTTGCGGCCGGCTTTACAAGGTTTGCCACGGCTGTAACCTTTGCGGCCGGCTTTTACAAGGTTTGCCACTGCTGTAACCTTACGGCCGGTTTTACAAGGTTTGTTTGCCACGGCTGTAACCTTGCATGGCCGGGCTTTACAAGGTTTGCCACGGCTGTAACTTCATGGCCGCTTTACAAGGTTTGCCACTGCTGTAACCTTGGTAGCCGGCTTTACAAGGTTTGCCACTGCTGTAACCTCATGGCCGGGCTTTACAAGGTTTGCCACTTCTGTAACCTTCATGAGCCGGCTTTACAAGGTTTGCCACGTCTGTAACCTTATGGGCCGCTTGGCTAGATGTCCTTGCCAATCCGCTTTACAAGGCCCACCTCGGGAGACACCCGTCGCTCTCCACAAGGGGCTCACCTCCCGGTACATCGCTTCAGTGAAAAGGGCCTCCTCCGGCACCTTGACTCGGTCTAACCTTGGGAACCCAAACTTAAGCCCCCCCTGTGGCTGCTAAAGCCGCTACCTAGGCGTCGTTCCTGGTACACCGCTTCAACCTTATGGCCGCTTTACAAGGTTTGCCACGGCCGTATTCTGCTAGGCCGCTTGGCTAGATGTCCTGCCAATCCGCTTTACAAGGCTCCACCCTGGGAGACACCCGCCGCTCTCACAAAGGCTCACCTCCCGGTACACGCTTCAGTGAAAAGGGCCCTCCTCCGGCACCTTGACCTCCGGTCGAACCTTTGGGAACCCAAACTTAAGCCCCCCCCTGTGGCTAAGCAAAGTCACGCCTAAGGCGTCAGTGTTCTCTGGTACACCGCTTCAACCTTATGCAGCCGCTTTACAAGGTTTGCCACGTCGTAACTTCTGCGGCCGGCTTGGCTAGATGTCCTGCCAACCGCTTTACAAGGCTCCACCCTGGGAGACACCCGTCACGCTCCCACAAAGGGGCTCACCTCCCCGGTACATCGCTCAGTGAAAAGGCCCTCCTCCGGCACCTTGACCTCCGGGTCGAACCTTGGGAACCCAAACTTAAGCCCCCCCCTGTGGCTGAGCAAAGCCGCTACCAAGGCGGCCGTGTCCCTGGTACACCGCTTCAACGTGTTTAATACAACAGATAACTGAAACTTTTGGTTCTCTCCCCAGGTCACTGAGCCTGTTGGGGCCGTGGATGTCTGCTGGGAGGGAGTCATTTTCGGGAGGTCTTCCCATCCGGGAGAGAGGTCAGTTCAACTTGAAATTCCACCTCGAGTCCAACGGTGCAAAGCGCTTTTCTCTAGCACCTTCCTATCAAAAATCATTTGTCAGAAACTCACTCGACTTTTGACACTTAGAAATTAGCTGTCATGTTCTGTCCGCAATGCGGCATATATGCTGCCAGCGGGACAGCCTCTGGCAGCTACTCTCCAATTGTCTCCAAAACACATCGCTCCAACTTGAAATTCAAGGCCGAAGTCCAACGCCGCAAACCGCTTGGCTCCACCGCCTTCCTGTCAAAAGTTATTCAGAATGAAAGCACGGCTTTCTGCCTGTGGCTGCCGTGCTCGCTTCTTACAGCCTTACCAGTGGGTTTCCACTAACCACAACCACTGGGAACCAAGTTCGCCAAGGTCTCTGTGGCAGAGGTCCCCAAGCGGGGATGCATAGCCCGCTCACCTGCCAGCAGACGCTGGCACCGTGGTCCATTGGACGTGCTGCCTCCAAAATCCTGCAAAACACGTTAGTCCCACTGGAAATTCCACCCCGAGTCCAACGGTGCCACCCTCGCAGCTCTACCGCCTTCCTGTCAAGAGTTATCCACAAAGACTCCTCAGGAGGGCGGGCCTGACGGTAACTCCGCCTACGAACGTCGTACGGGACCGGCTTGGTACCGTTGGATGCGGAATCATCACAAATGTGGGGTAGACGCCGGTTGCACTACTCTACCTCCTTCCTGTCAAAGTTATTCCCCAAAACCCGCCCGACCAGTGACACTTTGAATCTGGTTGTTATTTCCTCATCCGCACGCGGTATATATGCCGCGCCCGGACGGCCTCTGACAGCTACTCTCAAATTTTCCCCAAACGCACCAGTCTTGCTGGAAATTCCACCCCGAGTCCAACGCCGCGACAACCGCTTGGCTCCACCGCCTTCCTGTCAAAGTTATTCAGCCATGAAAGCACGGCTTTCTGCCTGTGGCTGCTGTGCCTGCTTCTTACAGCCTCACCAGTGGGTTTCCACTAACCACAACCACTGGAAGCAAGTTCGCCAAGGTCTCTGTGGCAGAGGTCCCCTGCGGGGATGCTTAGCCCAGAATCCGCCTGTGGCGCGCTGGTCAGCGCCCTGCCTTGAGTCCGCAAGGTGCGGGTTCAAGTCCCCTCTGCACCTCACGACGCTTCCTTCAACTGCCTTTGTCTGAATCCCACGCCTCAAGTACCACCTCCGCTCACCTGCTGGGAGGCGCTGCACTGTGGTCCACTGGACGCATGCCTCCCTTGACACCAGACGCATCCCGGTTCGAGTCCACCTCCGTGCAGGAGACGGCTGGGATTGCTGTCCCGGCCTCCCTCTGAGCTGCCTGTCCTGCTCCTGCCTCGGAGGGGCCCATAAGCTTTACCTATGAAAATTCAACTTGGCTCCAACTGGCCGGGTGACACCTCAGATCGACTGCAAATCCTCCCCGAGTCCAACGGTACCACTCCCGTGGCTTCTACTGACCTTCCTGTCAAGAGATATTACAAAGTATAATCCTGCCGCCAGGATCATCATGTGATGATCGTGGGCTATTACCCCTTACCTAGTTCCGCTTAACCAGCCTTTTGTGGATGTACATTTTCAAAGTGTCAAAATGCCAGTCCCATGCGGCCGGCTTTACAAGGTTTGCCACGGCTGTAACCTTGCATGGCCGGCTTTACAAGGTTTGCCACGGCTGTAACCTCTATGCGGCCGGGCTTTACAAGGTTTGCCACTGGCTGTAACCTTAGCGGCCGGCTTTACAAGGTTTGCCACTGCTGTAACCTTGCGGCCGGCTTTACAAGGTTTGCCACTTCTGTAACCTTAAGCCGGCTTCAGGTTTGCCACGGCAGTAACTCATGGCCGGCTTTACAAGGTTTGCCACGGCTGTAACCTTGCGGCCGGTTTACAAGGTTTGCCACGGCTGTAACTCATGGCCGGCTTTACAAGGTTTGCCACTGCTGTAACCTTATGGCCGGCTTTACAAGGTTTGCCACTTGCTGTAACCTTGCGGTCGGCTTTACAAGGTTTGCCACGGCTGTAACCTTATGGCGTCGGCTTTACAAGGTTTGCCACTTGCTGTAACCTCTATGCGGCCGCTTTACAAGGTTTGCCACTGCTGTAACTCTATGGTCGGCTTTACAAGGTTTGCCACGGCTGTAACCTTGAGGCCGGCTTTACAAGGTTTGCCACTGCTGTAACCTCTGCGGCCGGCTTTACAAGGTTTGCCACGGCTGTAACCTCAGCTGGCCGGCTTCTACAAGGTTTGCCACGGCTGTAACCTTGCTATGGCCGGCTTGTACTAAGCTGTTTGCCACTGCTGTAACCTTGGCGGCCGGGCTTTACAAGGTTTGCCACGGCTGTAACCTTGGCCTGGCTACGTGCTTTACAAGGTTTGCCACTGGCATGTAACCTCTGCTGGCTCGGCTTTACAAGGTTTGCCACGGCTGTAACCTTGCAGCCGGCTTTACAAGGTTTGCCACGCTGTAACCTTGGGCCGGGTTTACATGGTTTGCCAACTTGGCTGTAACCTCCTGTGGCCGGCTTTACAAGGTTTGCCACTGCTGTAACCTTGCAGGCCGGCTTTACAAGGTTTGCCACTGTCTGTAACTTATGGCCGGCTTTGCTAGTGTTTGCCACTGCTGTAACCTATGGCCGTGTTTTACAAGGTTTGCCACGGCTGTAACCTTCAGCCAGGCTTTACAAGGTTTGCTCACCTCGGCCGTGTACACGCTTCAGTGAAAGGGCCGGCTTCTACAAGGTTTGCCACGGCTGTAACCTTGGCCGAGCTTTACAAGGTTTGCCACTTCTGTAACCTTGGCAGCCAGGCTTTACAAGGTTTGCCACTGTCTGTAACCTTGCAAGGCCGGCTTTACAAGGTTTGCCACGGTCGAATCTCTATGGCCGGCTTTGGCTAGATGTCCTTGCCAATCCGCTTTACAAGGCTCCACCCTGGGAGACACCCGCCGCTTCCACAAGGGCTCACCTCCCCGGTACACGCTTCAGTGAAAGGGCCCTCCTCCGGCACCTTGACCTCCGGGTCGAACCTTGGGAACCCAAACTTAAGCCCCCCCCTGTGGCTAAGCAGTCGCTACCAAGGCGTCGTGGTCCTCTGGTACAACCGCTTTCAACCTTGCGGCCGGGCTTTACAAGGTTTGCCACGCCGTACTTCTGCGGCCGGCTTGGCTAGATGTCCTTGCCAATCCGCTTTACAAGGCTCCACCCTCGGGAGACACCCGCCGCGCTCCCACAAAGGGGCTCACCTCCCCGGTACATCGCTTCAGTGAAAAGGGCCCTCCTCCGGCACCTTGACCTCCGGGTCGAACCTTGGGAACCCAAACTTAAGCCCCCCCTGTGGCTAAGCAAAGCCGCTACCAAGGCGGCCGTGCCCCTGGTACACCGCTTCAACGTGTTTAATACAACAGATAACTGAAACTTTGGTTCTCTCCCAGGTCACGAGAGCCTGTTGGGGCCGTGGATGTCTGCTGGGAGGGAGTCATTTTCATGGAGGTCTTCCCATCCGGGAGAGAGGTCAGTTCAACTTGAAATTCCACCCCGAGTCCAACGGTGCAAAGCGCTTTTCTAGCACCTTCCTATCAAAATCATTTGTCAGAAACTCACTCGACTTTTGACACTTAGAAATTAGCTGTCATGTTCTGTCCGCAATGCGGCATATATGCTGCCAGCGGGACAGCCTCTGGCAGCTACTTCCAATTGTCTCCAAAACACATCGCTCCAACTTGAAATTCAAGGCCGAAGTCCAACGCCAGAAACCGCTTGGCTCCACCGCCTTCCTGTCAAAGTTATTCAGAAATGAAAGCACGGCTTTCTGCCTGTGGCTGCCGTGCCTGCTTCTTACAGCCTTACCAGTGGGTTTCCACTAACCACAAACCACTCGGGAACCAAGTTCGCCAAGGTCTCTGTGGCAGAGGTCCCCAAGCGGGGATGCATAGCCCGCTCACCTGCCAGCAGACGCTGCACCGTGGTCCATTGGACGCTGCCTCCAAAATCCTGCAAAACACGTTAGTCCCACTGGAAATTCCACCCCGAGTCCAACGGTGCCACCCCCGCAGCTCTACCGCCTTCCTGTCAAGAGTTATCCACAAAAGACTCCTCAGGAGGGCGGGCCTGACGGTAACTCCGCCTACGAACGTCGTATCGGGACCGGCTTGGTACCGTTGGATGCGGAATCATCACAAATGTGGGGTAGACGCCGGTTGCACTACTCTACCTCCTTCCTGTCAAAAGTTATTCCCCAAAACCCGCCCGACCAGTGACACTTTGAATCTGGCTGTTATTTCTCATCCGCAATGCGGCATATATGCCGCGTCCGGACGGGCCTCTGACAGCTACTCTCAAATTTTCCCCAAACGCACTCAGTCTTGCTGGAAATTCCACCCCGAAGTCCAACGCCGCGACAACCGCTTGGCTCCACCGCCTTCCTGTCAAAGTTATTCAGCCATGAAAGCACGGCTTTCTGCCTGTGGCTGCTGTGCCTGCTTCTTACAGCCTCACCAGTGGGTTTCCACTAACCACAACCACTGGAAGCAAGTTCGCTAAGGTCTCTGTGGCAGAGGTCCCCAAGTGGGGATGCTTAGCCCAGAATCCGCCTGTGCGCGGCTGGTCAGCGCCCTGCCTTGAGTCCGCAAGGTGCGGGTTCAAGTCCCCTCTGCACCTCACTGACGCTTCCTTCAACTGCCTTTGTCTGAATCCCACGCCTCAAGTACCACCTCCGCTCACCTGCTGGGAGGCGCTGCGCACTGTGGTCCACTGGACGCATGCCTCCCTTGACACCAGACGCATCCTCGGTTCGAGTCCACCTCCGTGCAGGAGACGGCTGGGATTGCTGTCCCGGCCTCCCTCTGAGCTGCCTGTCCTGCTCCCGTCCCGGAGGGGCCCATCAGCTTTACCTATGAAAATTCAACTTGGCTCCAACTGGCCGGGTGACGCCTCAGATCGACTGGCAAATCCTCCCCGAGTCCAACGGTACCACTCCCGCGGCTCTCACGACCTTCCTGTCAAGAGATATTACAAAGTATAATCCTGCCGCCAGGATCATCATGTGATGATCGCGGGCTATTACCCCTTACCTAGTTCCGCTTAACCAGCCTTTGTGGATGTACATTTTCAAAGTGTCAAAATGCCAGTCCCATGGCCGGCTTTACAAGGTTTGCCACGGCTGTAACCTTATGCGGCCGGCTTTACAAGGTTTGCCACTGGCTGTAACCTTAGCGGCCGGCTTTACAAGGTTTGCCACGTCTGTAACTCATGGCCGGCTTTACAAGGTTTGCCACTTCTGTAACCTTATGGCCGGCTTTACAAGGTTTGCCACTGCTGTAACCTTGCGGCCGGCTTTACAAGGTTTGCCACGGCTGTAACCTCAGCGGCCGGCTTTACAAGGTTTGCCACTGCTGTAACCTTCGTGGCCGGCTTTACAAGGTTTGCCACGGCTGTAACCTCATGGCCGGCTTTACAAGGTTTGCCACGGCTGTAACCTCATGGGCCGGCTTTACAAGGTTTGCCACGGCTGTAACCTCATGGCCGGCTTTACAAGGTTTGCCACGGCTGTAACCTTGCGTGGCCGGCTTTACAAGGTTTGCCACGGCTGTAACCTTATGCGGCCGGCTTTACAAGGTTTGCCACGCTGTAACCTCTGGTCGGCTTTACAAGGTTTGCCACTGCTGTAACCTTGCGTGGCCGGCTTTACAAGGTTTGCCACGGCTGTAACCTTGCGGCCGCTTTACAAGGTTTGCCACGGCTGTAACCTTGCGGCCGGCTTTACAAGGTTTGCCACGGCTGTAACCTTGCATGGCCGGCTTTACAAGGTTTGCCACGGCTGTAACTCTTGCGGCCGGCTTTTACAAGGTTTGCCACGGCTGTAACCTCTATGGCCGGCTTTACAAGGTTTGCCACGGCTGTAACCTTGCAGGCCGGCTTTACTAGGTTTGCCACTTGCAGTAACCTCTGCGGCCGGCTTTACAAGGTTTGCCACTTCTGTAACCTTGCGGCCGGCTTTACAAGGTTTGCCACGTCGTACTTCTGTGGCCGGCTTGGCTAGATGTCCTGCCAATCCGCTTTACAAGGCCCACCTCGGGAGACACCCGTCGCGCTTCCACAAAGGGCTCACCTCCCGGTACACGCTTCAGTGAAAGGGCCCTCCTCCGGCACCTTGACCTCCGGTCGAACCTTGGGAACCCAAACTTAAGCCCCCCCTGTGGCTAAGCAAAGTCGCGCTGCAAGGCTGCCGCGTTCCCTGGTACAACCGCTTTCAACCTTGCGGCCGGCTTTACAAGGTTTGCCACGGCCAGCACTCCATGGCCGGGCTTGGCTAGATGTCCTTGCTAATCCGGCTTTACAAGGCTCCACCTCGGGAGACACTCGTCAGCGCCTCACAAAGGCTCCACCTCCCCGGTACATCGCTTCAGTGAAAGGGCCCTCCTCCGGCACCTTGACCTCCGGGTCGAACCTTGGGAACCCAAACTTAAGCCCCCCCCTGTGGCTGAGCAAAGTCGCTACCAAGGCGTGCCGTGTCTCCTGGTACAACCGCTTTCAACGTGTTTAATACAACAGATAACTGAAACTTTTGTTCTCTCCCCAGGTCACTAGAGCCTGTTGGGGCCGTGGATGTCTGCTGGGAGGGAGTCATTTTCGGGAGGTCTTCCCATCCGGAGAGAGGTCAGTTCAACTTGAAATTCCACCTCGAAGTCCAACGGTGCAAAGCGCTTTCTCTAGCACCTTCCTATCAAAATCATTTGTCAGAAACTCACCGACTTTTGACACTTAGAAATTAGCTGTCATGTTCTGTCCGCAATGCGGCATATATGCTGCCAGCGGGACAGCCTCTGGCAGCTACTCTCCAATTGTCTCCAAAACACATCGCTCCAACTTGAAATTCAAGGCCGAAGTCCAACGCCGCGAAACCGCTTGGCTCCACCGCCTTCCTGTCAAAGTTATTCAGAATGAAAGCACGGCTTTCTGCCTGTGGCTGCCGTGCCTGCTTCTTACAGCCTTACCAGTGGGTTTCCACTAACCACAACCACTCGGGAACCAAGTTCGCCAAGGTCTCTGTGGCAGAGGTCCCCAAGTGGGGATGCATAGCCCGCTCACCTGCCAGCAGACGCTGGCACCGTGGTCCATTGGACGTGCTGCCTCCAAAATCCTGCAAAACACGTTAGTCCCACTGGAAATTCCACCCCGAGTCCAACGGTGCCACCCCCCGCAGCTCTACCGCCTTCCTGTCAAGAGTTATCCACAAAGACTCCTCAGGAGGGCGGGCCTGACGGTAACTCCGCCTACGAACGTCGTAACGGGACCGGCTTGGTACCGTTGGATGCGGAATCATCACAAATGTGGGGTAGACGCCGGTTGCACTACTCTACCTCCTTCCTGTCAAAAGTTATTCCCCAAAACCCGCCCGACCAGTGACACTTTGAATCTGGTTGTTATTTCCTCACCGCACGCGGCATATATGCCGCGCCCGGACGGCCTCTGACAGCTACTCTCAAATTTTCCCCAAACGCACTCAGTCTTGCTGGAAATTCCACCCCGAGTCCAACGCCGCGACACCGCTTGGCTCCACCGCCTTCCTGTCAAAGTTATTCAGCCATGAAAGCACGGCTTTCTGCCTGTGGCTGCTGTGCCTGCTTCTTACAGCCTCACCAGTGGGTTTCCACTAACCACAACCACTGGGAAGCAAGTTCGCCAAGGTCTCTGTGGCAGAGGTCCCCTAGCGGGGATGCTTAGCCCAGAATCCGCCTGTGTGCGGCTGGTCAGCGCCCTGCTCTTGAGTCCGCAAGGCGCGGGTTCAAGTCCCCTCTGCACCTCACGACGCTTCCTTCAACTGCCTTTGTCTGAATCCCACGCCTCAAGTACCACCTCCGCTCACCTGCTGGGAGGCGCTGCACTGTGGTCCACTGGACGCGCTGCCTCCCTTGAAACCAGACGCATCCCGGTTCAAATCCACCTCCGTCCAGGAGACGGCCGGGATTCCTGTCCCGGCCTCCCGCTGAGCTGCCTGTCCTGCTCCCGCCCGGAGGGGCCCATCAGCTTTACCTATGAAAATTCAACTTGGCTCCAACTGGCCGGGTGACGCCTCAGATCGACTGGCAATCCTCCCCGAAGTCCAACGGTACCACCCCCCGCGGCTCTACACGACCTTCCTGTCAAGAGATATTACAAAAGTATAATCCTGCCGCCAGGATCATCACGTGACGATCGTGGCTATTACCCCTTACCTAGTTCCGCTTAACCAGCCTTTTGTGGATGTACATTTTCAAAGTGTCAAAATGCCAGTCCTTGCGGTCGGTTTTACAAGGTTTGCCACGGCTGTAACCTTGCGGTCGGTTTTACAAGGTTTGCCACGGCTGTAACCTCGCAGGGTCGCTTTACAAGGTTTGCCACGGCTGTAACCTCTGGCGGCCGGCTTTACAAGGTTTGCCACTTCTGTAACCCTGCGAGCCGGCTTCATAAGGTTTGCCACTGCTGTAACCTTGCTGGCCGGCTTTACAAGGTTTGCCACGGCTGTAACCTCAGCGGCCGGCTTTACAAGGTTTGCCACTTCTGTAACCTTGCGGTCCGCTTCACAAGGTTTGCCACGGCAGTAACCTTGCGGCCGGCTTTACAAGGTTTGCCACGGCTGTAACCTTGCGGCCGGCTTTACAAGGTTTGCCACGGCTGTAACCTCATGGCCGGCTTTACAAGGTTTGCCACCGCAGTAACCTTCATGGCCGGGCTTTTACAAGGTTTGCCACGGCTGTAACCTTCATGGCCGGCTTTACAAGGTTTGCCACGGCTGTAACCTTGCGGCCGGCTTTACAAGGTTTGCCACTTCTGTAACCTTATGGCCGGCTTACAAGGTTTGCCACGGCTGTAACCTTAGCGGTCGGCTTTACAAGGTTTGCCACGGCTGTAACCTTGCGGTCGGGCTTTACAAGGTTTGCCACGGCTCTAACCTTGCGGCCGGCTTTACAAGGTTTGCCACGGCTGTAACCTTATGCGTCGCTTTACAAGGTTTGCCACGGCTGTAACCTTGCATGGGCCGCTTTACAAGGTTTGCCACGGCTGTAACCTTATGGAGCCGGCTTTACAAGGTTTGCCACGGCAGTAACCTTGCGGCCGGCTTTTACAAGGTTTGCCACTTCTGTAACCTTGCGGCCGGGTTTACAAGGTTTGCCACGTCGTACTTATGGGCCGGCTTGGCTAGATGTCCTTGCTAACCGCTTTACCAGGCCCACCCTGGGAGACACCCGTCAGCTTCCACAAAGGGCTCACCTCCCCGGTACACGCTTCAGTGAAAAGGGCCCTCCTCCGGCACCTTGACCTCCGGGTCGAACCTTGGGAACCCAAACTTAAGCCCCCCCTGTGGCTAAGCAAAGTCGCTACCAAGGCTGCCGTGTCTCTGGTACAACCAGCTTTCAACCTTGGCAGGCCGCTTTACAAGGTTTGCCACGGCCGTGACTCTATGCGGCCGGCTTGGCTAGATGTCCTTGCCAATCCGCTTTACAAGCGCTCCACCCTGGGAGACACCCGTCGCTTCCCACAAAGGGCTCACCTCCCCGGTACATCGCTTCAGTGAAAGGGCCCTCCTCCGGCACCTTTGACCTCCGGGTCGAACCTTGGGAACCCAAACTTAAGCCCCCCCTGTGGCTAGCAAAGTCACTACCAAGGCGTGCCGCGTCCCCTGGTACACCGCTTCAACGTGTTTAATACAACAGATAACTGAAACTTTTGGTTCTCTCCCCAGGTCACGAGAGCCTGTTGGGGCCGTGGATGTCTGCTGGGAGGGAGTCATTTTCAGGAGGTCTTCCCATCCGGGAGAGAGGTCAGTTCAACTTGAAATTCCACCCCGAGTCCAACGGTGCAAAGCGCTTTTCTAGCACCTTCCTATCAAAATCATTTTTCAGAAACTCACTCGACTTTTGACACTTAGAAATTAGCTGTCATGTTCTGTCCGCGAATGCGGCATATATGCTGCCAGCGGGACAGCCTCTGGCAGCTACTCCAATTGTCTCCAAAACAATTCTGCCGCCTGCTTCTTACAGCCTTACCAGTGGGTTTCCACTAACCACAACCACTGGGAACCAAGTTCGCCAAGGTCTCTGTGGCAGAGGTCCCCAAGTGGGGATGCATAGCCCGCTCACCTGCCAGCAGACGCTGCACCGTGGGTCCATTGGACGTGCTGCCTCCAAAATCCTGCAAAACACGTTAGTCCCACTGGAAATTCCACCCCGAGTCCAACGGTGCCACCCCCGCAGCTCTACCGCCTTCCTGTCAAGAGTTATCCACAAAGACTCTCAGGAGGGCGGGCCTGACGGTAACTCCGCCTACGAACGTCGTAACGGGACCGGCTTGGTACCGTTGGATGCGGAATCATCACAAATGTGGGGTAGACGCCGGTTGCACTACTCTACCTCCTTCCTGTCAAAAGTTATTCCCCAAAACCCGCCCGACCAGTGACACTTTGAATCTGGTTGTTATTTCCGTCCCGCACGCGGCATATATGCCGCGTCCGGACGGCCTCTGACAGCTACTCTCAAATTTTCCCCAAACGCACCAGTCTTGCTGGAAATTCCACCCCGAGTCCAACGCCGCACAACCGCTTGGCTCCACCGCCTTCCTGTCAAAGTTATTCAGCCATGAAAGCACGGCTTTCTGCCTGTGGCTGCTGTGCCTGCTTCTACAGCCTCACCAGTGGGTTTCCACTAACCACAACCACTCGGAAGCAAGTTCGCCAAGGTCTCTGTGGCAGAGGTCCCCAAGTGGGGATGCTTAGCCCAGAATCCGCCTGTGGCGCGCTGGTCAGCGCCCTGCCTTGAGTCCGCAAGGTGCGGGTTCAAGTCCCCTCTGCACCTCACGACGCTTTTCCTTCAACTGCCTTTTGTCTGAATCCCACGCTTCAAGTACCACCTCCGCTCACCTGCTGGGAGGCGCTGCACTGTGGTCCACTGGACGCAGCTGCCTCCCTTGAAACCAGACGCATCCCGGTTCAAATCCACCTCCCGTCCGGAGACGGCCGGGATTCCTGTCCCGGCCTCCCGCTGAGCTGCCTGTCCTGCTCCCCACTCGGAGGGGCCCATCAGCTTTACCTATGAAAATTCAACTTGGCTCCAACTGGCCGGGTGACGCTTCAGATTGACTGGCAATCCTCCCCGAAGTCCAACGGTACCACCCCCCGCGGCTTCTACTGACCTTCCTGTCAAGAGATATTACAAAGTATAATCCTGCCGCCAGGATCATCACGCGACGATCGTGGCTATTACCCCCTTACCTAGTTCCGCTTAACCAGCCTTTTGTGGATGTACATTTTCAAAGTGTCAAAATGCCAGTCCTGCGAAGTCGCTTTACAAGGTTTGCCACGGCTGTAACCTCATGCGGCCGGCTTTACAAGGTTTGCCACGGCTGTAACTCTATGGCCGGCTTACGGTTTGCCACGCTGTAACCTTGCGGCCGGCTTTACAAGGTTTGCCACTTCTGTAACCTTGCGGCCGGCTTCACTAGGTTTGCCACGGCTGTAACCTTGCGGCCGGCTTTACAAGGTTTGCCACGGCTGTAACCTTAGCGGCCGGCTTTACAAGGTTTGCCACTTCTGTAACCTCATGGCCGGCTTCACAGGTTTGCCACGGCAGTAACCTTGCGGCCGGCTTTACAAGGTTTGCCACGGCTGTAACCTCTATGGCCGGCTTTACAAGGTTTGCCACGGCTGTAACCTATGCGGTCGGGCTTTACAAGGTTTGCCACGGCAGTAACCTTAGCGGCCGGCTTTACAAGGTTTGCCACGGCTGTAACCTTCGTGGCCGGCTTTACAAGGTTTGCCACGGCTGTAACCTTGCGGCCGGCTTTACAAGGTTTGCCACTTCTGTAACCTCATGGTCGGCTTTACAAGGTTTGCCACGGCTGTAACCTTGCGAGCCGGCTTTACAAGGTTTGCCACGGCTGTAACCTCATGGCCGGCTTTACAAGGTTTGCCACGCTCTAACCTTGCGGTCGGCTTTACAAGGTTTGCCACTGCTGTAACCTTATGGCCGGCTTTACAAGGTTTGCCACGGCTGTAACCTTGCGTAGTCGCTTTACAAGGTTTGCCACGGCTGTAACCTTGCGATGGCCGCTTTACAAGGTTTGCCACGGCAGTAACCTTGTGGCCGGGCTTTACAAGGTTTGCCACTTCTGTAACCTTGATGGCCGGCTTTACAAGGTTTGCCACGTCGTATTCTACGGCCGCTTGGCTAGATGTCCTGCCAATCCGCTTTACCAGGCCCACCTCGGGAGACACCTGCCGCTCTCCACAAAGGGGCTCACCTCCCCGGTACATCGCTTCAGTGAAAAGGCCCTCCTCCGGCACCTTTGACCTCCGGTCGAACCTTGGGAACCCAAACTTAAGCCCCCCCCTGTGGCTGCAAAGCCGCCTACCAGGCGTCGTGCTCCTGGTACACCGCTTCAACCTTTGCGGCCGGCTTTACAAGGTTTGCCACGCCGTATTCTGCGGCCGCTTGGCTAGATGTCCTTGCCAATCCGCTTTACAAGGCTCCACCCTGGGAGACACCCGCCGCCTTCACAAAGGCTCACCTCCCCGGTACATCGCTTCAGTGAAAAGGGCCCTCCTCCGGCACCTTTGACCTCCGGTCGAACCTTGGGAACCCAAACTTAAGCCCCCCCTGTGGCTAAGCAAAGCCGCTACCAAGGCGGCCGTGCTCCCTGGTACAACCGCTTTCAACGCGGTTTAATACAACAGATAACTGAAACTTTTGGTTCTCTCCCAGGTCACTAGAGCCTGTTGGGGCCGTGGATGTCTGCTGGGAGGGAGTCATTTTCGGAGGTCTTCCCATCCGGGAGAGAGGTCAGTTCAACTTGAAATTCCACCCCGAAGTCCAACGGTGCAAAGCGCTTTCTAGCACCTTCCTATCAAAAATCATTTTTCAGAAACTCACTCGACTTTTGACACTTAGAAATTAGCTGTCATGTTCTGTCCGCTAATGCGGCATATATGCTGCCAGCGGGACAGCCTCTGGCAGCTACTCCAATTGTCTCCAAAACAATTTGTCGCGCTCGCTTCTTACAGCCTTACCAGTGGGTTTCCACTAACCACAACCACTCGGGAACCAAGTTCGCCAAGGTCTCTGTGGCAGAGGTCCCCAAGTGGGGATGCATAGCCCGCTCACCTGCCAGCAGACGCTGCGCACCGTGGTCCATTGGACGTGCTGCCTCCAAAATCCTGCAAAACACGTTAGTCCCACTGGAAATTCCACCCCGAGTCCAACGGTGCCACCCCCGCAGCTCTACCGCCTTCCTGTCAAGAGTTATCCACAAAGACTCCTCAGGAGGGCGGGGCCTGACGGTAACTCCGCCTACGAACGTCGTACGGGGACCGGCTTGGTACCGTTGGATGCGGAATCATCACAAATGTGGGGTAGACGCCGGTTGCACTACTCTACCTCCTTCCTGTCAAAAGTTATTCCCCAAAACCCGCCCGACCAGTGACACTTTGAATCTGGTTGTTATTTCCTCGTCCGCACGCGGCATATATGCCGCGTCCGGACGGCCTCTGACAGCTACTCTCAAATTTTCCTCAAACGCACTCAGTCTTGCTGGAAATTCCACCTCGAAGTCCAACGCCAAGACAACCGCTTGGCTCCACCGCCTTCCTGTCAAAGTTATTCAGCCATGAAAGCACGGCTTTCTGCCTGTGGCTGCTGTGCCTGCTTCTTACAGCCTCACCAGTGGGTTTCCACTAACCACAACCACTGGAAGCAAGTTCGCCAAGGTCTCTGTGGCAGAGGTCCCCAGTGGGGATGCTTAGCCCAGAATCCGCCTGTGGCGTGCTGGTCAGCGCCCTGCCTTTGAGTCCGCAAGGTGCGGGTTCAAGTCCCCTCTGCACCTCACGACGCTTTCCTTCAACTGCCTTTGTCTGAATCCCACGCTTCAAGTACCACCTCCGCTCACCTGCTGGGAGGCGCTGCACTGTGGTCCACTGGACGCAGCTGCCTCCCTTGAAACCAGACGCATCCCGGTTCAAATCCACCTCCGTCCGGGAGACGGCCGGGATTCCTGTCCCGGCCTCCCGCTGAGCTGCCTGTCCTGCTCCCGCCCGGAGGGGCCCATCAGCTTTACCTATGAAAATTCAACTTGGCTCCAACTGGCCGGGTGACGCTCAGATTGACTGGCAATCCTCCCCGAGTCCAACGGTACCACCCCCCGTGGCTCTAACGACCTTCCTGTCAAGAGATATTACAAAAGTATAATCCTGCCGCCAGGATCATCACGCGACGATCGTGGGCTATTACCCCTTACCTAGTTCCGCTTAACCAGCCTTTTGTGGATGTACATTTTCAAAGTGTCAAAATGCCAGTCCTTAGCGGCCGCTTTACAAGGTTTGCCACGGCTGTAACCTCATGCGGCCGCTTTACAAGGTTTGCCACGGCTGTAACCTCTGCGGCCGGCTTTACAAGGTTTGCCACGGCTGTAACCTTCATGGCCGGCTTTACAAGGTTTGCCACTTCTGTAACCTTGCGGCCGGCTTCACTAAGGTTTGCCACGGCTGTAACCTTGCGGCCGGCTTTACAAGGTTTGCCACGGCTGTAACCTCATGCGCCGGCTTTACAAGGTTTGCCACTTCTGTAACCTTGCGGCCGGCTTCACAAGGTTTGCCACGGCAGTAACCTTGCGGCCGGCTTTACAAGGTTTGCCACGGCTGTAACCTTATGGCCGGCTTTTACAAGGTTTGCCACGGCTGTAACCTTGTGAGCCGGCTTTACAAGGTTTGCCACGGCAGTAACCTTATGAGCCGGCTTTACAAGGTTTGCCACGGCTGTAACCTTATGGTCGGCTTTACAAGGTTTGCCACGGCTGTAACCTTGCGGCCGGCTTTACAAGGTTTGCCACTTCTGTAACCTCATGCGGCCGGGCTTTACAAGGTTTGCCACGGCTGTAACCTTATGGCCGGCTTTACAAGGTTTGCCACGGCTGTAACCTTATGGCCGGCTTTACAAGGTTTGCCACGGCTCTAACCTTGTGGCCGGCTTTACAAGGTTTGCCACGGCTGTAACCTTATGCGGTCGGCTTTACAAGGTTTGCCACGGCTGTAACCTTGCGGCCGGCTTTACAAGGTTTGCCACGGCTGTAACCTTATGGCCGCTTTACAAGGTTTGCCACGGCAGTAACCTTTGCGGCCGGCTTTACAAGGTTTGCCACTTCTGTAACCTTATGGGCCGGCTTTACAAGGTTTGCCACGTCGTAATTCTGCGGCCGCTTGGCTAGATGTCCTGCCAACCGCTTTACCAGGCCCACCTCGGGAGACACCCGCCGCTTCCACAAAGGGCTCACCTCCCCGGTACATCGCTTCAGTGAAAGGGCCTCCTCCGGCACCTTGACCTCCGGTCGAACCTTGGGAACCCAAACTTAAGCCCCCCCTGTGGCTAAGCAAAGCCGCTACCAAGCGGCCGTGTCCCTGGTACACCGCTTTCAACCTTGCGGCCGCTTTACAAGGTTTGCCACGTCGTACTTCATGGCCGGCTTGGCTAGATGTCCTTGCCAATCCGCTTTACAAGGCTCCACCCGGGAGACACCCGCCGCTTCCACAAAGGCTCACCTCCGGTACATCGCTTCAGTGAAAGGGCCCTCCTCCGGCACCTTGACCTCCGGGTCGAACCTTGGGAACCCAAACTTAAGCCCCCCCTGTGGCTAAGCAAAGCCGCTACCAAGGCTGCCGTGTCCCTGGTACAATCGCTTTCAACGTGTTTAATACAACAGATAACTGAAACTTTTGGTTCTCTCCCCAGGTCACTGAGCCTGTTGGGGCCGTGGATGTCTGCTGGGAGGGAGTCATTTTCGGGAGGTCTTCCCATCCGGAGAGAGGTCAGTTCAACTTGAAATTCCACCTCGAGTCCAACGGTGCAAAGCGCTTTTCTAGCACCTTCCTATCAAAATCATTTTTCAGAAACTCACTCGACTTTTGACACTTAGAAATTAGCTGTCATGTTCTGTCCGCAATGCGGCATATATGCTGCCAGCGGACAGCCTCTGGCAGCTACTCCAATTGTCTCCAAAACAATTTGCCGCGGCCTGCTTCTTACAGCCTTACCAGTGGGTTTCCACTAACCACAACCACTCGGGAACCAAGTTCGCCAAGGTCTCTGTGGCAGAGGTCCCCAAGTGGGGATGCATAGCCCGCTCACCTGCCAGCAGACGCTGGCACCGTGGGTCCATTGGACGTGCTGCCTCCAAAATCCTGCAAAACACGTTAGTCCCACTGGAAATTCCACCCCGAGTCCAACGGTGCCACCCCCGCAGCTCTACCGCCTTCCTGTCAAGAGTTATCCACAAAGACTCCTCAGGAGGGCGGGGCCTGACGGTAACTCCGCCTACGAACGTCGTACGGGGACCGGCTTGGTACCGTTGGATGCGGAATCATCACAAATGTGGGGTAGACGCCGGTTGCACTACTCTACCTCCTTCCTGTCAAAAGTTATTCCCCAAAACCCGCCCGACCAGTGACACTTTGAATCTGGTTGTTATTTCCGTCCGCAACGCGGCATATATGCCGCTGCCCGGACGGCCTCTGACAGCTACTCTCAAATTTTCCCCAAACGCACCAGTCTTGCTGGAAATTCCACCTCGAGTCCAACGCCACGACAACCGCTTGGCTCCACCGCCTTCCTGTCAAAGTTATTCAGCCATGAAAGCACGGCTTTCTGCCTGTGGCTGCTGTGCCTGCTTCTACAGCCTCACCAGTGGGTTTCCACTAACCACAACCACTGGAAGCAAGTTCGCCAAGGTCTCTGTGGCAGAGGTCCCCAAGTGGGGATGCTTAGCCCAGAATCCGCCTGTGGCGTGCTGGTCAGCGCCCTGCTCTTGAGTCCGCAAGGCGCGGGTTCAAGTCCCCTCTGCACCTCACGACGCTTCCTTCAACTGCCTTTGTCTGAATCCCACGCCTCAAGTACCACCTCCGCTCACCTGCTGGGAGGCTGCGGCACTGTGGTCCACTGGACGTGCTGCCTCCCTTGAAACCAGACGCATCCCGGTTCAAATCCACCTCCGTCCGGGAGACGGCCGGGATTCCTGTCCCGGCCTCCCGCTGAGCTGCCTGTCCTGCTCCCGCCCGGAGGGGCCCATCAGCTTTACCTATGAAAATTCAACTTGGCTCCAACTGGCCGGGTGACGCTCAGATTGACTGGCAATCCTCCCCGAGTCCAACGGTACCACCCCCGCGGCTCTAACGACCTTCCTGTCAAGAGATATTACAAAGTATAATCCTGCCGCCAGGATCATCACGCGACGATCGTGGGCTATTACCCCTTACCTAGTTCCGCTTAACCAGCCTTTTGTGGATGTACATTTTCAAAGTGTCAAAATGCCAGTCCCTATGGCCGGCTTTACAAGGTTTGCCACGGCTGTAACCTTGCGGCCGCTTTACAAGGTTTGCCACGGCTGTAACCTTGCGGTCGGCTTTACAAGGTTTGCCACGGCTGTAACCTTGCGGCCGGCTTTACAAGGTTTGCCACTTCTGTAACCTTGCGGCCGGCTTCACAAGGTTTGCCACGGCTGTAACCTTGCGGCCGGCTTTACAAGGTTTGCCACGGCTGTAACCTTGCGGCCGGGCTTTACAAGGTTTGCCACTTCTGTAACCTTGCGGCCGGCTTCACAAGGTTTGCCACGGCAGTAACCTTGCGGCCGGCTTTACAAGGTTTGCCACGGCTGTAACCTTATGGCCGGCTTTACAAGGTTTGCCACGGCTGTAACCTTGCGGCCGGCTTTACAAGGTTTGCCACGGCAGTAACCTTATGCGGTCGCTTTACAAGGTTTGCCACGGCTGTAACCTTATGGCCGGCTTTACAAGGTTTGCCACGGCTGTAACCTTGCGGCCGGCTTTACAAGGTTTGCCACTTCTGTAACCTTGTGGCCGGTTTTACAAGGTTTGCCACGGCTGTAACCTTGCGGTCGCTTTACAAGGTTTGCCACGGCTCTAACCTTGCGGTCGCTTTACAAGGTTTGCCACGGCTCTAACCTTGCGGCCGCTTTACAAGGTTTGCCACGGCTGTAACCTTCATGGCCGCTTTACAAGGTTTGCCACGGCTGTAACCTTCATGAGCCGGCTTTACAAGGTTTGCCACGGCTGTAACCTTATGGCCGGCTTTACAAGGTTTGCCACGGCAGTAACCTTGCGGCCGGGCTTTACAAGGTTTGCCACTTCTGTAACCTTGCGGCCGCTTTACAAGGTTTGCCACGGCCGTAATTCTGCGGCCGCTTGGCTAGATGTCCTGCCAACCGCTTTACCAGGCCCACCCTGGGAGACACCCGCCGCTTCCACAAAGGGCTCACCTCCCCGGTACATCGCTTCAGTGAAAGGGCCCTCCTCCGGCACCTTTGACCTCCGGTCAACCTTGGGAACCCAAACTTAAGCCCCCCCCTGTGGCTAAGCAAAGCCGCTACCTAAGGCGGCCGTGTCTCTGGTACACCGCTTCAACCTTGGCGGCCGGCTTTACAAGGTTTGCCACGTCGTATTCTGCGGCCGGCTTGGCTAGATGTCCTTGCCAACCGCTTTACAAGGCTCCACCCCGGGAGACACCCGTCGCGCTTCCACAAAGGCTCACCTCCCCGGTACATCGCTTCAGTGAAAAGGGCCCTCCTCCGGCACCTTTGACCTCCGGGTCGAACCTTGGGAACCCAAACTTAAGCCCCCCCCTGTGGCTGCTAAAGTCAGCTACCAAGGCGTCGTGTCTCCTGGTACACCGCTTCAACGTGTTTAATACAACAGATAACTGAAACTTTTGGTTCTCTCCCCAGGTCACTGAGCCTGTTGGGGCCGTGGATGTCTGCTGGGAGGGAGTCATTTTCGCTGAGGTCTTCCCATCCGGAGAGAGGTCAGTTCAACTTGAAATTCCACCCCGAGTCCAACGGTGCAAAGCGCTTTCTAGCACCTTCCTATCAAAATCATTTTTCAGAAACTCACTCGACTTTTGACACTTAGAAATTAGCTGTCATGTTCTGTCCGCAATGCGGCATATATGCTGCCAGCGGGACAGCCTCTGGCAGCTACTTCCAATTGTCTCCAAAACAATTTGCCGCGGCTCGCTTCTACAGCCTTACCAGTGGGTTTCCACTAACCACAACCACTCGGGAACCAAGTTCGCCAAGGTCTCTGTGGCAGAGGTCCCCAAGTGGGGATGCATAGCCCGCTCACCTGCCAGCAGACGCTGCACCGTGGTCCATTGGACGTGCTGCCTCCAAAATCCTGCAAAACACGTTAGTCCCACTGGAAATTCCACCCCGAGTCCAACGGTGCCACCCCCCGCAGCTCTACCGCCTTCCTGTCAAGAGTTATCCACAAAGACTCCTCAGGAGGGCGGGCCTGACGGTAACTCCGCCTACGAACGTCGTAACGGGACCGGCTTGGTACCGTTGGATGCGGAATCATCACAAATGTGGGGTAGACGCCGGTTGCACTACTCTACCTCCTTCCTGTCAAAAGTTATTCCCCAAAACCCGCCCGACCAGTGACACTTTGAATCTGGTTGTTATTTCCTCGTCCGCAACGCGGCATATATGCCGCGTCCGGACGGCCTCTGACAGCTACTCTCAAATTTTCCCCAAACGCACTCAGTCTTGCTGGAAATTCCACCCCGAAGTCCAACGCCGCGACAACCGCTTGGCTCCACCGCCTTCCTGTCAAAGTTATTCAGCCATGAAAGCACGGCTTTCTGCCTGTGGCTGCTGTGCCTGCTTCTTACAGCCCTCACCAGTGGGTTTCCACTAACCACAACCACTGGAAGCAAGTTCGCCAAGGTCTCTGTGGCAGAGGTCCCCAAGTGGGGATGCTTAGCCCAGAATCCGCCTGTGTGCGGCTGGTCAGCGCCCTGCCTTGAGTCCGCAAGGTGCGGGTTCAAGTCCCCTCTGCACCTCACGCACGCTTCCTTCAACTGCCTTTTGTCTGAATCCCACGCCTCAAGTACCACCTCCGCTCACCTGCTGGGAGGCGCTGCACTGTGGTCCACTGGACGCGCTGCCTCCCTTGAAACCAGACGCATCCCGGTTCAAATCCACCTCCGTCCGGGAGACGGCCGGGATTCCTGTCCCGGCCTCCCGCTGAGCTGCCTGTCCTGCTCCCCGCCCGGAGGGGCCCATCAGCTTTACCTATGAAAATTCAACTTGGCTCCAACTGGCCGGGTGACGCCTCAGATTGACTGGCAATCCTCCCCGAGTCCAACGGTACCACCCCCGTGGCTCTACATGACCTTCCTGTCAAGAGATATTACAAAGTATAATCCTGCCGCCAGGATCATCACGCGACGATCGTGGGCTATTACCCCTTACCTAACCCTAACCCTAACCCTAACCCTGGTAACCGCTTCAACCTGCCAACCGCTTTACAGCCCACCTGAGACACCGCACGCTACAAAGGCTCACCTCCCGGTACACGCTTCAAAGGCCCTCCGCACCTTGACCTCGGTCAACCTTGGGAACCCAAACTTAAGCCCCCCTGTGGCTGCAAAGCCGCTACCAAGGCGCCGTGTCCCTGGTACACCGCTTCAACGGTTTAATACAACAGATAACTGAAACTTTTGGTTCTCTCCCCAGGTCACGAGAGCCTGTTGGGGCCGTGGATGTCTGCTGGGAGGGAGTCATTTTCACGGAGGTCTTCCCATCCGGGAGAGAGGTCAGTTCAACTTGAAATTCCACCTCGAGTCCAACGGTGCAAAGCTGCTTTCTCTAGCACCTTCCTATCAAAATCATTTGTCAGAAACTCACTCGACTTTTGACACTTAGAAATTAGCTGTCATGTTCTGTCCGCAATGCGGCATATATGCTGCCAGCGGACAGCCTCTGGCAGCTACCTCCAATTGTCTCCAAAACACATCGCTCCAACTTGAAATTCAAGGCCGAAGTCCAACGCCGCGAAACCGCTTGGCTCCACCGCCTTCCTGTCAAAAGTTATTCAGAATGAAAGCACGGCTTTCTGCCTGTGGCTGCCGTGCCTGCTTCTTACAGCCTTACCAGTGGGTTTCCACTAACCACAACCACTCGGGAACCAAGTTCGCCAAGGTCTCTGTGGCAGAGGTCCCCAAGTGGGGATGCATAGCCCGCTCACCTGCCAGCAGACGCTGCGCACCGTGGTCCATTGGACGTGCTGCCTCCAAAATCCTGCAAAACACGTTAGTCCCACTGGAAATTCCACCCCGAGTCCAACGGTGCCACCCCCCGCAGCTCTACCGCCTTCCTGTCAAGAGTTATCCACAAAGACTCCTCAGGAGGGCGGGCCTGACGGTAACTCCGCCTACGAACGTCGTATCGGGACCGGCTTGGTACCGTTGGATGCGGAATCATCACAAATGTGGGGTAGACGCCGGTTGCACTACTCTACCTCCTTCCTGTCAAAAGTTATTCCCCAAAACCCGCCCGACCAGTGACACTTTGAATCTGGTTGTTATTTCCTCACCGCAATGCGGCATATATGCCGCGTCCGGACGGCCTCTGACAGCTACTCTCAAATTTTCCCCAAACGCACCAGTCTTGCTGGAAATTCCACCCCGAAGTCCAACGCCACGACAACCGCTTGGCTCCACCGCCTTCCTGTCAAAGTTATTCAGCCATGAAAGCACGGCTTTCTGCCTGTGGCTGCTGTGCCTGCTTCTTACAGCCTCACCAGTGGGTTTCCACTAACCACAACCACTGGAAGCAAGTTCGCCAAGGTCTCTGTGGCAGAGGTCCCCTAGTGGGGATGCTTAGCCCAGAATCCGCCTGTGGCGTGCTGGTCACGCCCTGCCTTGAGTCCGCAAGGCGCGGGTTCAAGTCCCCTCTGCACCTCACGACGCTTTCCTTCAACTGCCTTTGTCTGAATCCCACGCCTCAAGTACCACCTCCGCTCACCTGCTGGGAGGCGCTGCACTGTGGTCCACTGGACGCGCTGCCTCCCTTTGAAACCAGACGCATCCCGGTTCAAATCCACCTCCGTCCGGAGACGGCCGGGATTCCTGTCCCGGCCTCCCGCTGAGCTGCCTGTCCTGCTCCTCGCCCGGAGGGGCCCATCAGCTTTACCTATGAAAATTCAACTTGGCTCCAACTGGCCGGGTGACGCTCAGATTGACTGGCAATCCTCCCCGAAGTCCAACGGTACCACCCCGCGGGCTCTACACGACCTTCCTGTCAAGAGATATTACAAAGTATAATCCTGCCGCCAGGATCATCACGCGACGATCGTGGGCTATTACCCCTTACCTAGTTCCGCTTAACCAGCCTTTGTGGATGTACATTTTCAAAGTGTCAAAATGCCAGTCCCTGCGGTCGGCTTTACAAGGTTTGCCACGGCTGTAACCTCATGCGGCCGGTTTTACAAGGTTTGCCACGGCTGTAACCTCATGGCCGGCTTTACAAGGTTTGCCACGGCTGTAACCTTATGGCCGGCTTTACAAGGTTTGCCACTGCTGTAACCTTGGCGGCCGGCTTTACAAGGTTTGCCACGGCTGTAACCTTGCGGCCGGCTTTACAAGGTTTGCCACGGCTGTAACCTCATGGCCGGCTTTACAAGGTTTGCCACTGCTGTAACCTCATGGCCGGTCGCTTTACAAGGTTTGCCACGGCTGTAACCTTGCGGCCGGCTTTACAAGGTTTGCCACGGCTGTAACCTTGCGGCCGGCTTTACAAGGTTTGCCACTGCTGTAACCTTGCGGTCGCTTTACAAGGTTTGCCACGGCTGTAACCTTGCGGCCGCTTTACAAGGTTTGCCACGGCTGTAACCTTGCGGCCGGCTTTACAAGGTTTGCCACGGCTGTAACCTTGGCGGCCGCTTTACAAGGTTTGCCACGGCTGTAACCTTGCGGCCGGCTTTACTAAGGTTTGCCACGGCTGTAACTCTTGCGGCCGGCTTTACAAGGTTTGCCACGGCTGTAACCTTGCGAGTCGGCTTTACAAGGTTTGCCACGGCTGTAACCTTTGCGGCCGGCTTTACAAGGTTTGCCACTTCTGTAACCTTAGCGGCCGCTTTACAAGGTTTGCCACGCCGTAACTCTGCGGCCGGCTTGGCTAGATGTCCTTGCCAACCGCTTTACCAGGCCCACCTCGGGAGACACCGTCTGCCTACAAAGGCTCACCTCCTCGGTACACGCTTCAGTGAAAGGGCCTCCTCCGGCACCTTGACCTCCGGTCGAACCTTGGGAACCCAAACTTAAGCCCCCCTGTGGCTGCAAAGTCGCATGCCTAGGCAGCCGTGTTCTGGTACACCGCTGTCAACCTTTGCGGCCGCTTTACAAGGTTTGCCACGTCGTAATTCTATGGCCGCTTGGCTAGATGTCCTTGCCAATCCGCTTTACAAGGCCCACCCTGGGAGACACCCGTCACGCTTCCACAAAGGCTCACCTCCCCGGTACATCGCTTCAGTGAAAGGGCCCTCCTCCGGCACCTTTGACCTCCGGGTCGAACCTTGGGAACCCAAACTTAAGCTCCCCCCCTGTGGCTGAGCAAAGTCACGCTACCAAGGCTGCCGTGTCTCCTGGTACACCGCTTTCAACGTGTTTAATACAACAGATAACTGAAACTTTTGGTTCTCTCCCCAGGTCACTGAGCCTGTTGAGGCCGTGGATGTCTGCTGGGGAGGGAGTCATTTTCGCGGAGGTCTTCCCATCCGGGAGAGAGGTCAGTTCAACTTGAAATTCCACCCCGAGTCCAACGGTGCAAAGCGTTTTTCTCTAGCACCTTCCTATCAAAATCATTTTTCAGAAACTCACTCGACTTTTGACACTTAGAAATTAGCTGTCATGTTCTGTCCGCAATGCGGCATATATGCTGCCAGCGGGACAGCCTCTGGCAGCTACTCTCCAATTGTCTCCAAAACACATCGTTCCAACTTGAAATTCAAGGCCGAAGTCCAACGCCGCAAACCGTTTGGCTCCACCGCCTTCCTGTCAAAAGTTATTCGTAAATGAAAGCAGGGCTTTCTGCCTGTGGCTGCCGTGCCTGCTTCTTACAGCCTTACCAGTGGGTTTCCACTAACCACAACCACTCGGGAACCAAGTTCGCCAAGGTCTCTGTGGCAGAGGTCCCCCAAGTGGGGATGCATAGCCCGCTCACCTGCCAGCAGACGCTGCGGCACCGTGGTCCATTGGACGTGCTGCCTCCAAAATCCTGCAAAACACGTTAGTCCCACTGGAAATTCCACCCCGAGTCCAACGGTGCCACCCCCCGCAGCTCTACCGCCTTCCTGTCAAGAGTTATCCACAAAGACTCCTCAGGAGGGCGGGCCTGACGGTAACTCCGCCTACGAACGTCGTAACGGGGACCGGCTTGGTACCGTTGGATGCGGAATCATCACAAATGTGGGGTAGACGCCGGTTGCACTACTCTACCTCCTTCCTGTCAAAAGTTATTCCCCAAAACCCGCCCGACCAGTGACACTTTGAATCTGGTTGTTATTTCCTCACCGCAACGCGGTATATATGCCGCGTCCGGACGGGCCTCTGACAGCTACTCTCAAATTTTCCCCGAAACGCACTCAGTCTTGCTGGAAATTCCACCCCGAGTCCAACGCCGCGACAACCGCTTGGCTCCACCGCCTTCCTGTCAAAAGTTATTCAGCCATGAAAGCACGGCTTTCGCCTGTGGCTGCTGTGCCTGCTTCTTACAGCCTCACCAGTGGGTTTCCACTAACCACAACCACTGGAAGCAAGTTCGCCAAGGTCTCTGTGGCAGAGGTCCCCAGCGGGGATGCTTAGCCCAGAATCCGCCTGTATGCGGCTGGTCAGCGCCCTGCCTTGAGTCCGCAAGGCGCGGGTTCAAGTCCCCTCTGCACCTCACTGACGCTTTCCTTCAACTGCCTTTTGTCTGAATCCCACGCTTCAAGTACCACCTCCGCTCACCTGCTGGGAGGCGCTGCACTGTGGTCCACTGGACGCGCTGCCTCCCTTTGAAACCAGACGATCCCGGTTCAAATCCACCTCCGTCCGGGAGACGGCCGGGATTCCTGTCCCGGCCTCCCGCTGAGCTGCCTGTCCTGCTCCTCACTCGGAGGGGCCCATCAGCTTTACCTATGAAAATTCAACTTGGCTCCAACTGGCCGGGTGACTCTCAGATTGACTGGCAATCCTCCCCGAAGTCCAACGGTACCACTCCCGCGGCTCTCACTGACCTTCCTGTCAAGAGATATTACAAAGTATAATCCTGCCGCCAGGATCATCATGCGACGATCGTGGCTATTACCCCTTACCTAGTTCCGCTAACCAGCCTTTGTGGATGTACATTTTCAAAGTGTCAAAATGCCAGTCCTCATGTGGCCGGCTTTTACAAGGTTTGCCACGGCTGTAACCTTGTAGGTCGGCTTTACAAGGTTTGCCACGGCTGTAACCTTGGCGGTCGGCTTTACAAGGTTTGCCACTGCTGTAACCTTACGGTCGGCTTTACAAGGTTTGCCACTGCTGTAACCTTCATGGCCGGGCTTTACAAGGTTTGCCACTTCTGTAACCTTATGGCCGGCTTTCACAAGGTTTGCCACGGCTGTAACCTTGGCGAAGCCGGGCTTTACAAGGTTTGCCACGGCTGTAACCTTGCGGTCGCTTTACAAGGTTTGCCACGGCTGTAACCTCATGGCCGCTTTACAAGGTTTGCCACGGCTGTAACCTTTGCGGTCGGCTTTACAAGGTTTGCCACGGCTGTAACCTCATGGCCGGGCTTTACAAGGTTTGCCACGGCTGTAACCTCATGGTGCCGGCTTTTACAAGGTTTGCCACGGCTGTAACCTTAGCGGTCGGCTTTACAAGGTTTGCCACTGCTGTAACCTGCAGGTCGGCTTTACAAGGTTTGCCACGGCTGTAACCTTGCGGTCGCTTTACAAGGTTTGCCACGGCTGTAACCTTGCAGTCGGCTTTACAAGGTTTGCCACGGCTGTAACCTTTATGCGGTCGGCTTTACAAGGTTTGCCACTGCTGTAACCTTCATGGTCGGCTTTACAAGGTTTGCCACGGCTGTAACCTTATGGGTCGGCTTTACAAGGTTTGCCACTTCTGTAACCTTATGCGGCCGCTTTACAAGGTTTGCCACTTCTGTAACCTTGCGGCCGGCTTTACAAGGTTTGCCACGTCGTAATCTTATGGCCGGCTTGCTACGATGTCCTGCCAATCCGCTTTACTAGGCTCCACCCTGGAGACACCTGCCGCGCTTTCACAAAGTGCTCACCTCCGCGGTACACGCTTCAGTGAAAGGGCTCTCCTCCGGCACCTTTGACCTCGCGGTCGAACCTTTGGGAACCCAAACTTAAGCCCCCCCTGTGGCTGCTAAAGCCGCTGCCAGGCTGTCACGTGCCTCTGGTACAATCGCGCTTCAACCTTGGCGGCCGCTTTTACAAGGTTTGCCACGTCGTAACCTTGCGGCCGCTTGGCTAGATGTCCTTGCCAATCGGCTTTACAAGGCCCACCCCGGGAGACACTCGTCACGCTTCACAAAGGCTCACCTCCCCGGTACATCGCTTCAGTGAAAAGGGCCCTCCTCCGGCACCTTTGACCTCCGGTCGAACCTTGGGAACCCAAACTTAAGCTCCCCCCTGTGGCTGCTAAAGCCGCTAGCTTCAAGGCGGCCAGTGTCTCTGGTACACTCGCTGTCAACCTTATAGGCCGGCTTTACAAGGTTTGCCACGTCGTAATTCCATGAGCCGGCTTGGCTAGATGTCCTTGCCAATCCGCTTTACAAGGCTCCACCCCGGGAGACACCCGCCGCTTCCACAAAGGCTCACCTCCCCGGTACATCGCTTCAGTGAAAGGGCCCTCCTCCGGCACCTTGACCTCCGGTCGAACCTTGGGAACCCAAACTTAAGCCCCCCCCGTGGCCAAGCAAAGCCGCGCGCCCAAGGCGGCCGTGCCCCGGTACACCGTTTCAACGTGGTTTAATACAACAGATAACTGAAACTTTTGGTTCTCTCCCCAGGTCACGAGAGCCTGTTGGGGCCGTGGATGTCTGCTGGGGAGGGAGTCATTTTCGCGGAGGTCTTCCCATCCGGGAGAGAGGTCAGTTCAACTTGAAATTCCACCCCGAGTCCAACGGTGCAAAGCGTTTTTCTCTAGCACCTTCCTATCAAAATCATTTGTCAGAAACTCACTCGACTTTTGACACTTAGAAATTAGCTGTCATGTTCTGTCCGCTAATGCGGCATATATGCTGCCAGCGGGACAGCCTCTGGCAGCTACTCCAATTGTCTCCAAAACACATCGCTCCAACTTGAAATTCAAGGCCGAAGTCCAACGCCGCAAACCGTTTGGCTCCACCGCCTTCCTGTCAAAAGTTATTCGTAAATGAAAGCACGGCTTTCTGCCTGTGGCTGCCGTGCCTGCTTCTTACAGCCTTACCAGTGGGTTTCCACTAACCACAACCACTCGGGAACCAAGTTCGCCAAGGTCTCTGTGGCAGAGGTCCCCCAAGTGGGGATGCATAGCCCGTTCACCTGCCAGCAGACGCCGGCACCGTGGTCCATTGGACGTGCTGCCTCCAAAATCCTGCAAAACACGTTAGTCCCACTGGAAATTCCACCCCGAGTCCAACGGTGCCACCCCCGCAGCTCTACCGCCTTCCTGTCAAGAGTTATCCACAAAGACTCCTCAGGAGGGCGGGCCTGACGGTAACTCCGCCTACGAACGTCGTATCGGGACCGGCTTGGTACCGTTGGATGCGGAATCATCACAAATGTGGGGTAGACGCCGGTTGCACTACTCTACCTCCTTCCTGTCAAAGTTATTCCCCAAAACCCGCCCGACCAGTGACACTTTGAATCTGGTTGTTATTTCCTCGTCCGCACGCGGCATATATGCCGCGCCCGGACGGCCTCTGACAGCTACTCTCAAATTTTCCCCAAACGCACTCAGTCTTGCTGGAAATTCCACCCCGAAGTCCAACGCCAAGACACCGCTTGGCTCCACCGCCTTCCTGTCAAAGTTATTCAGCCATGAAAGCACGGCTTTCTGCCTGTGGCTGCTGTGCCTGCTTCTACAGCCTCACCAGTGGGTTTCCACTAACCACAACCACTGGAAGCAAGTTCGCCAAGGTCTCTGTGGCAGAGGTCCCCAAGTGGGGATGCTTAGCCCAGAATCCGCCTGTGGCGTGCTGGTCAGCGCCCTGCCTTGAGTCCGCAAGGCGCGGGTTCAAGTCCCCTCTGCACCTCACGACGCTTCCTTCAACTGCCTTTGTCTGAATCCCACGCTTCAAGTACCACCTCCGCTCACCTGCTGGGAGGCGCTGCACTGTGGTCCACTGGACGCAGCTGCCTCCCTTGACACCAGACGATCCCGGTTCGAGTCCACCTCCGTGCAGGAGACGGCCGGGATTGCTGTCCCGGGCCTCCCTCTGAGCTGCCTGTCCTGCTCCCGCCCCGGGAGGGGCCCATCAGCTTTACCTATGAAAATTCAACTTGGCTCCAACTGGCCGGGTGACGCCTCAGATCGACTGGCAATCCTCCCCCGAGTCCAACGGTACCACCCCCGTGGCTCTACGACCTTCCTGTCAAGAGATATTACAAGAAGTATAATCCTGCCGCCAGGATCATCATGTGATGATCGTAGCTATTACCCCTTACCTCCGGTAACCTTGAACCCAAACTTAAGCCCCCCCCTGTGGCTGGGCAGCCGCTACCAATGCGTGCCGTGCTCCTGGTACACCGCTTTCAACGCGTTTAATACAACAGATAACTGAAACTTTTGGTTCTCTCCCCAGGTCACAGAGCCTGTTGGGGCCGTGGATGTCTGCTGGGAGGGAGTCATTTTCATGAGGTCTTCCCATCCGGGAGAGAGGTCAGTTCAACTTGAAATTCCACCTCGAATCCAACGGTGCAAAGCGCTTTTCTAGCACCTTCCTATCAAAAATCATTTGTCAGAAACTCACTCACTTTTGACACTTAGAAATTAGCTGTCATGTTCTGTCCGCAATGCGGCATATATGCTGCCAGCGGGACAGCCTCTGGCAGCTACTCTCCAATTGTCTCCAAAACACATCGCTCCAACTTGAAATTCAAGGCCGAAGTCCAACGCCGCGAAACCGCTTGGCTCCACCGCCTTCCTGTCAAAGTTATTCAGAAATGAAAGCACGGCTTTCTGCCTGTGGCTGCCGTGCTCTGCTTCTTACAGCCTTACCAGTGGGTTTCCACTCAACCACAACCACTCGGGAACCAAGTTCGCCAAGGTCTCTGTGGCAGAGGTCCCCAAGTGGGGATGCATAGCCCGCTCACCTGCCAGCAGACGCTGCACCGTGGGTCCATTGGACGTGCTGCCTCCAAAATCCTGCAAAACACGTTAGTCCCACTGGAAATTCCACCCCGAGTCCAACGGTGCCACCCCCGCAGCTCTACCGCCTTCCTGTCAAGAGTTATCCACAAAGACTCCTCAGGAGGGCGGGCCTGACGGTAACTCCGCCTACGAACGTCGTACGGGACCGGCTTGGTACCGTTGGATGCGGAATCATCACAAATGTGGGGTAGACGCCGGTTGCACTACTCTACCTCCTTCCTGTCAAAAGTTATTCCCCAAAACCCGCCCGACCAGTGACACTTTGAATCTGGTTGTTATTTCCTCACCGCACGCGGCATATATGCCGCGTCCGGACGGCCTCTGACAGCTACTCTCAAATTTTCCCCAAACGCACTCAGTCTTGCTGGAAATTCCACCCCGAAGTCCAACGCCGCGACAACCGCTTGGCTCCACCGCCTTCCTGTCAAAGTTATTCAGCCATGAAAGCACGGCTTTCTGCCTGTGGCTGCTGTGCCTGCTTCTACAGCCCTCACCAGTGGGTTTCCACTAACCACAACCACTGGAAGCAAGTTCGCCAAGGTCTCTGTGGCAGAGGTCCCCTAAGTGGGGATGCTTAGCCCAGAATCCGCCTGTGGCGTGCTGGTCACGCCCTGCCTTGAGTCCGCAAGGCGCGGGTTCAAGTCCCCCCTGCACCTCACGCACGCTTTCCTTCAACTGCCTTTGTCTGAATCCCACGCCTAAGTACCACCTCCGCTCACCTGCTGGGAGGCGCTGCACTGTGGTCCACTGGACGCGCTGCCTCCCTTTGACAACCAGACGCATCCCGGTTCAAGTCCACCTCCGTGCAGGAGACGGCCGGGATTGCTGTCCCGGCCTCCCGCTGAGCTGCCTGTCCTGCTCCCGCCTCGGAGGGGCCCATCAGCTTTACCTATGAAAATTCAACTTGGCTCCAACTGGCCGGGTGACGCCTCAGATCGACTGGCAAATCCTCCCCGAAGTCCAACGGTACCACTCCCCGCGGGCTCTACCGACCTTCCTGTCAAGAGATATTACAAAGTATAATCCTGCCGCCAGGATCATCATGTGATGATCGTGGCTATTACCCCTTACCTAGTTCCGCTAACCAGCCTTTGTGGATGTACATTTTCAAAGTGTCAAAATGCCAGTCCTCATGGCCGTTTTACAAGGTTTGCCACGGCTGTAACCTTATGCAGGCCGGCTTTACAAGGTTTGCCACGGCTGTAACCTTGCGGCCGGCTTTACAAGGTTTGTCACGGCTGTAACTCATGCCGGTCGCTTTACAAGGTTTGCCACGGCTGTAACCTCATGGCCGGCTTTACAAGGTTTGCCACTTCTGTAACCTTGCGGCCGGGCTTCACTAGGTTTGCCACGGCTGTAACCTCATGGCCGGTTTACAAGGTTTGCCACGGCTGTAACCTCATGGCCAGGTTTGCCACGCTGTAACCTTGGCCGGTTTTACAAGGTTTGCCACGGCTGTAACCTTGCGTAGCCGGCTTTACAAGGTTTGCCACGGCTGTAACCTTGCATGGCCGGCTTTACAAGGTTTGCCACTGCTGTAACCTTCATGAGCCGGCTTTACAAGGTTTGCCACGGCTGTAACCTTGACGGTCGGCTTTACAAGGTTTGCCACGGCTGTAACCTCGTGGCCGGGCTTTACAAGGTTTGCCACGGCTGTAACCTTACGGCCGCTTTACAAGGTTTGCCACTGCTGTAACCTTGCGGTCGGGCTTTACAAGGTTTGCCACGGCTGTAACCTCATGGGCCGGCTTTACAAGGTTTGCCACGGCTGTAACCTTGCGAGCCGGGCTTTACAAGGTTTGCCACTGCTGTAACCTCTGTAGGCCGCTTTACAAGGTTTGCCACTTCTGTAACCTTGACGGCCGGCTTTACAAGGTTTGCCACGTCGTAATCTCATGGCCGGCTTGGCTAGATGTCCTGCCAATCCGCTTTACTAAGGCCCACCTCGGGAGACACTCGCCGCTCTCCACAAAGGCCTCACCTCCCCGGTACATCGCTTCAGTGAAAGGGCCTCCTCCGGCACCTTGACCTCCGGTCGAACCTTGGGAACCCAAACTTAAGCCCCCCCTGTGGCTAAGCAAGTCACGCTACCAAGGCGGCCGTGTTCCTGGTACACCGCTTTCAACCTTTGCGGCCGGGTTTACAAGGTTTGCCATCGTCAGAATCTTATGCGGCCGGCTTGGCTAGATGTCCTGCCAACCGCTTTACAAGGCCCACCCCGGGAGACACCCGTCACGCTCCCACAAAGGGGCTCACCTCCCCGGTACATCGCTCAGTGAAAAGGGCCCTCCTCCGGCACCTTTGACCTCCGGGTCAACCTTGGGAACCCAAACTTAAGCCCCCCTGTGGCTAAGCAGTCGCTAGCTTCAAGCGGCGCGTGCTCCCTGGTACAACCGCTTTCAACGTGGTTTAATACAACAGATAACTGAAACTTTTGGTTCTCTCCCAGGTCACGTAGAGCCTGTTGGGGCCGTGGATGTCTGCTGGGAGGGAGTCATTTTCGCGGAGGTCTTCCCATCCGGGA